>JAIUCV010000005.1:11210000-11810000 GCA_026724425.1 Erythrophleum ivorense
ATAATAATAATAATAATAATCATAATCATAATCATAATAGGATCTTATGCTACTCAACTTGAACAAAGAAGAATACATTCTCATATAAATCCCGGTGTATACATAGGTTTTATGTTTGTGTAATTGAAGAGTAAGTGATACTCCTTATTATGACCACAATTGATATTTACAATCCCAATTAAACATTTTTTCCCTGCCAAATCCAAATTAGATTTGGTCATCATTAACTATTTCTTTCATCCTTTACATGATTAGAAGTAAAGAACTGAGAACCGATTGTGCTTGGTTAGTAGTGAATGGGTTATAAAAGTAATAATAAATGGCTAGTTTGATTTTTTTTGTTTTTAGAATAATTTTTTTATTTAAAAAAAATAAAAAAAATTTGTTTGATAATGTGTTTTTAATGAAATATTTTATAAAACTAAAAAATAGAATTATGTTTTCAAAAACAAAAAAAAAATCAAAATATTTTTTAGATGTTTTGTAACTTTTATTTTATAAAATAAAAAAAAATAAAAAACAGTAATTTTTTAAAATAATGATCCGAACAGATTTTTTTAAAATTTTTTTGTTTTCAAAATTTGTTCTAAAAAAACATTAAAGGCCAACAAAATCAAACAAGTCCAAAAGTTGCTTTGTTTTCACTTGCGGAAATATGTTTTTAAAAAAATGCTAGTAATATATCTTGTTAATTGCTCAAAATAGCAATTCATTAAGTACGTTTGTCCATATACGTGGATACAAACTTTATCTAAAATAATTCTTACATATATTTAGTATACTACATCATTTATATACTCAATGTTTAAAATTTATTCTATATATAGATTTCACCTATACTGCACATGATTCAACTTATATAAATTTAATTCTAATTATTAATATTTTTAGGTGTATACTAGGTGTATCTAAAAAAAATTTCCCCTGTCTATCCATGACCAAGAAGAAAGAGGGATGGACAAAGATGAACTCCTATCTACCCGCATGTAACCAATATGGGCCAAGAGCCCACTTGCAAAAAGAGTCTCTACTTTTTTGTCCATACCACTTCATATTTTGAGTTGGACTCGGATGGCTCATGAACCAAAACCTTTTTGACACCCCATATTATTTACCACTCTTGATGCCTATTTTGTTATTACTGGTTATAGTAGAAAGTAACACATACTTTTAATATGTATTTCTTATAAAACAATTTAGAATACTAAATTAAACAATTAGGGCTTTCTTTGGGTAAATAATTAGGGTATGTTTTGATATAAGAGAATGGAAGAAAAGGAAAAAAGAATAACATTTGTATTTTTGAAAATTTTATTATTTTAATTTATATATATATATATATATATATACATATTTACGTTTTATTTATTGTCCTCAATCTAATGATTTTTCAAAAATTAAATTATTAAATTTAAATCTAAATTAAAAAATTTTCAAAATAAAAAATTTACTTTCTTTGCTTTCCTTCTCATTATCCTCCATCTAAACATGCCTTCAAGTTATAAAATTATTAGCCACTTGAAATATTTAAAAGGTAAATTTAGTTGAGATACAGTTTTAAGATACTTTAAATAATTTTAAAATTTTATATTATTGCTTATTAACTACAACCTTTTTATTTTGTAATAAGAATTATTATATGGTATATTTTATTTTAAATTAAACAGTAATAATAAATACTAAATAACTATTTGCTAAATTTAAATAATTAAAAAATCATAATTACAATTGGATAAAGAAAAAGCGATAATCATCCCATGCCCCGAATAACAAGTAAGTTTTCATAGCTGTTCAACTAAATGATCTCTTAACAAATTTCATTTTAAATGATAAATTAAAAATTTTGTGATGAGTCTTTTTACATCATATAATAATAATAATAATAATTCAATATGCATGAATTAACATCAACATTGGCAACAAAAGTCGCATTAATGGCTAGGAAAGAATATTTCAAACATGAACTCGTCCATTTACTTATCTCTTATCCTGCTTATGTCCAACGAACACTACTAGTAAAGGTCAAGGTCAAGGGTTATCCATTTGATGATTTTGATCCCAAGATAGTATCAACAAAATAATAATAATAATAATAATAATAATAACAAAATGATTTAGAAACCTTTATGCGATTACTGTATACAGAAGCAATTCGATAAGAGCAAACCCATATCCTAACAGAACTGTCAGAGCTATATCCAAAACTCTGTTCATCGAGATCCTCAAATGAAGATTAAGGCTATTATATTTACACGGTTGAGGCTTCATCTTTTGCTGTAAATCTACCTACCTACCTCGCCGTGATCCAAGTTTGCTTTCTCCTTCTTCTTCTACCATGTCTAACACATCGCTTGTTTCCTGCATTCTCCTGGGTCTTGTGCTGCTTTCTCAGGCTCATGCAGAGGATCCTACCATTAGACTTTATGAGCTCAAAAGAGGACAATTCCAGATCAAGTTGACTAACTATGGTGCAACGATTATATCTGTCGTTGTACCCGATAAACATGGTTTGTTTTTGTCTTTTTCTTCGTGTTCTTATGTTTGTAATTACGTTTTCTTCTTGTTGCAATCTTAAAACGCTTCTTGTTGTGTTTCTTTCTCCAGGGAATTTATCTGATATTGTTCTTGGCTTTGATTCAGTTGACTCGTACAAGGTCTGATTTAATTGTTTCTTTTCAGATTTAATATATGATCGAAAGAAAAAAAAGAAAAAAACCTTTGATTCAATTTTGCTTGTCAAGCATTTGAACAATACTGTATTGAACAACGAAAACGAACCATTAATCTTACTTGATTCAAAGTTGCATTCTTACTTTTCGTGTTGTATTTTCATAACCCAGAAATCGTAGTTCATATTCGGTTCATAACTCGATGACGGCTTTTAAGAAATTTTGAGATTATCCAAATTGAGATTTAAAATAATGCCATCCCCAAATTTGACCACACTCACCACGCGTCCGGATCCTCTGCGAATCGAAAGGATTCGTTGGTGCTGCGCATCGCACCAACGACGTCGTTCCGTGGTCTTAATCGCAGCCGTTCACGTGATCCTTCACCTTGCGCAAGCCACATCATCCAGTCTCTTAAAACGCACCGCATGGACAGCAACCAAGCATGAAACCGGTGAGCATGCATTGCGTGAACGAACAAGTTAAACCCACCAACGACGAAACAGAGCTGCCGGTGAGGAGGAGGAGGAGGATATATACATATATATATATATACTCACACACATCAATGGCGATGGGAAGTTTCCTCACTGGAAGTAATGATGGAGAAAACGGAGTTGCGGCTGAGGAGGAGAAGGAGGAGGATATATATATATATATATATATATATATCTATATACACACACATTCCAAATGTCATTCCTGCATCTCTGCCTCCCCTAAGAATATCAAATAGTGCCCCTGTAACACCATCTCTCTCTTCCCCAACATCAAGAAATCCTAAACCAATTCCCACATGGGAGTCAATAGCCAAAGAATCGATGGCCTCCTTCAATTATCCTTTCTTCACAGCCTCTGCCCCAACTAGCCCAACTCACCGTCACCTTTATACTCCGGCCACTGTACCTGAATGTGATGAATCTGTACTTCAACCGTTGACTCCGGCCAATGGGAGAACTTCTAGGCATTGGCACCCTCTACATCTGCTGCATCAACCTCTCCGACCTTCAACTGTGGTATTGCAATTCAAGAAATGAGAAGAGGTTCAGAAGCAAACTTTGGGGTACAAATAAAGCCTTAGATTGGAGAAAAAATTCATGAAGTGGGGTTGGATGATCTGGAGCTCACATTTGGGAGTGGGAAAGCTCGGAGTTAGGCGGGCAGAAGATATACTTCATGTGGGTTATGTGAGACTACATGGTTTTGTGTAAATAGTAAGAGGAGAACCAGCTTTTCTCTTTCTCTAGATGTCCATTCAGAATTGATATTTCGAGAGGCATATGAATAGTTCATTTCGAGAGAACCCAGTGCTGTATGCAATCCTACGTGCTGAGTGCCGCACGACCCTGTCTGGAGGACAAGGAAGTGACACCAGCCATGGAGAAGCTGAAGTCTCCTCAGAAGTCTCGAGCTGAGCCCGTCTTAGTAACCAATGCTGCAAACAGTCAAATCTGAACTAAACCTTGTCGCTCTTCTTTCTTTCCTCGCGGGCAGCAAGCACACCAGCAGCGTGCGTTGCGTGATTCTACTGTGTTTTTTGCACTTGACTGGGTGGACAGTTGACCGGAAGAGAACTTCGATTCACCCGCCAGCTGACGAACATCCACGATGACACGCACGGCAACGCAGGGACAGCGACGAAGGGAGCCGAACCAGATGGAGAAGAGAAGAATAACCATTCAAAGAAATGGGGATTTGGTTGCTGTCCATGCGGGGCGTTTTGAGGGACTGGATGACGTGGCTTGCGCAGGGGTGAAGGATCACGCGAACAGCTGCGATTAAGACCACGGAACGATGTCGTTGGGCGATGCGCAACACTTGCGAATCTTTTCGCTTCGCAGAGGATCCGAACGCCACTCACCACTGTGTCTTCTTTTTTTAACTTCTGTACTTTAATTAAAAATAAAATCGTCGTGATTATCTATGATGTGATGAAATGTGCATGCCGTTGTAGTAACTGACATTTTACAGAGTATTTTGTGATGTTGCAGAATGATACAGTATACTTTGGTGCCCTTGTTGGGCGTGTGGCTAATAGAATTGGAGGAGCTCACTTTACTTTAGATGGCAAAACCTACAATTTGCCTGCTAATGATGGAAATAACACACTCCACGGTATATTAATAACTTAATCAATAATCAAAACCTAACTTCCTGTTCCTGCTAATCCATACCATACATAAGCTTTTTCACTATCTGATAATTGCTTCAATGTTGATTTCATATCAGGTGGTCCCAAAGGCTTCAGTGAAGTTGTATGGACTGTTGCTTCTCACAAAATAGATAGTCATATCACATTTACCTATGTCAGTTCTGATAACGAAGAAGGTACTTGATTGGGTTTACCCGTGTTTAGTTTGTTACTTTAAACTAAAGTTCTTGGAGGGTTTGAAAATGGTATATTGAGAAACCTGAGGATAAATATTTAAGAATTGCGTTATTCTCTATTGCCCTCTAACATTTTTCCAATCCCCTCTCAAATTTTTAGGCTTTCCAGGAAAACTTGAGGTAGCTGTGACTTACTCGTTCTTTCAAACTAACAAATTGATTGTGAAGATGGAAGCTAAGCCCATTGACAAAGCCACACCAGTGAATCTAGCTCAGCATACTTACTGGAACCTGAGGGGCCACGACAGTGGAGACATTCTCTCACACACCATTCAGCTTTTTGGCTCACAGATCACACCGGTAAACGATGAACTCATTCCCACAGGAGAGCTCAAGTCAGTGAAGGGCACCCCATATGACTTCCTTGAACCCAAAGAAATTGGCAGTCAAATTCATGAGCTTGCCGATGGCTATGACATAAACTATGTGTTGGACAAGAATAATGGTTCCAAGCACTTCAATAGAGTGGCTGTGGTGAAGGACTCAGTGTCTGGGAGGAAGCTGGAGCTATGGTCAAACCAACCTGGTGTACAATTCTATACCAGTAACATGTTAAAGGATGTGAAAGGTAAGGGCGGAGCCACTTACCACCAGTTTGCTGCTCTTTGCTTGGAGACACAGGGTTTCCCAGATTCAGTGAACCATCCAGATTTCCCGTCACAGATTGTGTATCCAGGACAGATATACAAGCACTTCATGGTCTACAGATTCACTGCTGAGTAGATGATAGTTATCGGAATTTGTGTTGAGGCTTACTGCTAATTTGATAATTAGCAGAACAAATTTTTTCTTCTTTTTAACGCTTTTAGTTTTGCAGTTTGTTGCCTACGATATTTCAGAAGCACTACATTTACTTATCATCAATAAGTTCTCCTTAGACATGTATATTTCATTGCTAATTTTAATATCTTTGCCTTACCTCCTCCTAGATCTATAACTTGAGGCAAAATTTCCAATTCTTTTTGCTTTTTGTTGTTGTGTACTTGGTCTATTCAATCCCCAAACCAAGATGAAATCATGAGACATTAAGCCTGGAAAATAGATATATGATAACAAATAATAGGAAACCCTTCTTTTTAATTCACAGTACAAAGCTCAGATGTGTGGTTATTACCGCAAGGTTAGTTTAAAATTATTCTTTAAATACTTTTTTCAATTTTAATTAATTTTAAATTGATGGGTTTTGATATGCCAATAATTATTTATCTTTAGGTGTAATTTAACGTGTTTAAACTTTTAAAAGTATAAGAGTGTTCAACGAACAATGTTTTATTTTGGATAATATCCATTTGACCTGTAAAATGTCATACCTACTGTTATCTCAAAATAAGAAAAGATATTTACAAATGCCTGCCAGGTAAATAACACAAAGTAGAAGGATGCCTTGAAGCCATTAATGCAAATTTGAATGTCTGAGGTTGAACAACTAAAATTCTTGATTTCTCTAAGGAGAAAAAAAAAAAGAACACATGTGCAGACATGTTAAATAAATAACTTGACTAAATCCTTTGCAGTCACTATTGTAATTTCGATATAATCTACTAACATATATACCACCTCTCTTATAAAATGAAAGATTAGATTGTCTTCGTCTCATTCTGACTTTTGGTTGAAATATATTTCTCTAGATAAAGATTATTTTCAAATAGCCTTTCTTCTTACACTTTTGGTTACGGTTAATTATTTCGAGGAGTATTTTTTCTTATTAATGATAAAGCAGAAAGATATACATCTACCCAAGCCATGTTCTGGTTAAGTCTTTTTGCTTGACTATTTATGAAGAAGAAACCAAAAGTTAGAAGAACTTTTAAATTTGCATCACTCAAGTCAACCCCTTTCTTGGGTACTTTCCGTACTTAAGGTTAATAATAATTGATAAAGAAAGATTGAAGTCATAATTGCAGAATTAACTCCAATAATTCAAGACAAAAAACAGAATTATCTACTGAGAATTTGATCATTCTTGGGAGTTACCGTAACCAGTCTCTATATAGGTTGAATAATCTACAGCAAATTATTTACAATGGGTTGGTTCAGAATTTTTTTAATTAGGATGGGCCTCCCTTGTTAGCAATATGGGGAATTGTGCCACCAAAATTAAATTTAAATAAAAAACAGCTAAAAAAGGAAAAAAAAAATGAAGCAACATGTCATACGAAATAGATCTGCATTATTCACGACTGTTTAAGATCAAACGGTAATTTTATAATGTCAAAAAATTTTCTTTATATATATATATATATATATATAATAGATAATAAATAAGACCATTTATGACTGTTTTCATTTCAAACAAGCTCGACTAATGTTCGCCCCCAAGAGTAAATATAGAGATTAGACAAACCAATATTATAAACATATGGTATATAACCAAAGAACAGAACTGTTGAATGAAATCTGACAAAAGCACGCAACTAAGGATTGACATACTTCTTATTGGTCAACAATCCATTCGTACCTAAACCAAGCATTCTGTGCAGGAATGTGAGAAAACCTGAGATAGTAAACCAGAATCATTTATATGCTGTTAAACTGAAGTTGTTATCATTGATCATTTATCACCGGTAACTTGTTTCGAGCATGTAGAAGCTTGAAACACTTGCACCTGATTGAGAGATGTATCGATGATGATGCATTTTGATTCCAATGATATCTCTGGGACCACAGTCGTGTATCTACAGTTTAAATAGTCCACAAAACCAAACAGAATCCACAAAGAGAAGCAATCTACGTTGTGGTATCCACTAGAAGAGAATATCCACTCTGGCTATATTGTCCCTTTGGAGATCTAACAGGGGATGCCAAAGGGGATCTTCCCGTGCTCTCGCTTATGTGACTGGAGACAGACCTTCTCTCTGTTGAAAGATGATTATGTCTCAAGGAGGATGTTTCTGTATGACTCCGCTCTACCACAGGGCCTGAGAAGGAATTCCTCTCTGCTCTGGATCTGGATGATGAGCTTACTGAAGTTCTGGAAAGTGGAAGCTGTTCTAGAGTAGCTAGAACTTCAGACATCTGGGGTCTGATTTTGGCCTCACTAATACACTGTAGTGCAAGAATTGCAGCGGTATAAGCTGCCCTCTGTGGGTACTGCCCTTCTAACTTGGTGTCCATAATCCGGAATAGCTTCCTCCTATCACCCAAGTAGGGTCTTGCCCAATCTACCAGATTCTGTTCAACTCCAGACTTTGTTGTATCAATGGCACGTCGTCCTGATAGTAGTTCCAATAGCACAACCCCAAAGCTATAGACATCACACCTTGCAGTCAGCCAGCCTGCTCATAGTTTAGGGATCAGGTTCAAGGAAAAGCATAGCATTGCTCAGACATCCCACAACAATGACATTAAGCCATTCCATATAAAAACCAGAAGACAATTAAGGTCAGAACTCAGGATACATTGACTAAACAAATAAAAACTAGATCAAAGTAAAAATTAGTTCAAAGATTGAAGGCTACTGGGGCAAATGGATAAAAAGGAACTTCTAAGTTCACATTAATCTTAAAGACTGAAACTAGCGTCATTTGAGCAATCAGCTCATTGACAGGAAGATATCAACATTTAGCATATGTTCTCAATGTTATGCAGAGACACGTATATTATATATACTGGGAAACAACATGTTTAGATGTTCATTTTTTAGTTGGTTGACCTGTTAATTCCAATTCAAGCCTTAGAGAATTCTATTCATCACCAAGTTAACAAGTTTCCTGGAGTGATATCCATGGAAAGCACTGGTTTGATTTCAAATATTAATAGCAACCACAACAAAAGGAATCTATAAGTATTACAAGTGAGGAAGATGATAGAACCACATATGTTCGTGGACCAAAAAGCATGAAACTAAAACTGAGGGAAAAACCAAACCTGTAAGAATATATTCAGGAGCAGCATAGCCACGAGTACCAAGGACTTGCGTGGAAACATGAGTACGATCGCCAGTCGGCCCTGCTTTGGCAAAACCAAAGTCTGAGAGTTTTGCATTAAATTCCTGCGTTTGCAGAAAACCCACATTGAAATGCAGGACAACTAGCACTGTAAGTTAAAATGAACTTTCAATCAACCATTTAAAGAGGACTGGGAATATTAATCTAGGGATCCATTTTGATTAAAATGACAAAAGGTTAATGAAGAAAGAAAAATATATAAAAATTAGGCCACAAGGAAGATAACTTTGACCTTTATGGTCCTTCCTTATGCATTCTCTTAACTTTTCTTTTGATCATTATCTTTCCTCCATAATCAGTAGAGGAGGTTTACAACAGTCCACTTGTAAACTCACAAGCAATTTTCACTAAATGCCCACAATACCGTAGCAAAGCTAACATACCGAATCTAATAAGATATTAGAAGCCTTGAAATCACGATAGATAACTTGTTGTTCAGAGTCATGTAGGAAGACGAGACCTCGAGCAGCGCCAATAGCAACTTTGATCCTTGTTGCCCAAGGAAGTGTTTGTGCACCCCCTGCAATTAACGGTTCCAGAGTTTATTAAAGCACCCTTTTTGCGGCATTGCTTGAGCCAGATATATGGCAATGTTCAAATATTTTGATGGTTTGGTTTACAAAATGTTAATCAAATTACTGCCAGGTTAAAAGAATTATAATCTGAAAGTTATGCTGCTAAAGGCATCAACATACTGCGAAATAGATGATTCTCCAGGCTGCCTTTGGGCATGTACTCATATACCAGAAGCCGGCTATCCCCATCCAGGCAGAATCCAAAAAGTTTGACAAGATTTGGATGATGAAGTTGACCAAGATAATTGAGTTCGGACTGTAAATAAAGAAACTCATGATGGGCTTTGAGCTATTTAAAACAAAAGCAGCAGCATTACGTGTCAAGGAAAGGGACCTACCAGCCACTCCTTATGCCCTTGAAAACCTTCAGACTTAAGCTTCTTTACAGCTACAGCCATTCCAGATCCAGGCATTGCAGGTCCAAAGGATTGTTCATCAATCCAGCCCTTGTAGACATCACCAAATCCCCCTTGTCCCAGTAGACTATCAGGACAAAAGTTTCTAGTAATATTCTTAAGCTCATTGAATGTGAAGGCTTTCAAATTTGGGGAGGAAAGTATGTCACCTTCCGATCTTGGAGTGGGGAGAGCCTGAGGTTTAGCTTTATCACTGTATCCGTGCGCTGAACTTGAATGAGCATGGGAATAGCTGCTTTTATTAAGAACTTTTGTAGCACCTGAAATATTTTTCATTTTAATAAAAAGAAAATTCATTTGAGAGAAAGGGGGGGGGGGGGGGAGAGAACATAAAGGACAAGCTATCTTCTTGGAATAAAGCATAGGCAAAAAAAATTGCTAGGTTGATGCATGACAAATTAAGACCAGACAAAAAAATTAAAAAGTCTGCAGTAGATTAAGTTTGAAAGAATAAATTAAGAAAAAAAAAAGGAGGAAGTTTCCAACGACTTGTGCTATCACAATATAAGTAGCAGTTATCAACTTAACATACAAATCTTCCTCAAAGAGACAAGCACACAATCAGTTCTAATGACTCCCAGCGTTAGTAAGCAGATAAAAAGGGAATACCATAAAGATAGTAACAATGTACAATGAGCATAATCATCCAACATGATAAGCATGAGCACAAGCCATGATCATATAAAATAATCATGCAAAACGGATCTCCCAACAATGATAGGAATAACCTCCCCAGTAATTGGGAACATAGTCCATACTAACATGTTTGAAGCTACCAAAAAGTCCATCGGTAAAATGCAAGAAGAACAATTACAGTTGTTTATCTATAGAAATTTAATATATGGAAACTGCTACAACTAATATTGCAAGAAACCACACTGGAAATAGCAACATTCCAACATAATTGATAATTGTATTAATTTGTCAAGAAAGTACATAATGACAATTTGCTAATAACCAGCTAAAATGAAAATGAACTGTATGGAACAAATTCAACAACAATAACAAAAAAATTCCCAATCTGATACAGATTCATAGCCATTTGCTCAAAATACTCAACAAAAAGAACCCTCACTTGCAAGTAACATAAAAAAACATTTAAAAAAAATTAAAAGAAAAATTGTATTACTTCGTGCTCCATAAACAAGACAACTTGTAAGAAGGCAACATAGAATTAAGAACCTCTCGTCAAAAGCATTACGCATATTCAAGCATGTAACAGGAAATCCCAAAAAAAAAAAAAAAGGCAGAGGGGACTATAATGGCGTACCAGAAATAGGCTGAGAGGTGGGAGTATCATCAGCCTTGGAACGACGTCGAAAGCAATTTCCCATAAGAGGAAGGTAGCCTCTTGAATTGATACAGCCTCTGTGATAATTTCCAGATTTATTTGTAATCATCTGATTCTCCTGCATCTTATCCTTCTTTGTTCAGAGAAGAACATGAAGAAGACAGAGAGAACGGGATATATAGTTTGGCATTGTCGTTATATGCAAACCAGAAAATTTTGAGAATTACAGATCAAGGCGCATAATTAGAGAATGAGGTTTCCACTGTCCAAACAATCCAGCAACAGGCGTATACACGTCCTCCATAGAGGCGGGTGAATGGAACATGGTCTTTATATATATACTAAATTACGCGTGGTTCTCTTTAATTTTATTAGAATTATATTATTTTGAAAATATATATGGATAAATTTTTTTAAAAATTTTAAATTTAAATCTAATTTTAATTGTTTTTATTAAAAATATTTTTATTAACCTAAATATATAATTTGTAAATTAAAAAAAAGTTTAATTAAAAATTTAAAATTGCATTAACATGTAGAGTAATATTTTGTTTTTTAAAAAAATTGAGTATACTTTAAAAATTAAAAAAAAAATATGTAATTTTAAAAGAACTAAATTTTTTTTTTATAATTTACTCTTACATGTGCATGTGTATATATATATACACCTTTTTCTTCTTTATTACTATTTTACTTGTATGTAAAATAAATTAAATAACCGAAAAAAATTAAGTTAAGACATTACCAAAAAGGAAAATTAATTCTAATTGATTATGGTGAATTATTGTAGTAAACATATTTTCTTATGAGTTCCAAAAATTAAACACATTTCTTGTTGGTTCCCATATGACTTCTTATTCCTATCACTTGAATTATTGTAGTGCTTATCATTTTATCATGGATTTTTTGAATTAAGCTGACGGCACTGCTTGGGAGTTGATTTGGCATGGGAAAGGACCCGAACGGGTTCGGTATTTTTTATGAACTAGTTGTTCGTGGAAGCTTGTTAACTAATGCTAGATGCTGCAAGTGGAATGGTGCGGATCCTAGTTGTGCGTGGTGTCCGGGGCAGTTAGAAGATATTCTCCATGTTCTACTGGATTGTGAATATGCACAAATGGTGAGGAGGAGATTGGTTAAACCTTCGGCTAGGGCTAATTTCTTTCACTGGAATCTTAAAGAGTGGGTAGAGTAGAATCTCTCAGATAATTTGGGTTTGGTTTGCAATAACAGATGGCCTATCGTCTGGGGTTTCGAAGTGTGGCTCATTTGGAAATGAAGGAATGGTAAGTTATTTGACTCGGCCTTTAAAGACCCTGGTGATCCTGTGACTTGCATCTTGAAGGTCTTAGATAATTATAAGTTGACCTACTCTTGTGTTGCAAAGGTCTCTTCTCACATGTCTCATATCCCAGACAGTTGGGTATGACCTCCTTTAGGGTGAATGAAACTCAACTGCGATGGGTTAATTCAAGGTTGAGATTCGCGTGCAGGTTGTGGAGGCTTGATCAGGGATCATCATGGGAGTTGGGTTTGCGGTTTCTCTAGACAAATGGACTCCTGCTTTGTTCTCCATGCTGAGTTATGGGGAATATATGCGGGCTTCTTGTTGGCATGGGATAAAGGTGTCAAAAATCTAGTGGTTGTGTCAGATAATAGAATTGTTATTCATTTGTTGAAGGATCATGCTTCCCTTCGAAATTCAAACCAACTCTTCCATAGAATTCTTTGCCTGTGCTCTCATGACTGGTGTGTGGTGTTCCATTTTGTCCAGCGTTCTTGTAACTAATGTGCAAACTTGCTTGCTTGGCTGGGTGTTAATCAGCAAGAGCCTAAAGTTGTGGGATTCTCCTCCTGCAAGTCTTAGTCATAGTCTTTCCTTTGACGCTATTGTGGCTCCTATGCCTCTCCTTTGTTGTAGTATTTTTTCCTTTGGTTTCGGCTTCTTTATTTACCAAAAAAAAAAAAAAAAATCAAATGCACTTTACATCTGTTTAGTCTAGTGTACTTTATTCTAAAATTGTATATAAATAATATTTTTTATAAATATATTTAAATAATTTTTGTAATATAATCTCTCCGAAAGCATATGACTATTTCTTTTATATAATAATTTTTTATGCCAAAAAAAAGAGAAAAAAACCCTAAACCTTTTAGTTGATTACAAGGTGGACTTTCATCAAACTAGAAAGTTACCATCCATTGCATTTTTTTTAGGGGCGTAGAGAACATTTTAATCAGTTATAGGTTACTGGATGTGGTAAGGCCTAAAAAAAAAATAAGTCGAAAATTTTCTCCATTGTTATTTACTTAGTTCATATATTTATAAAGTTCAAAATCATTTAATTTTTAGGTAAGGTAATTTTTATTGTTCGTGGAATCCTTGTAAGTATTGACTCAAAATCTCAAATAAAGGCGGGAACAGGAAGACTTGAGGGTGAGGATTTTTTTTTAATTAAAAATATGAGGGTAGGGACTGAGATTATGCACTCCGTCCCGTGGAAATCTCACTATAATGAAATTGCTAATATACTCTTAACTTATTTAATTAATTTAGTATATATACATACATATATATATATATATGTATATATATTAGCATTTATATATTTGTACTAATAAATTTAATTTTAAGATTGTCTTATTTTAAATATCTAAAATTTATTTCGCTTTTAAATTGTTGTAATTTGAATGAGTTTTATGTGTATGGAAATCATGGCAAATCCCTGTGTTCCTGTGAGAAATGAGGATAAAAAGTTTATCTCCCATAATTAAAAAAGGGAACAGAAATTAAAATACGTTAGTGTAATAAGCTGAGAATGAAGATGGGAATGGAGAAAGGGCTTACGACCTCTGATCTACCCTGTTGCCACCTCAATTACTTCACCAATTAGAGAATTTCAAGCATAATTTTATTTAATTATCATATTTTTTTATTTGCCAAAAATACTTTCAAGTTTTAGATTTTTGAGAGAAAATTTTGGATGGACTAAAAAAATTACGTTGAAGTTCACTTAATTAGGTTAACTCTAAGAAAGAAACACCTATTTATTCTTCAAAATAGTCATTTAATTTTTTGTAGATAAAGAAATTACTGTGTTAAAGTGAAAATGACTTATTTTTGAAATTATGATCGAGAAATAGAATCAGAACTTTGAATTAAAAAAGTGAATTGAACGTAAAGCGAGGGCATGGGAGATGGTGAAAGAAGTGGGCCTAGAAGAAATGTTGGAGTAGTCAAAAGCATAGACAAGATGCATGGTTTCAGTTATAGAGAGGAGCCAGCCCATCCTCGTCGGCCCATTCCCAGTTAGGGTGTCGCTTAGCTTTACTGCACTCCCATCTTTACACCCATTTTTTTTTTCTTAATTCAATTTTTTTTTTCGTTTATGTAAAAAAAAATGACACAATAAGTAAAATCTCAAGAAATTAACGCAATAAGTATGAGATCCACACATCTCGTTAGACCCCACTCACTTTGTCACTTTCATATAAAAATCTTTTGAACATAAAAAAATATGGATTCATTTGTTCCTTTCTTTGTGTCTCTCATGTGGAGGCTCCAATTGAAATTAGATTAAATCTTGAGGTATGATTAATGGATCAATAATTAATTGCAATTCCTTGAGTTTTTTTTCTTATCTTATGAAATGTTTTAATTACATGATTATTTTTTATTTTAAAAATATATACAATTTTTTTAAATAAAAAATTGTATTAAAATATTCTAAAAAATATTATTTTTTATTAAAATATAATTTATTAAAACCATATATTTAAAATTTTTTTGTTATATATTTTTTGTTGAAAAAATAAAAATTTTATTAAATTTATGACAATGCTTAAATTTATTAATATATACTTAATACCAATGTTATGGTTGAAATTAAATTATTATCTTCAAATTGGTTAATCTTAAAAATTATTTTGTGAATATGTTATTTATTTTTAATAATCATTAACATTTTTATTGAATAATTTTTTAATTTGTTAAATTTAGAAATGTGACTATTATGTTATATAAGTAATAGATATAAGGGATCACAATAAATGTAATTATAATTTATTTTTTTTATTACATGAAAGATAAGTGTAGCGTAATTTTTAATTTTGAGAGAATGGAGAGTAATTTTTTTAAAATAAAATAGAAAAGTCATATAACTTGAATATCTCCTCTCAAGGGAGGAAATACTTCCCTATTTTATATGGTTAGATGGGGAAAAAAAGAAGTTCAACCAGAGAGAGATATATACAAGATATTATCCAGAAATGAGAGAATACTTTGAAAACATATATTAAAATCGCTTGGGGATAAGATCCTACAAGTTTTACTTAATCAATATCCAAAGTTTGAAACCATATATAACCTTAACCCTTCGGATCCTCATTTTTCTACATACTATGTATGAACGAATTAACACGTGCGAGTAAGATGAAATGCATCCCTTTGTGCCTATGGGAGATCAATTACTAATTCATTGGAATATGCCCTTTAATATATACCATAAATCAAACTTGAATTATAAACTGTGATTTTTACATATATTTTTAAAGAATTCAAACTCAAAATCCAATAAAATTGTATTTAAAATAAATTTAAAAGTCAACTAGCTAGCTATATAGTTATTAGGTCTACTATGAAATAGCCAATGGCATATACTAAAATTTAAGGTGGTGTTTGGTACAAGGACTATGTAAGGGGAAGGAAAAGAATAGAGTACGGTATCCCTTGTATTGTCTGTTTGGTAGTTGGTGCTGCTTTTCCCATGGCATGAAACATTCCAACAAATGAAGGAGAGTTAGCACCTTAGCAAAAGCGACAGAAAGGGAACACATTCAAGATGTTTGCACTTGAGATGACTATATTACCCTTGATTTGCTATTTGTACAGAGGCTGAGACCACAAAAAAGGTTAGCTGCGATTAGACATGGTAAGTTGCAATAAGACCCATATGCGCGCAAACCCTTTGACCTTTTCTGTTAAGTCTTCACCTTCTTTAAGCCATTGGAGCTTGTGGACGCTACCAGTGGACACATTTTGTTGCAATAACTCCCCTATAGCAATATACATAGGTAAGCATGAGATCAGGAAGGAAGAAAATGCGTAGTTGATAAAGGATACTTCAATCGAAAAGCCACGAACTTCTTAGAGAAGTTAACGAACAGTGTCCAAAATTTGTGATAGTTGTAGGAACTTTTCAATAGAGTGAAGGTTCTTCATTCAGTTAGCTATAGCTCATCAAAATTAGGGCTTTAAATTGGGGCCTTGCGTTCTCTTTTTTTTTTTTTTCCTAAGTTCCAAAAATTTGAATCACAAAGTAAAACAAAAAAAAATCACCATTATTTTTTTAAATTCATTAATCTAATGGGTATTATGGTTTTTTTTACCCTTTTTCCTTTCCATATCTCTTTTTTTTCTAATCAAACCAAACATAAAAATCACATATTTTTTCCATTCTCTCTTAAGTCATACCAAACAGAATTTGGTTCTCAATATTTCTTTCTATTCTTATTCCCTTTCTCATCAAATTTCATTTTGCATGCCAAACAAGTCCTAACGGAACACTTGATTATATATGTATACATGGGTAATTAATAAATAATAGAAGAAAACTTAGATATAATTTTTTAATATTTTTCATTATTATTTTTTTAATACATGTATGATTTTTTCAGCTCAATATAATATGATTGGATCTTTAAAAAATTTTTTTACTCATGTCATATTTTTATTCAAAAAATTTAATAGCATTGATACACAATTTTTTTTACTAAATCCAATTTTTAATAATATTAAAAAAAAACTAAACGAAGGGATGCACTCAATAGATTTTTTTTATTAAATACTAAAAAGTAGAACATCTAATATGAGGATTACTCAAATAACATACATTCTATTTAAATACTCACACAAACACACATTTTTATAACGTGAAACTCTGAAGGTCCACCTCCAAAAACTCAATAGCATTAAACCAACTAATCAGTACTTTCACGATAAGTTTCCAAATAAATCCGTGACGACCAATAAACGTGTTTTGAATATTAGTATGATGGTATAATAGTAGTACATATACTAATGTCTACTAATTTTCCAGTCACTTCACAATCTTCAATTAACCCAAAAGCCTTCCGTCAATGCTTTACATTTTGAGTGCACTGTATACAAATACTTATTATAATCGATTATGTCAGTGGAGATTCCAAAGTCAATGCTGCTTATCTCTCCTCTCACCATATATAATATTGTGCATGTTTTCGGTCGGTGCGTGGGCCAGGGCTTTTTTTTTTCTTCTTGTGAGTAATTTTACTTCAAAAGTTCAAAGGGATATTAATTAATTCTTTTTCACAAAATTAAAGTAAACCGTTAATATGATCGTATTCGAATTCAGATAATTTCATTTATTTATTTTTTTGGGGTTAAACCCCTATATGCGTCTGCAATGATGAATAATTTGTGCATATATATGAGAAGAGCTTGCATAAATAGTATTACTCTTTTCTTGTCACTCATATAGTCGTATATAACCCCGGCAAAAGAAGCAAAGCAAACACTATCACTTTCCTATTGATCGGAAGAATTTGTATGGTGCTAAACTTGGGTTTTATGCTTAGTTAATAAGGGCCTTATGTAAGTATAAAATATGCAAGTTTTTTTTTTCGGGATCAGAGATATGTAAGTTCGAGACATCAATATATTATACGTATCTTTGAGATAGATTGAAAGTGAAAAATAACCCAAAAGAAAGAGAAAATGAATACACAAGAGAGCGCAGAAGTGCTTTTATTTAAGATCTAAAGAAAGCTTTGGAAAAAGAAGTTATGCTTGATGCATATATATCTAGTAGACAAACCCTAGCTAGCTAGTAGTACACAAAAGTGAAGAAACGAACTTAATTAAGGAGACGAAAGCAGGTGGACTACGTACTCCGCTCATAATTAAGTGAAATTAAGAGGTGCTAATTAAATAACTAAGAAAATATATAAAAAGGAAAGTCTATTGCATAAGTAAGTTTCTAATAATGGCAGCTTGGGCAGTGTCAGTTGTAGCCAAGAGCTCAGACAAGCGCTCGCTTAGATCGTCCACTTCCCTGTGTAAGCTTCTTATGTAGTTGCATGTCTCTTGCAACACCTTCGCTGCTGAAACCTGAGCACTCACATTCATGAGCATATAAATTAATTTCACTTAATATATAATCTAATTAACTGCAGCGTATATAAAATTTGAAAACGGATTATTTAGACCAATGATTTCATTTTTAAACCATACATCACATGTTGTTTAAATTAATGATTACTTCTATAAAGATAACAAATTTCATAATAGATATTAAATTGTTGATTATTGAAATTGTTGGAGAAACTAAGGATAAAAAGGGGTTCCTCTCAAATTCATAGTTGGTTTTTCTGCCTTACGTAATGTGCCATGCTTCTAAGTTTTCGTTCTTCTTGCAGAGACAAGTCTAAAGTTTCTCAAAATGGAGATTCATGTTCACTGCCAATCTCTGTATAATTCTGTTACTAAAATTAATTCATAAACTCTTTTTCTAGAAGTTATTTTATGTTCTTTTTATAAATTACATCAGCCTGAGGACTTAACGAAAGCTACTTACCACAATTATATAATTCAACTCAGCACAATAACTGTAGGAAATTAATTTTTTCCTTCTGTTTTCCTTTTAATTTAATTAAGTTAAATAAGATTTTACTAATGGTCAGAAGGCAATAACAAGTAAGAAAAGAGAGAGGTTTCTAAGATTAATTGATAAGACGTGAAGATTTTTTTTTGATACATCATAAGATGTAAAGTTTAAACGTTCCATGAAAAAGATTTCTTTTTTATATTTATTGAATTTTTTAGTGGCGTTGGAGTTGGAGGTGGACTGGGTAAGAATTTGCCGGGGTTTACATAAAAGGGCCAAAAAGTTAAAACTATTGTTTACATAATATGACAATAAAGAGAAGGAAAAAAAAATTTGCTGCCACAAGTACCAATAACAACAAGAGTTTTACAAGTAGTAAACTAAGTTGTCATGTGTCGTGGGTCTTAATCATGCATCTTGTTTATGCAGTAAAAGTACAAACCCAAAGAGCTAGACGCAGAGAAGAACTCATACAAGTCAGAAATGAGTTATGACTGAGCATATATAGGAACGAACCTTATCAGAGCGCCTATCGCGAATCTCAGGAAGAAGCTGTTGCAACTTGGAAACAAGGTCATTGATCTGATCGTCGGTGATGTTCCTTGAACCACTTGATTGTCTTGACCTTGATCTTCTGCTAGACATCTTAATCAAACTACTCTCAAGAGAAACTAATCTACCAGTTAATTAATATATAGTACCTAAGCAGGCAAAAGGGTAATGAAGTACTAGCTAGAGAAATATCAAGAAAATTGGGGAGAGTCGAGACAAAGTTATACAGAAGTAAAGTTATTTGTTTGTGGTATTGAAGCTGCAGGATGAAGTAGCAAAAAGAGAGAGGGCGAGAGAGAGAAGAGAGTGCGTGGAGAAAGCAGAGGGCTAGGGTTGTATTTAAAGAGGGTCTAAGAGAGAGAAGAATCAGGGTTCTAGAGATATGCCATACTGTCGTCTCTCAGCTTGTTCCAGAATTGGGGTTTGAGCTTTCACTGGGTACTCCCATTGCCATATAGCTTTAGTGTATGTGAATTCAAGCGAGAGAGAAAGAGCTTGTTCTTTTGTTTTTTAACACCCTCTCTGCGCTTGTCAGTCTCTACACGCAATACCATGTTATCTATTATGATTATTAATTCTCTTATATAAATATTTATTTATTTATTTAATGAACTGCATTTGCAGGGTATATACCTGCTTGCTGTTTAGCAAATTTTGTACAGGCTTGGCTTTCCAATAGGGGCCACTTTGTTAAGAAAATAACAATGAGAATTAATCATCCATTTTTCTAAAGTTATTATTAGTTAATAGAGATAAAAAGATTATGATTATGATAATAAGAACGCCAGTGACTAATGGTTAGCATGACTAAGTTAAATCGTCAAATTAATCGATCATCTTTCAAAAAATACACCAACGCTGATCATTAATAAAAAATAAAGAGGGGAAGAAAAAAGATTATGAATATTTGCTTGACATGTGTTCGTTTTTTGTAGAGAAATCAAAAATCACTATAACAAAAATACAAAATACCAATTGAACAATCAATCGAGAAAAATATTAATTCAGTCGAAAATAATGGATTAAAAAATCAATCGGCTCATTTGTTAATTTTTTGCTAGTCAATAAGTGATTATTGACTGATTTTTAATTAAAAAAAAGACGTGAACAGTGACACTTACTGCTTTATAGAGTATCCCACCCTTTAAAAATAAATAAATAAATAAAAGAACCACTTATTTTTAGTACTTTTTTCATTTTTCATTTTTAATTTTTAGTCTTTTTCTTTCATTGCATTTCATTATTTTGATCTCAATAATTATAATAAATTAATAATTAATAATTATTATAATTCAATTAATAATATTTTAAATTTATCATTCTCATTATTTTTGATCCTCAACATTCTTCTCTTCATCATCTAGTTATCTTTCCTTTGTAAATTTGTAATATAAAAATAATTAATTTATAAAAAATTTACAATAAATATTACAAACTCAATAATTTAGTCAATCTATACCAATCTTTACTTGTAGTCAATTAAAATTCCGACTACAACTATTTATAAGAAGCAACATGATGAACAAAGAAAACAATTAAACAGTAGAATAAGAAAATTTACCAAAATGAAACAAGAGAATTTTGATAAATATATTAAAAAATGGAGAAAAGATGAAAATCTTACCAAAAACCCAGAAGAAAAAGAATAAGAAGAGTTTATGAAAAGAGGGAGAAAGTGCAAATGGAGAACAAGAAGAAGAAGATAACTTCAAACGAAAAAGAAAAGAAAAAGAAGATGAGAAAAGTGTTGAAGAAGAAGAAAAGAAGCTTTTGAATCCAAACCAAAATGATTCACTCAAAAAGAACAAAAATTTATATATAGATTAAAAAAATTTATTGAGTTTAAAATTCTCGTACATAAATTTCAATTTCAAGGCTTTAAAAAATTTGAATTTCATTTTACCAATTAAAGTTTGGACCTTCATTTCAATTAAGTTGCCTCAAATTTTACTATTTGTGACTAGATTTCTCTAAAAAAAATTGTGAAATACAATTTTTGTACAGATATTGTAGCTTTTATTTACTATTCAAACTTTTCCTTTAAAAGTCAGTCATAAATTTTGAAAAAAAAAATCAAGTAGTCAAAAATAACTTGGAAGCTTTAGATGATATTTAGTAATATTTTTGTAGTGAATTTGAATTGTAAGGATAAAAATTTTATCTGTGAGAAAAAATTTTAATTGTGAGAACAAAAATTTTAATTTTGAGAAAAAATACATTTTAAAAATTTTAACTATAAGAGAAAAAATTTAATGTAAATGACTTTAAGTTTTAAATTATTTTAAAAGCCCAAAGTACCAAAAGTTTGTTCTTACAATTAAAATTTTAGAATTGTAATTTTTTCGTTAAAGTTAAAATTTTTTGTTCTTACAATTAAAATATTTTTCTAATAGATAGACTTTTTATTCTTATACTTAATTAAAACCTTTGAAAATTTCATATACGGACTCTAACTTCATAAAATTAATATTAAATAAATTTAATAAAAAAACCAAAATTCTTCTAAATGGCTGAAAACAAAAGTTACTATTATTTATATTTTCTGAAGTTATAATTTAGTCTTCTTGATACTCTAAGAATATTTTGAATTTATTATTATCTTTGGATAAAGACATATTTGTACCATTGAGAAGAATATGTTATAACTTTAAAGAGTATAAGTGATAATTTTAAGAAATACTCCCTCCGCCTCCAATACAAGTCATTTATTGAAGGATTATTTTGGTCCAAAATATAAGTCACTTTTTTAAATTGTCTTAATTATTAAATGACTTTTTCTTTAAATATCCCTAATTAAATAGAGAGTTTTTAAAACTAATATAATTTATTAAGAATGGAGGTAAGCTTTTTAATTAGAGGCAAATATGAGAAAAAATTATGTTTTGATGCAAATTCAATTAGTTAAATTATTTTTAATCAATTTTTTTAATATATGTAAAGTAGTTATTGGTGATTTATATCGGAGATCAGAGAGAGTATTAATAGTAGCTTTTGTATTTGGTTCTTTAAAAAAGTTTAAGTTCTTAACTCCGTTTAGTATCATATATTTATGAAGTTAGAGTCTTTTAAGTATAATTTTCTTGCTGGCCCAAAAAAGTAAAATTTTCTCAATTTTTTATCTCTCTAAAAAAGCTTGACTACATTCCTAATGTGAGTACAGACGATTCGTGTCCCAGAAAAAGTAGGGGGAACAGGAAGATTAGGGTAACGTGATCGAGGTTCGTTAAGTTGACTGGTCAAAACAAACACACCATGTTATTGCTCCAACCAAGAAGAAAGTGAGCTGCGTGGCATCTTTAACCGACCTGTTTACACGCAATTCTTATACTACTCATTAGCTCCACACCTACAAAGTATTTATTAACCCCAAAAAATGGGGGAAAAATTGAAATTCCCCTGCTAAGAAACTTGATAGAAAGCACGTGAAAATATGGAACGTATATTCACCCAAAAAAAATAAAGGAATATTACAAGTGAAGTTACAGTAATATTAAAACCAAATTAATCGCTAATAATTAAAAACAAACCAGGAAAACATCTGATTTTGAGAATTAATTCTAACTTTTGACCTGGTAGTGCCAATTTCATATTCCATCTACTTGACTATATATGCTTGCTACCTATATAATTTTTTTCTCTTTTGGGTAAGGAATCAATCTAAAAGAAGCAATCTGATTGGCAAAAACCAGTGCCCACATGATTATTAATTGTCCTATTACGTGCATACCTGTTAATGTAATCATAGCGTTTATATACAGAATACTATATCACAGTATCTACTATAATTTTGTTATTGTCTTCCTTCGATCTGCTCTCCTGTTATTGCGCGAACCATGAATTTCAACTCCACCCATTATTCATATATCGATATATATAACTAAATCTGACGAGTTGGCATGTAAACACTTTTATGAGAGATCTAATTTTCCCATTTCGTTGAATTAATTATGGGACACCCTGAACATAATATTTCATAAACACGTGCATTGTGACCCAACCAAACGTCTCAAAAATAATTAAGTACTATGCCATTTTATTTATATAAAAAATCGCCATATAAGTTAAAAAAGTGTGATGCTTTTGCCTGGTGTGTACATGGTATCTTCGAAGGCTTGATCAATTTGTCACTTTAGAATATATATATATATATATATATATAGATATATATATATTGATTTGGTTAATAGCAGTACGCTTACAGATCAACTTGTGAGAGTTGCATTAACTTTTCTATCAATATATGGAATCTTGCAGTTTTAAAAAGTCATTACGAGAGTTTGAGTAAGTTACATGAAGTACTATGTTTCGATTCTTTCAAGTGGCCAGGATTTAAAAAAAAAAAAAGAGTTAATCATATATAATTTAATTTCCCTTGAACTTTTTATAACTTACACTTTAGACTCCATTTTAGTTCTTATCAAATGGGATGTAAATGCAAGTTTTATAATTTCAACGAGGGGTCTACCATAAATTAAAACTATAGAGATTGGTGAGCGTATGTGTTAAAAACTTTTGAAGAGATGAATGTAATTAATTTAATAAAAAAGCAGTCAACTTCCTACACCGATATAAATATTGTATCTATCCCTTTTTATAACTAGGACGGAGAACAAGAAGAGTAGCCTGTCAAATATATTGCAATCAGTGATCAGTTGCATGCAGGGTGCATTAATGTTGAACAAAAAGAACTATTAGGCTAATCCCTATATCTTACCAGAAAGATTATCATATTTAGATCTATATATATTAAAATAAAATTCATAGCTGCTCCTTATAGTACGTGATCACATGACATAACAAAAAATTTAATCCAATATTCTGTGTGTGTGTGTGTGTGTCTCTCTCTATATATATATCTGCAGAAGATTGATTTGAAGGTGTAAGAGAGCACTGACTAAGAAGGCGGATGGAGATGAGATTGTTCAGCAAGCATCTCGGGGGCACATGACCTTGGATCCAATTAACAGCGAGGACCGTGCTAATGTCACGAGGATTCCTCATTTCTTTATTTCCATTTTCATTAAAATATAAATGAAACTCTCAAGCCTCCAAACAGACTTATATAATCATCTTAGCATATGCTCTCTATACTTTTTACCTATATTATATTATCATTCACTACCTCAATTAGATCTTTCGTTATCTTTCTTCAGTTTTTCATTAACTGAATAATATTCCTCTCTAACTCTTGCAGATATTAATCTCAACTAAGTCGGTGTTATTAACGATGAAGTACGTAGATTTTAAGTTGAGCTTTAACCCTCAAAATTAACTCATTTATTATTATCATTTCACGAAGATATATAGTTTCATTTTAGATAATTTACTGTTGGGCGTGTGATTTTGAAATGCGCAAATTACCAACTTTTTAGTGTCTGTAAGTGATCAGTCAAACGACAAGAACCACCTCTTTAGTATCGTAATTCATGATGTCAACTGTAGATAATTGTTCACAAATATCCATATAAGAATCTAACTCCCATGAGCATCCCCAAGAAGGATCAGAGAGAAATTAAAAAGAGTTAAAAAGGAGCTCAATAATCTATAGAGAAAGTTCAGGGTTTAGTGCTAAACAAAAACGCCACGCGCGCACTTACACTACATTTTTGGATTATAATATAAAAAACCTGCTTAGAATTTTTTTTAAAAAGTTCGTCAATGTGTGTGTGTATCTGTCTTTTACGCCATTTTGTGTATCGCTAGCATTAGTGAAGCTAAATAATAATGTAGTAGGTTAAGGAAACGCATAGGATGGTCGTTGAGAAAGAGAGAGATGACTATGCTATGGTGGAAATTAAGAAAGAGTTAAAAAGAAAGTTTTGGATGATTGAAATTTTGGAGGCATCTTTATCTTCACTCCATGCGTTGAGGGAATAAAACAATTAATGCTAACGGTCACGACAATACAAACAAAGGGTTGGAATTAAAACCCTTTTTAAGATTTCTAAAAGGGTTTTTAAAAAAACGACCTCATCTCATCGGTGATCGATGATTCCTCCGATCAAAATAAGAGCTAGAAGATACAAACAAAAGTTAATTAGTTCCATGTATATCTTTTGTACTCGACGAGTTTCTAGGCTTGACTAAAACCACTCTCTTTGGGTGGTGCTTTCATTTATTAATGTGTTTGCATGCAAATTCCACTTAGGTTCTCGTAAAACTTATCCTCTGACACAATGGGCGGGTCAATATAAAAAACGAAGGTAGTTTTGAGTAATAAAAAATAAAAATAAAAAAATCGAAGAACCTACATTGAATCTACCGGGTAATTAATCTGCCATGATTTATATATTCAAAACATGCAGATATTTAGAATGTATTAATGAGGTCTGCCAATCTCATGGTTGATGGTGAAAATTCCAGCAAAAGCTGTTATTAATTGGCCTTCTACCGCACAATATATTGAATAAGAAGTGAGGGATGCAACTTGTAGTTCATAAAATGCAAGTTGGTAATAGATATATATGTTATTGGCCCTTCGAAATCTGGGATTCTATAGATATAGGTGGTTTCTAGAGTTTGTTTACATCATATTGGAATGACTCACAGATGGAGACATCCAATCTATTTCCCCAGAATAGAGCATCAGCCGTACCATATTGGGCTATATAGAAAGTATATTAATCATGCAAGGAAAAGATTGCACCACCGTGAAATTTTGATTACCTTATGACATTTTTTAAAATTTTCAAGAGAATATATATATATATATATACTATTACATGATGAAGAAATGTTTTTTAAAAGTTTAATCGTCTGATGTTAATTTATATTTTAATTAAAAATAAAATATCTAAAAATTATTCCTGAGTTCTGTGCAAAGTAAAATGGGGCATTGATCTCTTCTGCTATCTCCGTTTAGAGGTTCCCATTTGCTCTCACTTTCTTTGTAGATTTCAAACCCAAACTTCTAGAATCAAGGGAAGGCAGAGGATCGTTAGATAGAAATGGGAAGTAGGTATGGTGCCATTGACATTGCCTTTTGGCAAAATTTCAGTTGAATATATTTATGCAGAAAAAGGTATTAAATTTTAAAATTATTTTAAAAGATTTAATGATTAAAAAATTAATTTATATAAAAAAATTACAATTTATGATTCAAGTTAAAATTTTATATTTTTGGATTATTTTAAAAAATTTTAAAACTTCAATTTTTTTAATGTAAGTATTTTTAACTTAATGTCTATAATTACAATTTTTCCTAACTTGCTCTTCTATTTTTTTAATTATAAGAAAAGACACCATTAAATAATACGACTTAGAAATGATTGATGTGAGAGAGACGCTAAATTAAGACAGATATAAACAACAAAAAACTTAAGTTATATAACATGCTAACATCATGACACGTGCGTTAGCATGTGTTAGGGCCTTTTTTTTTCAATTTAAATTAAAATGTTTCGCCCATATAAAAGTTTATTCTCTTTCTACTCTGTTCATATCACATTAAAAAAATTGGGCAAATGTCTGTTTTACAATTCAAGTTTCTATTTGTTGGATTAACACTTAATTAACATGCAAAGTAGAGCGATAATTTCCTTTATAGTAGTTGCTAAAATTTGGACCATTAATGAAGGGTTGATTTATTATTTGATTTAATAATTTAATTTATTTAAAATAATTAAATAATTAATAATTTCTTATTATTTGAATTTCAAATATTAGTTATCAATTTTTTAATTAAAAAGAGGGAATAAAGAAGAAAAAAAAAATGACTATAAGAAACTTTTTTAACATACGATAAGGTCTTCTCTTTTAGAAGAGAAGAGAACACACGTAAAGAGAAAGATAGAGATACAAAACAAGAGAGAAATAGAGTTCTCTTTGTAAAAATTGTCATATACATGTTCTTTGGACTATGGTGTATTTGTCATGAAAAAGTGGACAGAGTTTGCATTATAATATCAGTCCAAACCATGTGGGATACAAAATTTGATAACATCATTCTGCTATAAAGGTAAGTACTCCAAATCTTTTTATTAGTATCAAAAATTAGTTGGCTTGAATTTCCTATTCTTATGTGTTATATGTGCTTGATTCATGTTTAAATTTATGAATTTACAACAAAAATGATCTAAAATGCATATATGTTCAAGTATGAAAATTAGAGCCCATTAATGGCAACTTCTAAAAGAGACCATCATAGGCTAGTAATTTTATATTGTATGAAGCATACATGGTAGGGAGCATGTGGTAGAAGTTTGAAGAAGTTGAACAACCCATTGGAGAAAAATTGCAAATTTAAGGTTCAATGAAAACATGATTGAACATCCTTTTTTTGAGGGTTAGTATTCTTTCTATAGGCCACCAAATCAGTGCAAATTAATAATGGTTGGAAAGTTCGTTGAACAAACTTTTCAATACTAACAATTTCATCCAATTTGAAAGAAAAATGCGTGAACTATGGCCATGCAAAATAGGGGCTTTGAAATTGAAAATCTAAAGTGTGATCAATGACCCAAATTTTGAGGTTGGGCATTTTATGCTCAAGCCACCACAATATGCAAACTTTATACCTTTGGAAAGTTCAATTTGTAGGATTTCCAACAATACAAATTTTATCCAATTCTAATAATAAATGAAGGATATATGGAGCCTTGAAATTGGTAGGTTGATCATATAAATTCTAAAATATTTTTTAAAAAGGCTAAGTCTGGGGGTTGAAAATGAAGTGTTATGCCCACTCTCAGAACCAGCTACATGAAACTCACCTTTGGCTTTAATTGGCCACTTCAAAAGTCCATCAACAAGAACAAGATATTAAGAGATTAATGGTGCAAATTCCATAGCTTAAATCTACTTAGAAAGGGGTGGATGGAGCTCACTCTTCACATTAGGAGAGTGGATTTTTAGATATTTTCTTCTTTTTATAATTTTTTAGGCATAAGGCCTGTAAGGGGCAAGTGGGTAGATGCAACATCATTTTGGATGATTCTGTCTTTAAAAATCCCTAAAATCATACTTTACATATTGGTATATCATTTTGCCATGTATAAACATTATTTCATAATGTTTAAACATATATTAAACACTTTGGATACTTTTTTTATTGCCCTAAAGATAAAAAAAACATTTCTTATAGGTCTTAGGCTTAATCAACTTTCTCTCTAATGATAACTATTGGACATTAATCAAGAAGAACCATAGGGAGAAATTCAAAAGCCAAATAAAAACAAGAAAAACTTATCCTTCAATCAATGTGCATTAGAGATAAAACTTGTAGTGGAACATCATTTTGTCATGATTATTAGGTGAACTGCTTTACTTTCTCATTTTTCAAATATGAAAAGTACAAGAATATTTTTTAAGAATATTACATTCAAAAATAAATTACCTTAAGTGGTTCATTATACATAAAAAACATACTTTTTGTGTACATTAGACCCTTATGATTAGAAAAAAGCCTTTGATTAGAAGGCTAATGAGAAACTATTTAAGAAGATGAAATATCTTTAAGATGTAGTCCTTTTAAATAGGAGTTCTTGGATTGATAGACTCATCTAAGAACTAAATTTAAACAATTTCATAGGAAATCATTAAAAATATCCTGATAAGTGAAAATTCCTAAATTGGTAGATTTAGACTTATTCGAAAGTCAAATTTAAATAGTTGAATAAGGAAAGATGAGAAATATCTTATGAAGTAGAAGTTCTTGGATTAATATAACCTAAGAGTCATCAAAGAACTACAATTTAAAAAATATTTATAAATGAATTTGATAGAAAGGTAATAACATTCATAAGATATATGTGATAATAGACTTTTGATTATAAACCTAACAATGTCATTTCTTGGTCTAGTTGAAATTTACTACAAATATATATACATATGATTATGTATATATAGTTATTTGGTGTTATCTTTATGTATAATTATCTACTAAAAATATCATTACTTAGCTTAATAAAAGTAACAAACTAGTGATGACAATTAGGAAATTTGGCACCATAAGGTTCTTATGTCTTTAAAAAGTAGGATGCTAAGGAACTATCAAATAATGTCATGTTGGAATCTGAGCATGGAAATAATAGCTTAATGTAGGAGAGATCTAAAAGTTTTTCAAGCTTAAAAAAAAAAAAGTAACATAACTAATAACCTCATGTGTCAATGCAAGTTATATCCTACCACTCAAACCATAAAGATAGCCTTGAAGGATAAGTTTAATAATACTTTTACAACCAATTTATTAAGATAACAATTAAAGAATTGAAGTCAACTGGTTATATTCTTATTGAAAAAGAGTAAAGTTTAGCCAGTTATAAGATCTCTTCCTTTTAACTTAGAACATATGAAAGTCAATTTAACTCATAATAAGAGCACTTACTATTTCTTGTGATGTTACTCACCATATAGAGCTTGAGAATATGCATTTAAAAGTTGCTAAATATCCTCTAGAAATGCCTATATGAATGAGACTACTAGGATTTCAAAGTCCAAGTACAAAAAGCACAACACTTTTATAATAAGAAAGGATTTGACTAATGTTCTAAATAGGTTAAGAAACAATTTTAAGAATAGAAGTAAATATAGTGGAAAGAAGCTTGACACAATTAAAGTCAAGTATTATACTTGTCAAAGAATAGGTTACTTTAGTCATCATTGCATTGGGCAAAATAAAACTTAGAGACCATAAACCACATAACTAAAGATCGAGAATACTTTGTAGAATATCATTTGCTACTTTTTAGCAGTAGATGACTTTATGTACAAAATAGTATAAGATTTAAAGCTAAAATAGGTTAGAACATGCAAATTAGTTTGGTATAGAGAACAAACCGATAATTTCTATTTTATCGTTATTCGACTGAATAGAACATGACTATATGAGTTGATACCCTTCCTATAGATAAGAAAGATATCCGGTGTGAATCTAAAGGTCTATTTTTCTATCTGTATATATATACATGCAAGATCCAGCATGCTCTTTTATGAAGTAAAAAAACCTACCCTTGAGCCATGCTCGAAAAGAGGTGGTAATAAGTCATTCATGGTAAAACCCTCTATGATACATTTTTTTAATTACAAATCTTTTGTCGATAAAGGGATCAAATGGTATAGTTCTTTATACTCTAAAGATTCAACAAAATTTAACCTTTATTATTTCTCTTCTTAAATTAAGATTTAGTGTTTCTTTTCCATGACAACTTTATTGAAATTTGCAATGGAACAATATATATGATTCAAGTTTCCTTTATGAGGGTTTTATTGTGTTAGGCATAACTATGAACATGATTACTTTACCTAATACTTTGTTTCCAATTTAGTTTTAGATATGAATGGTTGACAGCTAGGCTAGGTCTTAAAAGCAAAGAGAGAATAAATATATTAGCAAAAACAAGAAATGTTAAGATCAATTTCTAATTAGAAATTTCACCATAAGAACGTTTCCTAGTAGGTAAAGTAATTAAAAAACTATTTGAAAAAGGAATTAGGGCTGAAAATCATTGCAATTAATTCATTTTGGTATGTGTGGTCCATAAAGTGTGAGTGCAAAACATAAAACTTAGCATTTCATTACATCTATTGACCATTATTCATAATATAGTCAAGTTCATTTAATCTTTCATAAGTTAAAAGCACATAAGTACTTTAGACATCATATAAACATGATTGATAATCAAATGGGTAACAAGATTAAGGCTTTGAGAACTAACTGTGGATGTGAATATTTGTTAGAATAATTCCAAGAACTCTATGAAGAGAAAGGAATTGATGAGATAATTGACAATTTCTGGCATTCCATAACAAAATAGAGTTGTTAATAAAAGAAATAAAACTTTACTGAAAATGGTTAGACCAATTATGGCTCAAGCATACTTACTCATTTTTTTATTAGAATGATGCATTATTAACTAATACCTTCATCTTTATTAAGTTTCCTCTAAATTAGTTGCTTCCATATCTTATGAATTGTAAATAAATCATAAGATAGTTTTGAGCATCTTAAGGCTACAGGGATAGTTATGTCTATGATACTTCCTATGAGCATTAAAATTAGGCCAAAGGGATAAGAAATATATCTTTATTAGATGCTTAGAATAATCAAATGGCTATATTTTATTGGTGAAGACAAAAGTGGAAGTATGGTTAAAATTAAGTAAAGAGTACCACACTTTTCAGAAAATAGATTTCTTAATAAAAGAGAGAAATTGATAGGGTTATCTTTATGAGACATATGATTAAGATAAAAAAGAATAAGTAGTTGTACCTTAAACTATCGATCCAAGTGAGAGCTTGGACCAAGATAAAAATGTTGTTAGATAACCCTAACCAAGAGAGTATACTTAAGCTTCGGTTTGAGATTGAAGGGGCAATATTCCAAGGTATTCAATTAGACAATATAGAGTCAAACACAATTTAAAAAGCCCTATTATGCCTTGCTAAGAAAAAATTCATCGTAAAAGAAAAAAGTTAATTATCAATTTTTTTTGGCAATTAGCAACGATAAAAAATCGCTATTAAATGATAAAGTAGTCGTTGGATAGCTCGCTTTTATAATGATTAGTACTTAATTTAATCATGAAACGCCATGAATTAAGAACCTAAGTTAACTATTTTGTGTATTTTGCAGTGGTTTAAGCGTGACTTCCTGATGGTTCTTGCCTACCACAAATTTTCCCAAAAAAGTTAGTTATATCAATTTGTGAAACTATTGGAAACTTATGTTATAATTATTAGCGGTGTTTTTACTAACCGTTAGAATTTGAAACATGCTTAGTGCACTTAGATTGCATTTAATGACAATTTTAATGATGATTTTTTTTAATGTCATGCATTGATATTTATATCACATATAATCTTTATTTTTTTTTGGCTCATGTATTTATATTTGATGCAAACTGAAATCATATTTAACATTATAATCAACTATTACTAAATGTCAAAGTAAAATACAAATAATAAATTTGTTACTTCAACAAAAAAATAAAAAAAAAAGGTTGTGCAAAATGTTTAACTAAACATTTGAAATTAAGAAACACTACAAGTTCATAAAATATCCCAAAATGAAAAAAATATAATCATTCCTCAACTATTTGGTGCATGACTTGAAGAGGATGAAGGATGCAAAACAAAAGTAGATCCTTGAAAAAAAATCCAATTTAAGTAAATATACATTTAATAAAGCATAATACTACTTAGAATAATCTACATGGCTATTCTGTTAGTATCAAAACACTTTTATTCACCTTTTCTTTGTGAATAAAGCTAAGATTAATAATAATGTCATAATCTTGTACATGCATATGCATTTGATGGTAATGTCAAAACAAAATAAGACTAGCATAACAAAATAACAAAGACACTAATTAAGTTAAAGAAAAAAAAACTACATTAGACTATTTAGCGCCGTTTTACTTGGCCTCAACTGGTGATAGCAGAATAATTTAACCATAACACATTAAGATAGGAAGCATAGATACTTCAATCAATAATTTTACACATTCATGTAAGAAAAGAAAATTCATAAATCAAATCCATATGTAAATAAACTAAAATTTATAAGATACCAAATACAAAGTGCTTTTACATTTTTTTAAAAAAGTAACTACAATGTACAAAAAATGCTAAATACTAGCAATACAAAATATGGCATGAAATGCTAGCACCTTAACTTATCATTTAAACAATCTAAAGAAATACCTACTATCAATTCAATTGTCACATATTGCAATTAAGGCATCATTTCAAATTTTGGAACTAATCAAGCAGCTTAGATGAAACAAGTGCTAGCACCATTTTAACGACATCAATTAGATTTAAAATGCAAAACCAAATTCATCACCAATTTCTTTTGCCTAGCCTTAAGCCCATATTGGATTTTTTTACTTTGATTGAAAAATTATATATTCTAAAGGAAATAGACCAAATTATATTAGCACTTCATTTACTTCCATTGTTTTAACGTCTTTTTCCTCCCAAAATGAAAAGATATTTCAATCATTTAGTTTTGCTAATAGTAAGGTAGGAACACAGGACAAAAAGTTAGTAGAGTAATTTAATAACAAGAATAACACAATAATAAGTAATCAATTAGCTAAGATAAACTCAACCAAATTTTTTAACTAAGCACTTTAGTTATTCAACTTATAAAAGGCACAATAGGACATTAACATGAAAAGATTAAAGATATTACTTTTTCAATGTTATCAAGAAGCTACCTACTAATACTATTAAACCAAGCTATTGAGACAAGGAGAGAAAATAGGCAAAGTCCATGCATCAAGTGAAGAGGTAATACTAAGTTCCTTTATAAGTTATATCATCTCTTCCCCTCTCTCATCTTCCTTTTTCAATTTTAGTATTTTTCCTAAAGAAAGATCATAAATTATTAATAAGTAAATATAACATACAACTACACAAATTTTCATACTCTTTATGTAGTAGGCAAGTATTTAGTCAAGAAAATATAAACACTCCTAAAAAGGACTTAAGTAGCTTTTACACTTACCCATAGAAATTTAAACCACAAATGGTAAATTCTCAGCAAGTAAGTTCATGCTTAGTTCTCACATTCTGCTAATATGATTTGACTAATGAACAAACTGGTTATGGTGTCATGCATGATTTTTTTTTCCCTTAAAATGCAAAACTTGACCATAAGAAAAAGGAAAAGAAGGAAGTCTTATCCATAAGAACTCATTTTGCATACAAAATGCGATATTGAAGCAAGCAGTGATCATTATATTTGGATGAGGTCCTATAACTACAAAAAAAGTACTACTGATGAAAAAGAACTTCAAATAGCAAACATAAACATACACATACACATAAAATCAAAAGTTTGAAACAATTCAAGAAAGTTGATAGATGTATTAGCTACCTATGTCATAACACAATTGAAAATAAGAAATAAAAAAAGACAAATAAGGAAAAAAAATCAAAATACCTAATACAAAATTGTAATAATATTTTACAAGGTTAAAATATAAGGAATTCTAGGATTTTTCCATTTGCTTAGGTAATTATCGAATTTCAGTATATATCACCTACTTTTTTCTTTGTCTTTTTTTTAATAAAACAATGATAATCACATAATCTGCAACAATAACATAAATACTGCATTAGGCTAATAGCATTGCTTAATCTTTTGATATTCTTTTAATTGTCCTTTGCTTAGTTATATTGGATGATAGAGATTTGATCTATTTTATTAATTAGGACTCCTAATTTCATATAAAAGGATTTATGAAGTTAATGAGGAAATCAATTAACTTTTCTAGATAAGTTCTCCTTTCTTTTTCCTTTGATTTTTTTTTTAAATATTTTCCTTCGTTTTGATCCAAAAGACTAGCCCCATAAGAACCAAGTATGTTTATAAGATAGAAAGTGCAATAATTAATATCAACATAATAATACAACAACATCAACATAATTTTAGCACAATAATACAATAGCATTAGCATAATTTCAGTTCAATAGCACAAACGAAGTGTAGTTCAATAATATAATAGCATTAGCATAAGCTACATCACTAACTTTTATTATGTGAGCAGTCATCCAATTTATGTTTTTCAATATAAATAACCAAAATAATAAAATAACATAAACCCAAACCTTTAAATGTTGAATTTAAAGTACTATACCTTATCATTGATAATGTGTGCTAACTTAAGTGGTAGGGGCACATTTTCAAAGACATTTTTAAAGATATACTAGATAGTCATCAACAATGCCAATATTTAATTATCTTTGGCTTGCAACTGAGCTAAAACATCATGTTTCTAGTTGCAAGAATCACCACCACTAAGGTTGTGTTGATTTGTTCCAAATACTTAAAATGGTATATAGCTAAATCCTAGGCCCTGAACCCTACCTGAATGCTCTAGGCCTTAAATCTATTGTAAAACATTATGTTGGCCAATTGTGGCTATTGAACCATCTTGCAACTCAAGAGTCTGAATGCTTTCCTATAAACAATTATTAGAAAGTTAGCCAAAGTAACTAATTTATGAATATCATCAATAAATAATTATGAAACTAACATAATATAGTCATTTCAAACTTACACCAATAGACCTTCCAACCTCATTGACATATTAGCCATCATCCTTCTGATAGGTCTCAATATAGAATTCACCCCAGCTCACTTCTTTCCATCTCATGCCTTTTGTAGGTGAAGCCCTTGGATCTTTTAGTGTGTGAGGCAACACTTTTAAAACCAGGCCGGTTATTGAACCAGTGAAAATATTGGTTCACAGTTCATTAATTTGATTGTAGTTTAACCATAGTTGAAACGGTAATAATTAATATATATATATATATATATTTATATTTAGTATAATAAATGATTATAAACAAATTTAAATTTAGTTGACTCGTTAATTTTAAAATTTGAATCTAAAATAATTCATCTACTAATAAATATAATTATCAAATGTTAATGTATTGAAACAAGTATTGAAACCAAAATATTATAAAAATTAATTATTTAATATATTAATTTTTTATTATTACTTTTTTAAAAAAATTGTATAATAAAATTTAATTGATTGTTGAAGGTTTAAATATAATGTTAAAAAATGATAGTTAATAAATGTTTAAATAAAATATTATAAATTTTAAAAGAAATATTATACTTATATTTATATAATATTATGTACTATTAAAAAAAAGTGGCACAATATATAGTTAAAATGTTGAGATGTTCCATTCGGCTTATAGGTCACTTTTGTAGAAAAAAGCAAGCAACCAATTAATGATCTATTTATATAAAAATATACATAATATTGTTGAGCGTGCTTTGCAGCTCAACTTGTGCTTATTTGTTTTGGGAAGCATGCATACTGCAATTTGAAACCAGGCAAGGACATTTGTTTTGGAAGCAACCCCATGATACTTATTTATATAAAAAATTACATATATATATATATACATATTGAAAGTGCTTGGCAAGTCAGATGGCACAAATATGTTTTGGAGGCAGCATGTATGCGTGTTTGAATCTAGGCAGTAGCATTAGTGGGAGAATTTTTGAAGAAAACTAGTTCAATCTAGTTTGTTTGCACTGGTTTAGTCCAAAACCAGCCGGTCAAACCTGGTTCTTAACTAAATCGGTTTTGGAAAACACCAGTTTGAAAGGTATTTCGGACCAAACTAGAGTCCAATTCCTGGTCCAACCAGTTGAACCAGCCAATTTGGTCCAGTTATAATTATATTGGTGTGAACTCATTTGCTTTTGTTTATGCGCCACATTTGTTGTAACCATTTTCTACAAGTCAAATAAAGAGTTTTAGTATTATAGTAATAATTTTAAGGTAGAAATAAATTTTGCATTTACCAAGGTCTTCAATTTCAATCAGCAATTAATGAAAGCTACTCACTACTCTTAGGGAATCCAGTTGGGATATGCCAAAATATTTTCTTTTTGGCTTCATTCTACTTTATAGTATTGTTTAAGCAAATTGCACTGATTATCCTTAATGCTTTGCAATTTGTCATAACATCCATTTCTTTCCAATGGCATCCTCAAAATGAAATTTTCCCTTCATAGCATAACAAATAAAATTAATAAAAGTTAGCTTTAACAAATAAAATTATTCGAGAAACCTTTAAGTGTTCTGTAAAGTAATTTATCATTCTTAGTACATAATAATTCTTTTGTTAAGTGAAGTTTGTAAGATGAAATCAAAACCATTTAGCTTATTTTGACCACAACAGCACACAAACATAATTAAAATAGATAAATCTACAATGCAATATGTATTACTTGTATAATCTTATTAATAATATTTTTCCTTGTTAGCTTCTGGAAACTGTTTCCATAAATCATAGTTGATAAGGAACAATTTCACATTGGATGCCATTTCCCTTATAAAGCCTCAAACTAGGCCACCTACCTCACCTATTGGTTAGCAACATTAATTAAATTGCGTTGACCGAATGGGAAACCCTATACCTCCTTCACCCTAAACTTCACAGTATTGACAACACTTGCATCATCTTGAAAAAAGAAAATACCATGTTCGAAAAGAATAATATGTTTAAGAATACTATATAAATAAGGAAGAAATGAGGGGACAATTAAAAAAAAAGAATACTATGTTTGAGAAATAACATAATAAACAACATTAAAGTTCAACATTCAAAGTTCAACTTTGACCTATTACATCCAATGTCTAATATATATCAGATTGGCATTTATGAGTTAAATAATGTCATGGTGCCTATAGTTGTGGATGAGGTGAATCAACATTAGGTGCAGGAGCTAGTGGTGCTGGTAGAGTAAGCACTGAACTCGGCGGTAGTTGAGGTGGATTAGCATTGAGGGTGATATCTGATTGTGCACTAGGTGTTAGCACTAAATTTATTGCAAATGTTAGTGCTTCTATTATATTTGGTGCCAATGTTGACAAAGTATCCTTAACAGAACCCCTGTACCTCTTAGTCCTCAGTATAGTTATAATTATTAGAAAAAATCATGGAAAAATAACCAAAGTTAGTAGAATTAACAAGTATTCTAGTAATAATGTCCTACATGTATTAGATTAATGTAAGAGAGTCCTTAAAGTTTGTAAAGTAATAAATAATTCTTAATAGGTAAATTTTCATCTAATGAGTACAAAGTAATTAAAAGGAAATAGAAAGCAAAGTTATTCTTCTTCATCTATACCTGTTATGTAACAAAAAGCAACTTCACTATATGCTCCTATCTAGCTAAAACAATATCCTTTACACCTTTAAACTATGAGTAAAGAATCAAACCCATTCAATAAATTCATTAAAATAAATGAGTAAGGGAAAAGTAAAGTTAAACTATAGTTATTACTCCAAAATAATTCAGTAGAGAAAGAGAAAGAACTTAGAAATTGCACAAAAAGATAGATAGCTTAAAAACACATTTAATATATTAGTAGTAGCAACCAAATATATTTAGTAAAGGTATAAACTAGTGAATTTCTAATCAACAGAATAAAAAAGGCACTGATCAAATGACCTAAAACATGATGAACGACATTACATACTGATAAATACAATAAATAACACTGCAACACCTTTTCCCTATCAATATCATCATTTGTATTTCCAAGGTCAACTATGAAATTTAGTTCATCATCATTGTCCTTAGCCAATGGGATAGGTGCAATATCATCTTTAAAAAGTAAGCCCAAGTTTGGTTGAGGAAATGGTTCATTGTCAAGGAGAATATATTCTTTATCTTCTCCATCTTAAATAAATCTTTTGGTTTCAAATGTATAGGAATACACCAATCCTTTTCAACATTGTCTTCTATGTAATTCACTATCTTTGCATATAAAATCATCATCCTCATGCTCACCCGTAAGTATCAGGTGAGAAAAATTGACTAAGTCAAATCTAAGGGCATCCTTATTCAATACACTTGTTGAAGTAATATTAGCCTATTTGCATTTGAATATAGTAATCTTGAAATGACTATAATAGCTTAACTTAGTTATATTAACCAATTTTCCATAATAAGGAACACCACTAAATCCTAGATGGTTCTCATTAGTGCTAACATAGCTACTAGTTCTAAGTGCCAAATACACCACTATTCTAAGTCCTTATCACTAGTGTAGAACCTGACACTATAAAAAAAAGGTATTAGTGGCTGTTATTTTGGCTTTAGTGACGGCTTTAGAAAAGAGTAGTGATTATAATATCCGTTGTTGAATCATTCACAACAAAAGGAATAACAAAATTTATTGCAAATGCGAGAATAACTGTCACTATAGCTCAAAATAGTGGCAATTAGTAAATGACATTAAATGAAAAAGAAAGGAAGTAGAACTACCTTAAAACCATTGAATAAAAGGGATTTGCCATAAAGAGATATCATTTTGATATAGACACTACTTCAAGCAACACATATACAAAGACATTGGACACATGAGATAATACTAAACTAGCTCTATAATAAATGAAAATGAAGAGAAGATAAATTACCTTCAAATCATTGGAGAAAAATGACAAATAATGAAGAGATGCTTCTTAGGAGTGTCATATCATACTATAATAGCATATAACTTGCATGTCAATGTGCCGTAACATTCATTTTCATATTTCCAGCACTTTTAACAATGAAAAAAATTGACATTAAAAGTCAAAATATTTCTTTTTTGCTTGAATGCATTATTTTAATTTACCAATATCATATTCCATCCATAGTATACTTACTCCACCAGAAATATCACAACATTAAGTAAGGAATTTGAGTTTAAGGTCAAGCATCAACAAACTACACAATTGCATCATTTCCTGCAATTCTATAATTCTGTCACAATTTTTAAAAATTCATAATTTGAGCTAAAAAACTCCAATTTGGGCAAATGAGTACTTTCTAAAAAGCTCATGACATGAAATACATGTTATAAAAATTTCAGATCAAAAAAATTTCATTTGAGTTACAAAAATCCAATGGAATGTACTATTGTCATATTTTCGTGCATATGCAGACCTAAAATTTTGAAAATTTATATTTTGAGCTATATAACTCCAAATTGAATGATCTTAGTAGTTATGGAAAGCTTATAATGTCAAATATATGTTTATAAAATTTCATAAATATTGAAATTCATTTGGCCCCTCAAATCCATAAAAAAACCAAAACTGACCAAGTGAATAGTGTGCATGTATTTTTTGCATAATTCAGTCAATTTTAAAAAATTATAAGAAATTCGACAGAGTTCTAAAAATTGTGTTCTTTAACTCTATGAAAATATCTCAATAAGATCTAAATGCCTACCAAATTTCATGCCAAAATTAGTTCATGTGGTCTGATTTTGACTTAGGGGCAAATTATGGTTCAATTTGGTATTAAGGTGGCATCAAATGGTCTAAAATGACTTTCTACTTAAATGATGTGTAATATCTAATTTTTTGAAAATGAGAAAAAATATGAGAAACGTAATGTACAGTTTTTCTGTAAATAAACGAAACTCACCAGATACAAAAAGAAGTCCCCCGAAATGATGTAGCTAAGGTCCCAAAAAATTTGGAAAGCATTCTAATCTCCTAAAAACGAGAATTTCAGGCTCAGACAGAAATAAAAATGGAGCTAGAATGAAGAAACATTTTTTTACGAAAAGCTTAGGAAACGTAATGGCATTTTCGTAATTTTGGGCAATTTTTGGAATTCACACAGGAGAGCTTTTTAAATCAAAGTTTTGAGTTTTCTAGGGTTTTCAGAGGCCTTGAAAACCATGGAAAGCCCTGGACAATTAAATCCCCTTCGGTGGACGTTTTCCAATGTCGATATACCCGAACTTTAACTAATTTGTTTGGGAAAGTTTTAGTTCTGATTTAAGTGATTCCAAAGGCATTTTTCTTAATTGGGAAACTAAATTTTATAATGGAAAAGAAAGTTCTCAAAAAAGAGCTAAACTGAATGAGAAATGAAAATGCAAAGTACAAAGGGCAAAATTAGAATTTTTGAAAAAGTTACTTTTCCCTACCTATATATAGATGGCACCTCACACTTGCCCTCATTTAACTTCAGATTTCTCAGCCCTAAACCAGAAGCAAAACCCTAAAAGAGTAGCGCATCAAGGGAAAAGAAGAAGCAGGAGAAATTCAAGCTTTTATGTATGAAAATTTGCTTGTTTTTCATGCTTTCTTTTAGCCAATCTCTTCTCCTCTTTTTCGCTCTTCTTCTCTATGATTTTTCTAAAGTTTTAGGGTTTATTTTGAAGGAAGAACAAAGGGGAAATTTTGAAAATCAAGCAAGGATGCCAAGGAAAACAAGAAAAACAAGGTATCATGCAATCCTTCCACTTGATCTTCCTCCTCCCTTCTCTTGTGCATGTTTCGACCTATATATGGTCTGTCCTAGGGAGTTAAATTTTCAACCAAACTAAGGGTGAATCTTAGGTATTTGATGGAGAAGAACAATAATATACAAAGAAAACAACAAACTATCCATTAGAAATCAAGATGCAAAACTTAGGGTTTCAAGTGCACCTTCTAAATTCTGATTTTGTATGATGATTCCTAAATTTAATTAAGAGTTTAAATGAGTTCTTGAGACCCCTAAAATGCTCCCCGCAAGTGTCCTCCTTCAAGAAAACAAAGAAATCTCCATGTAGCCTAAAGATGCCCTATGTCTTGGCCAAATGGGGTTCTTGTAGTGGGGGAGAGTTTTAAATTTTTCTAAGACCATTCTTGAGCATATTTGATGAATGAAAATGAAGGAAGGCCTTGAAAAAAATTTAGAATTCATAGAAATTGATTTGGTGCCTTAGGTTCCATATTATGACCGAAAGAAGCAACATGATATTAGCCCTTTATTTTAATGGTGTGATGACTCCAAAAGGTTTAAAAGGAGTTCAAAATCATATTTGAAAGGAAAGATGGGGCCTAGAAATGGTTTGAGAGTGTTACTTCATTAGGTGCATTTATAGACCATAATGAGACTTATAGAGCAATCTAGGGTTTAACCAAGTTGTGTGACCTTAGAATATGTTTCATGAACCAAATTAGCTCCCATAAATTGTATCTAGGCCAAGAGAAACCATCTCTACCAATTTGTGGGTGTGTGGCTAAAAGAGGAGGCTTGAATCAAAAAGGAAAAATGTGTGATTGTAAACAAGGTAGCTCTCTCCACCTTCTCTCATTCATGGATGTGTGTTTAGCTTGTCTTAGAATGTGTGTGTATCTATTTTTAAGTCATGAAAAGTATGCTAGCATGATGTTATATGCCATGATTTCATGATGTTATGTTATGTTTTCAAATGAATGTATGATATTTACTTGAGTTTGCTTGAGTGTGGAGAGGCCAAGAATTCTTTACCATGGTGAGGATGAGCCAAGAACCTTTGAGCTTGGTTGAGACAAAGTAAAGAGTCTTCCAAAAGCAAAGTGGGCTCCCAAGAGTATGGTTGAGTCCAAAGCTCTTAAAGAATGGGTGAGGCAAGTTTAAAATTTATGAGGAGAAGTGTGAGGCCAATCTAAACACTTGGTGAGTTCTTGAATGTCTTGTATGATATGTTCATATACCAAGCTTGCTTCTTGAATGTTCATGATTTGTATTATGTCTATGCATGCATTTTTAAGGCTTGCTTTACATATATTATGTATAATTGAAAGGGAGATGAGCTATTGGAATTCTTTGGATCTCATCCCCTCCTCTCCAATGATCTAATATGCTAGGTGGACTAAGTGGCTATGGTAATGGGAGCCGACAACATTGAAGAAGAGAGATTGACAATCATATGCCTAGTTTTATCTTTTTAGGAACCATAATGATGCTTCATGATATATATTATTGTTGTAAATAGTCTATGACCCTTGAAACATGTATAAATATGATATTATGTGATGTATAAATGGATGGATATGATGTATGAACTCTAGAATAGAATTTGAGTATATAATGCCAAAGTATGTGATTTGGAAGTTTGATGTAAATGTGTATAAGTATGGGTTAAAAGGCCAACATGAGATGCATGAGGTTTGGGACCATTTGGGAAGCTCACACAAATCTTAAATGTGCTTTTAGACTTGTCCAAAAGGTGCCAAAACCAAAAGAAAGCCATTTGGCAATTTTGGTAACCTATATAGAGCCAAAATTAATCATAATGAAACCCTATGTCACTTTTTATCCAAATGAGTTATTCTTGATCTAAAATTTGGCATGCAATTAGGTCTCATTAAGAGATTTTTGAAAAGCTAAAGATCATAATTTTTGGAGATCTACAGAATATTTGAGAATTTTTTAAAGTTGACAATTTTTCTGGTTTTAGTCTGCTGCACTATTTATTTGGTCCAAAAATAAAATTTATCACACAAGGCCCAAATGATATCCAATTGCCACAAAATTTTATACAAAAAAATTAGACATTCACAAAGACTTGTACTAATTAGAAGCACCTCATTTGGAGGTCTAAAGAGGAAGATATGAATTTTTGAACATTCTGTCCAGTATCAAAAATTTTGCTCGACTTGAGTTACTGTTCCATTAAATTTCGCAATTTAGGCTTCATGAACTGGTCTAGAAATATTTTTCTTCTCTAGCTAACATCCACAACTTTCCAAATTGATATCATTTGTATGGATTGAATTTTTTTGGAATTAATTATAAATTTTTAAAGTTTTCTATAGAATTCTGTAACAGTTCCAGAATGCAGTGTGACCTCTGTATCATTTTGGATATCAAACGTCCTCTGTGATTGATTTCATGATCTGGGCATATTTTTATGCGAATTAGACATCCATAGCTTTCCATAATGACTAAGATGAAATAATTTTAATTTTTTTAAATTTAGTTATGATTTTCTAAAGTTTGGATAGAAAAAGGGACAAATCTAGCCAAAAATACACTTGGTTATTTTGAGCTCCATTTCGGTTTCTATGAGTTGTGGGCATGATTTTGTGATGTAAATGAGTTGTATTGATGTATTTAAATATGAGAATGTATAGCATGAGCTCACACCATCCACATGACACTGAATGAAATTTTTAGATATGACGCAACGTGAAAATAATCATTATTTCCTTGGCTTTTTCATGGGAAACCTACATGATTCATGATATTAAGCCATTTTAAAGCATGAGATGAGTTAGCATTTATGGTGTTATATGATGACCATTTTAGCACATCCAAAACCTAGTATATAGCATGTATAATCATCTTATCTAGTCTAAATCATTATGGAACTTAAAATCACTCCCTCACTTAGCTTTGTATACACACTTTCCATAGCACATGCATACCAAAAATTCATATTCTTGTATATATGGTTCCAAATATGGTACATACATCATAACCTCATACATTTACATGTGTGAGAAGGTTTGCATTACATGAATAACATATACAACCATACTTTGACATTAAATTACATAAAATCCTAAATAATTGTCAAAGTAACATAACTTAAGCTTCATAGCCTCCATTCTTTGCTTCTTGAGAACTCCCTAGACAAAGTTAGACATAAAATGGAAAAAAAGTGAGATTCAAAAAATTTCAATAACTTATTCATCCTTTTAAGCATACATATATGGCATGTTATCATGTCGAAGGCAAGTATGTATCAAATGCTTCCAAATATCAAACATAATTATATTTTTAGAGTTATAGAGATCCATCAAAGTAAAAAATAAGCTTTAAGGACTTTTGGTCTAATCTCACCCAATTATTAGAACTTTTAGATTAGTTTCACCTACTTTTAAGAACTTTTGACTTACCCTTACTCAATTCATGAGACTTTTAGCCTTGTCTCACCCTTAATTAGAGACTTTTGGCTTCACCTCACCTAATTCAAGAAACTCTTGGCACAATTTCACCTATCAAGAACCATCTCATATTTTCAAAGCAATTCGATAAGCATAATGTCATCAAATCATCAAACCAATAGTATTGGACATGTTACATGATTCAAACACACATATACTAAGCAATCAATAACAATTAAACAACCAAGATATGCATATAAGAGCGGATGAAGAACTACCTTTCTCAAGAATGCACAAAGTTTTTTCCTTGGTTTCTAACTCTCTTCTCAGACTCACACATGCACTTGGGAGAGGTTTGATTTACTTTGTCTAGACACATCAAATAATGCATAAAGATATCAATAGAATCATCTCCAGCCTTACACAAACCTTATACAAGATAGTTCTAGTTCTAGGCTTTATATTGTAGCTTAATGAAGCAACTCATATCATTCATCATCTTGGCTCCAATTTCTCACTCAATCTAAATTATATTATTCTATTTAAACTCATTAGAGTCATTACAACTTCAAATCAAGGAGTCTAATACTAAGTTGCTTCTTTATGAATAATGGACCCTAAACTTTCAACTTACAAAATATGGTTCCTAAATTCAAATCAATGATTCCCTTGGTGTTTATAATTCATATTTAGACTATTTTTATCTTTAAAATCAAAGAAAAATCTCCCTAGATACTTGAAACCATTCTTGGTTAAGACATAGGTTCATGGAAGCACTCATGGAGTTTTGCTTGCTTTTCTATATTGCTCTTGGTCTAGACGAAATGAAGAAGCCATAGAAGCAAGTTTTACATAGAAAGTCAAACGTTGTTTAATTCCTTGCCAAATGAGAATTTTTGTGGTGCAATTAGTTTCTTCAAACTCCTTCTTTCCCTCAAGTGTTCAGTCATTAAAATTATCTTTTCAAGAAGTCAAGACCACCATTAAAAAGAGGAAGAAGAGGAGAGTAAGATTTCAAACTAAAAGAATATGAAATTTTACATATTTTCTTACCTTTTTTGCTCTTTTTTCTTCTCTCTCTCCTCCTCTCTCTTAGATGCCACAATCACTGAATTCAGATGTCTCCAAATCTATTTGAAGAAGAAAAAGACATCGCTAGGTCAGAATAAAAAAGGTAGAGAAGATATTTTATCATTTTTCCATAATTACACTTTTGTCACTACACTTTGACTATCTCCTTTGAGCTAGTTTCATATCCTTTTCAAAAATTGTCCTTTTCTATCACAAAAATTAGGTTCTCTAATTTATTTATTGCTTTTAGTTTCACCTTAATTAGATTAAAAACCTTACTAAACCATTCAGTCAAAATTTTGGTCAACTGATGACCTAAATCATATACTGGAAGGGTTTTAACAATTCTAAAAACCTTAGTGAGCTCAATTTTATCATTTAGAACCTTTTTCTTTAAGTTTCTAAAAAATTATCTAAATTTATGATTTTGCGACTACGTTTTCGGTTCCTCTGTTTTGTCATTTTGGCTTCAATTTTAGGTTATTCTTAATTTTCTACCCATATTTTTATATGCTTTAATTAGCATTCTACCCTTAATTGATCTTAATTCTCCTTGCTTTAGGGTTCTCTTATATCACAATATCAGTTTTGGTTTAATTTCTGAAAAATTAGATATTACAAGAAGGAAAAGAAAAAGGGAAAGAGCAAGGTTTTTTATGGCCAACATGAAGGAGAAAGGTTAAAAGACAATAAATTACTAAAAGGAGGAGACTAGAATTTAAGAATTGCTAGAAGCAATTAGTTGGGCATGATAAGATGAAACTAACGTGGGAAAAGAATAACAAGGGTCAAGTAATTCAAAAAATACTTATCTGAGTCAAATAACATAGATTTTAAACTACCTTTGTTTTTTATATATATAACAAAAAATATTAAAAACATAATGACATAATAAGATCCTATTAACGAACAATATCTATATTTCTAGGTTATCAAAATGATGAGGTTTAAGATATAAAATTTATTTACTTAAAAAATATTCGAAATTATATAATTTTTTTAAAGAATATAAAATTTAAAGATATTTCTTGTTAATTGCCTATATGTTTAACTTTTTTATATATTAAATAACATATATTAAATAATATAATTCTTTAATTTTCAGTTTAAACCTTTAAATTAAATTCATTGTTTTTAAAAATTCAAATTTCCTAGTAATTTAAATTTAAGTTAAATTAAAATTATTATAAATTTGATTTTTTATAGAAAATTTTAAATTTAGTAATAAATAAACTAAAATGTTATAAAAAGGAAAATTAACATTGGTTTATGTAATAAAATATAATTTTTTCAATTATTATCTTTAATGAACTTTAATTTAGAATTTTTATTATTGTTTTATTATTATTTAAATAATATTATCGCTAAAATAGGCTAATTGTATCAAATGTACCCAGAGTGGTAGTGGTAGTAGTGTAACACCATATATTTCTAACTTGCTTCCTATTATTTCTAAGTCTCACATGATAAATTACACAAAAGGGAATAGAAAATAGTATTAAAATAATGCCTTATTTCGCGTTGCGTTGCGTCGCGTATGAAAATTTCATTCGGTGTCACGCGGACCATATGAGCTCATACATCACATTCTCATGTTTAATTACATAAATAAAACTCATTTGCATCACCAAAATTGGCCCACAACTCGTGGAATTCAAAGGGGAGTATCAAACTCACACTATTATTTTCAGCCAGAATTTCAATTTTTCTGTCACAACTTCAGAAATTCATAACTAAATCTATAAAAATTGAAACCCAACAAAATTTACCATTTTAGAAAGCTCTGGATGTCTACCCCATGATAAAAATAATTTAAGCTTATGAATCATTAAGAGGAGAACATTTGACACTCAAAAAGCCACTGAGGTCGCTGCTATTTGGGCCACTGGTTCAGTTTACTTATATGAAGTTTCAAATTCATAACTGAATTATAGAAAAATTGCAATCATGCATTCTTGGAAATTATGGAAAGCCACAAATGTCTAATTTATGCCAAAAATATGTCCAAGCCATGAAACATAACACAGAAAGCATTTGACATGCAAAAAGGGGCAAAGATTCGGACAGCTACTAGTACTGATGCAAGTGTCTGCTATAAATTTTGAAAATGTCCAATTAATTATAAAAAATTCAATCTATGCAAATAATACCAATTTAGAAAGATATGAATGTTAAATTTATGGTAAAAATAAAATAGACTAGAGCAAGCACGTTTAGCAACTGAAATTCATAGAACAGTGACTTAGGTCATGCTACACTACTATTGCTGTTCTAGAAATTCAAAAATTTATATATCTTAGCTCAGACCTTCAAATGAGATGCTCCTAGTTGCTTCAAGTCACTACAAATTCCTAATTTCTACCTATAAAATTTCGTAGCCATTGGACCATGTTTGCCCCTCGGATGACACAATTTTACAACTGACTAAATGAACAGTATTGGTACAAATCCAAAATCTGATACCAACTTTGAAAAATCATAAAAAATTTCACAGACCTCCAAATGACCTGATCTTTATATTCCCAAAAAGCTCTAGGCAATCTCTACTTGCATGCAAAATTTAAAGTCAAGAAGAGGTCATTTGGTTAGACTTTGCCATAGCTCAAGAATATGACAATTTTGGTCCCAACAAGAGGCAAATTTGGTTCAAATGAGTCATCCATTATTCCACACACATTTGAGCAACTTAGAAAGCATAAATATAGTATAAATAAGTCTCTCATAAGGTCTGAACCCTCATGTAGCTTAAATTCACCATGCTACTTCCATAAACATACATACACAAGTGGCCTCCCAAGTGGTCAAAATACACAATTCTATTCATTAAACTCTATTCTTGATACATACACTAACTTTATATAATTTTACACTTGTTCAAACTGTCATGGCTCAAAAATAATATTTACATATCTACTTTGACATTCTAGACATCATAGTACATCAAAAATGAAAAGATTTGCCAAGAGATGGAGATTTAAGCTCCTTGGCTCCCATCCTTTAGATCTTGAACTCCACGTAGATCATATGAGATGAGAGAAAGGAGGGGGTGAGATTCATTGAATCTCAATAGCTCATACACCTATTCAAGCATATTTTCAAGGCATACAACATGTCAAAGGTATAAATATGCAATCAATCAATCTATGAAGCATTCATCTTTCATATTTTTGTGTCACAAACTCATGTCAAGCACAAGAATGAGCTCTAGGGACTTTTGGTTTGGCCTCACCCCATTTTTAGGACTTTTGGATTGCCTCACTCTTGGTTCTTGGGACTTTTGACTTAGCCTCACCCATCCAAAGGACTTTTGGCCTTGTTTCACCCATGTCATGAGACTTTTGGCATCTCCTCACCTACATTAAGGGATTTTTGGCATTACCTCACTCTTACGAGCCATTTTCACCATTCAAAGATATTCAAGAAAGCATATTGGTACCAAAATAGCAACATAGCATCAAGTGACATGTCTCAAATATATAAACATACACACAAGCACACAATGACACATATGCAACAAGAAAATGCAATAAGAAAAGGTGGAGAGCTACCTTGGTGCAAATTCAAACTTTACTTTGCCTGTTTTTTCTCCTTTTAGGTTCCACAAACACAAGGAGGTGGGGTTAGATTTCCTTGGCCTATTCACAATAAACAATACTTAATTATACTCTTGGAACAAGTTATGACATCCAACTCACTCTTAAGACTACACTTTGTTCTATTTGTCACAATATGGTTCCATTAAGGACCTAATGAAGAAACTACCATAATTAACATTCTTGGTTCCATTATCTTGTCATATTTAGACCTCTTAACCTCATTTAAGGTCCTTGAAGCCATCACACACTCACTTTCACAAACCTAGGTCCATGTTGCTTCATAAGGTTACATTATGGAAGCCATTGCTTCATCTCCCAACCTAAGGCTTCTAAATTTTTTCCAAGGGTTTCTCCTATCTTTTTTTATCATATAAAGTCTCAAATCAAGATTAGAACCATTAGAACCATTTAAAACATTCCCTAACTATTTCTACGAGTCTTGGCCTATTTATGCTTCCATTAAAGACCCATGGAGTTTGAAATTTTACCTTAATGGATAGGGCACTTGGGGAGCTCCCCTAAGAGTCTTAGAAACTCAAACAAATACTCACATATGATGGGGAAGTCTTGAATCAACCCAGATTTTAAACTATGTTCAAGCACCCTACACTTTTCTAACTTGAGTTTTACTAGTTTTCCATGCATTTCTTTTGATGTAATCCATCTTCCCATGGCTTAGTTTGATGGATTCTTTTGGATTATAAATAGAAACTCTTCCCTTTTCATAGTTCTATTTGGGCATCCCACCATGAAAAGGAGAAGGAGAAAAAGAAGCAATAAATAGAGAGAAACTACCTTGCAATCAAGCTTCCTTTAAGAGCCTTTCCTCTTCCTTCTTTCTCCTTCTTAAATTACAAATTTCCCTCCCCTAATCTGGACCTAAATCAGCACCAAAAATTGCATTAAAACCATAGAAAGATGGAGCAAGAAGGGGAGGTTGAAATTTCAAGAGGAATGAGCATGAAAACCTTACACTTTCTCACCCTTTCTTTGACTTTTCTTCCTCCAAATTCCCTCTCTTTTATGCGCCTAAGGAGCTGAGAATTTTCTCTAAAAATGAGCAAAAGAAGTCAATTTAGAGAGGGAGAGCTGAACGTGGATTAAAAAGGGCATTTGGAAGCTTCCTTTGTGCAATTTATTTTCATTTTTTGCCTTCCATAATGGCATTTCTGTTTGGCTTCGTTTTAGCTCCTTTTTTAGAACTGTCTTCTTCATCATAAAATTTAGATTCCCAATTTAATAAAATCCTTTGGAATCACTCAATCAAAGCTAAACCTTCCCAAATGAACCAATCAAAATTTGGGTCAACCGACATCAGAAAGAGTACACCGAAGGGGCATTTTATTAATTTGGGAAGGTTATAAGATATATCAAATGGTAGAGTACTAACGGCCAGACCCAAACGTCTCACATAGTTATAAAATATAAATGAGTGATTAGCACTCGAATCAAACATAGCAATCACAGAAAAATTGTTCACTATGAGCGTACCTCGAATAAGACTGGGAGACGCACTAGCCTCCTACTAAGAAAGGGCAAACACCCTGCCTTGAGTCTGTGGCCTGGGAGGAGGTAGTCTAAGCGGAGGCACTGAATATGCCTGAGAGCAGTTTCGGGCATTATGCCCCACTTCCCACACTTGTAGCAGATCACTGTGGATTGTGGGGCGATGGATGACTGAGTCCTCGGGGGCTGTGGCCTCTCCTTTTTGGCGGTCTCTTACTCCACTGCACCTTACTCTTCTTCTTATTGGTAGGTGCGGAGCTGGCTCCCTTTTCGGGTCATAGCCTCTTCAGTTCCGGAGCCCCTCTCTGACCAGATACTATGGCAGCAGGCATAATGTCCCTCAGATTATTCTCAATCACTCTACTGATCTCCACAAGGGCATTAAAATTCCTAATCCTCTGTGGAGTCACTCTGTCTCTGATCAGGGGCTTCAACCCAGTCTCAAACTACTCACACCTCCAGGGCTTATCATTGTATCTCTGGAGGTAGGAAGAGTACCGAGACAGCTCAATAAATCGAGCCACATACTGATCAACTGTCATATCATCAATCTGTCTCACCCCCATGAACTGCATCTCCTTTTACTTCCTCACTGAGCTGGGAAAGTATTTCTCATAAAATTGCACTAGAAAGTTCTCCCAATTGATTTGCAAATTCTTTATCTCCATCAGAGACTTCATGCTACACCACCATCTATCTACTTCTTTCTGTAACATGAAGGTGGCTAATTGGGCCTTCCACTCAGAGGTACAATCCATAACTAAGAATATCTTCTCAATCTCCATCACTTAGGCCTCTGCCTTATCAACATCTAACTCCCCGTCAAACACCGATGGGTTGTTCTTTCAGAAATTGATTCAATTGTCTGTGGATGGGATTGGCGGAGGCTGAGCTGGTTCCTGGGGAGGTGGGTGGAGCACCAGAAGTGGAAGGTTGGCGTGGCACCAGAGGTGGATGGCTGAGGTACACTAAAGGTGGATGGCTGAGGCTGAGGCAGCGAAGGGCCTCTCTCCTGGCTTCTTCTTGTCTAGCCAGGGCTCCCTATAGTTGCATAATCATCTCATGCTGCTACTGGATCATATAATGTTACTGGGCTTTAACATTCTCAAACTGGTCAATCCGCTCCTTGATAGACCGCACTAGATCTTCATACTCAACCCTTGGGTTCTTAAGGTGGTCAGCCTTTGCCTCGGCCTTAGCCGCTCCAAGTCTCAACCATCTTTATTGAAAAAAAAAACCACAGTCTTTAGCCTACAACATAATTTTAACACACATACATAGATATTCCACCCGAAAACCACACGAAAACAAGCCAAATATACCATCCAAGAATCAAATGTCAGCAAAAGTGCCTAAACCTTTACTCTGATACCATAAAATGTAACACCATATATTTCTAACTTGCTTCCTATCATTTCTAAGTCTCACATGATGAATTCCATAAAAGGGAATAAAAAATGACATTAAAATAATGCCTTATTCGCGTTGCGTTGTGTCGCGTATGAAAATTTCATTCGGTGTCATGCAGACCATATGAGCTCATACATCACATTCTCATGTTTAATTACATAAAGAAAACTCATTTGCATCACCAAAATTAGCCCACAACTCATAAAATTCAAAGGGAGCATCAAACTCACACTATTATTTTTTGCCAGAATTTTAGTTTTTTTGTCACAAATTCATAAATTCATAACTAAATCTATAAAAATCGAAATCTAACAAAATTTACCATTATAGAAAGCTCTGGATGTCTACCCCATGATAAAAATAATTTTAGCTTATGAATCATTAAAGGGAGAACAATTGACACCTGAAAAGCCACTGAGGTCGCTGCTGTTTGGGTCACTGGTTCAACTTACTGATATGAAGTTTCAAAATTCATAACTAATTATAGAAAAATTGCAATCATGAATTCATGACCATTATGGAAAGCCAAACATATATAATTTATGCCAAAAATATGTCCAAGCCATGAAACATAACACAGAAAGCGTTTGACACACAAAAAGGGGCAAAGATTCAGATAGCTACTGGTACTGATGCAAGTGTTTACTATAAATTTTGAAAATGTTCAATTAATTATAAAAAAATATAATCCATACAAATAATACCAATTTAGAAACCTATGAATGTTAAATTTATGGTAAAAATAGACTTAGACCAGAACAAGCACGTTAGCCACTGAAATTCAATGGAACAGTGACTTAGGTTGTGCTGCGCTATTATTGTTTTAGAAATTCAAAAATTTATATCTCTTAGCTCAGACCTCTAAATGAGGTGCTTCTAGTTGATACAAGTCACTACAAATTCCTAGTTTCTTCCTATAAAATTTCGTAGCCATTGGACCATGTTTGCCCCTCGGATGACACAATTTCACAACTGACCAAATGAACAGTACTGGTGCAAATCCGAAATTCTGATACCAACTTTGAAAAATCATAGAAAATTCCACAGACCTCCAAATGACCTAATCTTTATATTTTCAAAAAGCTCTAGGCAAGCTTGACTTTCATACAAAATTTAAAGTCAAGAAGAAGTCATTTGGTTAGACTTTGCCATAACTTAAGAATATGGCAATTTTGGTCTCAACAATAGGCAAATTTGGTTCAAATGAGTCATCCATTGTTCCACACACATTTGAGTAACTTAGAAAGCATAAATATAGTATAAATAAGTCCCTTATAAGGTCTGAACCCTCATGCAACTCAAATTCATCATGCCACTTTCATAAACATATATACACAAGTGGCCTCCCAAGTGGTCAAAATATACAATTCTATTCATTAAACTCTATTCTTCATACATACACTAACTTTACATAGTTTTATACTTGTTCAAAGTGTCATGGCTCAAAAATAACATTTACATATCTACTTTGACATTTTAGACATCATAGTACATGAAAAATGGAAAGATTTGCCAATAGATGGAGATTTAAACTCCTTGGCTTCCATCCTTTGGATCTTAAACTCCACGTAGATCATATGAGATGAGAGAAAGGAGGGGGTGAGATTCATTGAATCTTAATAGCTCATACACATATTCAAGCACATTTTCAAGGCATACAATATGTCAAAGGTACAAGTATGCAATCAATCAATCTATAAAGCATTCATCTTTCATATTTTTGTGTCACAAACTCATGTCAAGCACAAGAATGAGTTCGAGGGACTTTTGGTTTGTCCTCACCCCATTTTTAGGACTTTTGGATTGCCTCACTCTTAGTTCTTGGGACTTTTGATTTAGCCTCACCCATCTAAGGGACTTTTAGCCTTGTCTCATCCATGCCATGAGACTTTTGGCATCTCCTCATCCATATTAAGGGACTTTTAGCACTACCTAACCCTTATGAGCCATTTTCACCATTCAAAGACATTCAAGAAAGCATATTGGTACCAAAATGGCAACATAGCATCAAGTGGCATGTCTCAAACATATAAACATACACACAAGCACACAATGACACATATGCAACAAGAAAATGCAATAAGAAAAGGTGAAGAGCTACCTTGGTGTAAATTCAAGTTTTACTTTGCTTGTTTCTTCTCTTTTTCGGTTCCACAAACACAAGGAGGTGGGGTTAGATTTCCTTGGCTATTCACAATAAACAACACTTAATTATACTCTTGGAACAAGTTATGACATCCAACTCACTCTTAAGACTACACTTTGTTCTATTTGTCACAATATGGTTCCATTAAGGACCTAATGAAGCAACTACCATAATTAACATTCTTGGTTCCATTCTCTTACCATATTTAGATCTCTTGACCTCATTTAAGGTCCTTGAAACCATCACACACTCACTTTCACAAACCTAGGTCTATGTTGCTTCATAAGGTTACATTATGGAAGCCATTGCCTCATCTCCCAACCTAAGGCTTTTAAATTTTTCTCAAGGGTTTCTCCTATCTTCTTTTATCATATAAAGTCTCAAATCAAGCTTGGAACCATTTAAAACATTCCCTAACTATTTCTATGAGTCTTGGCCTATTTATGCTTCTATTAAAGGCCCGTGGAGTTTGAGATTTTTCCTTAATGGATGGGGCACTTGGAAGGCTCCCTAAGAGTCTTAGAAACTCAAACAAATACTCACATATGATGAGAAAGTCTTGAATCAACTCAGATTTTAAACTATGTTCAAGTACCCTACACTTTTTTAACTTGAGTTTTACTAGTTTTCTATGCATTTCTTTGATGTAATCCATCTTCCTATGGCTTAGTTTGATGGATTCTTTGGATTATAAAATAAAAACTCTTCCCTCTTCATGGTTCTATTTAGGCATCCCACCATGGAAGAGGAGAAAGAGAAAAAGAAGCAACAAAGGGAGAGAAACTACCTTGCAATCAAGCTTCCTTCAAGAGCCCTTTCTCTTCCCTCTTTCTGCGCCTTAAATTTCAAATTTTCCTCCTCTAATCTAGTCCCAAATCAGCACAAAAAATTACTTTAATACCATGGACAGATGGAGCAAGAAGGGGAGGATGAAGTTTCAAGAGGAAGGAGCATGAAAACCTTACACTTTCTCACCCTTTCTTTGACTTTTCTTCCTCCAAAATTCCCTCTCTTTTGTGCACCTAAGGAGCTGAGAATTTTCTCTGAAAATGAGCAGAAGAAAGTCGGTTTAGAAAGGGAGGGCTGAATGTGGATTAAAAAGGGCATTTGGAAGCTTTCTTTGTGCAATTTGTTTTCATTTTTGCCCTTCTATAATGGCATTTCCGGTTTGGCTTTGTTTTAGCTCCTTTTTTAGAATTGTCTTTTCCATCATAAAATTTAAATTCCTAATTTAATAAAATACTTTTGGAATCACTCAAATCGGAGCTAAAACCTTTCCGAACAAACCAGTCAAAGTTTGGATCAACTGACATTAGAAAGAGTATATTGGAGGGGCTTTACCTGTCCCGGGGCTTCCCATAATTTTTGGGGCCTCTGAGAACCCTGGATAACTCAAAATTTCCATTTAAAAAGCTCTTCTAGATGATTTTCCAAAATTACACTTATTTACGAAAATGCTACTGGTCTTTCGAAAAAATTTTTGAATCACTTCGGCCCCGATTTCTAGGCAACTCAAGGCTCAAATCCTTATTTTTTATTATTTAAAATTTTATTCAAATTTTATTTGACCTTGAATCACTAATCTTAGGGGGCTTACTTTTCAAACCGGCCCGTTCCGGTGATTGTACAATATACCAGGCGTTACAAGTAGCTATTTAACCCTTAAGATGGTTGAGTATTCAAGCCCCAAAGACTCTAATTTAGAGAGGGCATTCCTTAACAATTTTATTTCCCAAAAGAGATTAGTCTCCTATCTAATTGATTTAATGGATTTGGTATTTAGTTTGATTTTAGTGGCAAGTATAGAAACCACTGCTAAAAATTGTTATTAAAGCATACTTTAATGGCAATCATATGTTGAACTGTTATTAAATACACAAATTTAATAGCAATTGTAAAAAATGTTGTTAAATACAACTTTAGCAATAACTCTTTAATTTTAGTTAAAGAGCTGCTGCTGAAAGCCATAATTCTTGTTATGTGAAACCATTGACATTGTATGCACTAAATTCTCTAACTTAGATAAGAAGGCCTCATGCAAGATGGATGATATCAATTGAATGCACTTCATTCTTGTCATTATATATCTAACATGAAGACACTTGTGGCATTAGATGTGTTATCTAAACCGACATTTTTCAAGCAAACTATCAAGGTTAATCATCCATTCTTGAAACCATGAACTAAATTCCCTATGAACTATTCTTTGAATCATTAAGGTAGAACGGGTCTAACTTTGTAGCTTACCTTTAGTAATCTATTTAAATTCATTATAATAGATGAATACATGAATAAATGACTAACAATTTGAATATATTTTAAAATCAATGAAGGTGATTTGTTTTCTTAGTAAATCAAGTAACATATTCATAATTAAGCAACATATGTCAGTGTGCTTAATGCAATTCTTTAGATGTAAGATTGAAAAACTTAGCATGTCATATAGGTTTGCCTATCAATAAAAAAATAATTTCCATTTAATTCAAGGCAACAACATCAAGGTCATCATCAACATGCCTAGCCTAATTAAATCTTGTCTCAATTATGTGCAAATACCTGAATGAAAATGTCACGCACTCTTCAACTATGTACCCTTTAGCTATAAATCCTTCCTATTAGGCCTTATTATATACATAGAATTTTAGATGTCCTAGATAACTAAAAAATCAATAATCAAAGTTCTCTTGTAAATTGGAAAAAAAATTAAATTTATGAAAAACACATATTCAAATAAATAATTTAACTCTCTATAGAATACATCAATCAGTAATATATAGGCCCTTTATGTTTGGCTTCATTAACCAAATGAATAGTCAAATGAACCATGACTATAAAGAACGATAAGGGAATAACATTTCTAAATGGCATAAGGTTAACATAATTTGCTTCTAAAGCTGCTCAAGTTCTATGTAACCAACACTTTTCCACAAATACGCTTAAAAATGAGCACAAATGCAGCCCTACATACCTAGTTAGGAAGCACTTCTCTAATTACTAATGGTAACAATTACTCCGTGAGAATGTGAGAGTCATGACTCTTTAATCCATAAATGTTACATTGTTTCAGATCAGCACATCTAGAAATGTTACTAGAATAGCCATCAAGCATGATCACATTCTTTAAGGTCATTAGAAATTTATCTTTGTCCACATTTGTCATTGTGTACAAAGAATGTTGAAATTTTCCATTATCATTAGGCCTTAGGTTTGGTCTAATCTCCAAAGAAAGTAAGTCATTGTGAGCATTCAAGTGATCTTTTATCTTACTTGGTTCATTAAGTAGCGTATATAATACATTATCATACACATTTTTCTCAATGTGCATAACATCAATGTTGTGTTGTAACAAATTAATCTCCCAGTATTAAAGTTGAAAAAATATACTCTTCTTTTTTCCATTGCTAAAAGTCATTCACTTTAACATTTTTTTCCATGCAATCCAATATCTACCTCCAGACTTTTACCAAATGTAACATAAAAATGCTCTACTTGTTTTAAAACTTTTAAGCCCAACAATAAGATTATTGAGTTTCTCAACTCAGTATAGCCATTAAATTGAACTTGATTTAATTTAAACCTATGTCCTACTTCTAGAAAATATTGATGACTTATAAAACACTATTTTTTGCTAAAATTGCAATAAGGATAGGCCAACCTAGTATATGTGTAACACCATACTTTTAGGACTCAATTCCTACAATTCCCATGTCTCATCTAATGTTTATTCTATGGAAATAATATAGTGTCATAGGAAGTTATGAATAAAAGTACATTTCTCTACTGGTAAAATTTTTCTTTCGGAGTCCCGTAGGCCATATGAAAGCATCTATCACTTTATCATACTTAAACACATGAATATAACTTATTTCCATCATCAAATTTGGCCTACAACTCATAGAAAGCAAAAGAGCATATGAAATCCATGTTTGTATTTTCGGCCAGAATTTCCTCTTTTCTGTCACAAACTTTGGAAATTCATAACTAAATCTATAAAAATAGAAAACATGTAATCTCAGTCATTATGGAAAGCTTAAGACGTCTAATTCATGCTAAAAATATGTAGAAGTCTTAAAATCTCATATATAATGCGTTTGACACGCGAGATCATCTACTGGTCGGAGGGTTCCTGATACTGTCACAGTTTACTGATATGGACTTCAAAAATGTCTAACTAATTCCACAAAAATCCAATGCTTGAAAATGATATCACTATGGAAAGATGTGGATGTTAACTAGAGAGGAAAAATATCTCCAGATTAGTACATCAAGCCAAACGCCCGGAAATCGATGGAACAGTACCTCGGGTCTGGCAAGATGTCTGATACTGGGCAGAACTTTCGAAAATGCATATCTTCCTCTCTAGACCTCCAAATGAGGTGATCTCGGTGGCCACAGAAAGATTATGACCTCTAGTTTATACATATAAAATTTCATAAGCATTGGATACCATTTGGCCATCGGGTGACATAGAATTCAAAACTACCAGTATGAACAGTACCATACCAGAATCCATGAAAAATCCCAACTTTGAAAATTCCTCAAATATTCTCTAGGTCTCCGAAAATTATGATCTTTAGCTTCCCAAAAATCTCTTAATGAGACCTAATTTCATGCCAATTTTTAGGGCAAGACTAACTCATTTGGCCAAAAAATAGTATAGGGTTCCATTATGGTCAATTTTGGCTCCATATTGGGTACCAAATTTGCCAAATGGATTTCCCTTGGTCTTGGCACCTTTTGGGCAAGTTTAAAAGCATATTTAAGACTTGTGTGGGCTGCCCAAATGGTCCCAAACCTCATGCATCTAATTTTGGCCATTCAACCCTCACTTATACACATTTGCATCAAACTTCCAATTTGCATAACTTGACATTACATACCCAAATTCATTTCTAAAGTTCATACATCATATCCATACATGTATACATCACATAATATCATATTTACATGTATCTCAAGGGTCATGTGCCATTTACAATAATCATATACATCATTGAACATCATTATGGTTCAAAAAGAATACAAACTAGGCCTAGGCTTGTCAATCTCCTTCTTTCATGGTTGTTGGCTCCCTTCACCATAGCTACTTGGTCCACCTAGCATCTTAGAGCATTGAAGAGGAGGGGATGAGATTCAAAGAATCTCAATAGCTCACATACCCATTTACATCACATTCAAGGCATACATATACCAAATGCATAACCATACAAGCATAAAGTGTGCAATAAATTCTATTCCATGCCACATTCACATGTCAAGATTACTTTCATGCTCTAGGGACTTTTGGTTTAGCCTCACTCCTTTTCTAGGACTTTTGGATTTGCCTCACTCTTGGTCTAGGGACTTTTGACTTTGCCTCACCCATTCAAGGGACTTTTGGCCTTGTCTCACTCATGCCATGAGACTTTTGGCATCTCCTCACCTTCATTAAGGGACTTTTGGCATCACCTCACCCTTATGAGCTCTTTCCACAACCATAGTTATTCAAGACAACACATTGGTACCAATGCACACCAAGGATCAAGTGGCATATTATCAAGCATCAAGAATGCATGCAAGCACACTAAGACATACATATGCACACAAGAATGCAAAGAGAATGAGGTGGAGAGCTACCTTGCACAATTTCACACACTTTTTCTTTAGCTTTCAAGCCTCCTCTTTCGGCCATACACCCATAAATTGGTGGAGATGGTTTCTCTTGGCCTATATACAAATTATGGGAGCCAATTAGATTCATGAAACACATTCTAAGGCTACATCACTTGATAAAACACTAGATTGCTCTATAGGCTCCATTATGGTCTATAAAGGCACCTAATGAAGCAACACCCCTCAAGGGACTTCTAAGCCTCATTATTTCCTTTCAAATATGATTCTTGACTCCATTTAGACTCCTTGGAGTCATCACACAATTATTTTAAAGAGCCTAGCTAGGAGTTGCTTCATTATGCTACATTATGGAGCCTACACTTCCATCTCACTATCTAGGGCTTTTAAAATTTTTCCAAGGCTTCCTCTTATCCTCTTCCATCCTACATGACTCAAAAATAAGCTTGAAACAAATTAAAACTTTCCCTTGGTACTCTTTCTAGCCTAGGTCAACATTATGGAAGTATTTAGGGTTCAAGGGGTTTCCAATTTTTCCTTGATGGGAGAGTCACTTGGGAGGCTTCCTAGAGGTCTTATAAGCTCAATCAAATACTCACACATGCAAGGAAACTCATATATCAAATCAGTTTTTGCAAAGTGTTCAAGAGCTCTACACTTTTCTAGCTTAGAGTTCATTAGTTTTTCTTGCAATTTCTTTGCTTTCTTGGATGGGAGGTGCATGTGGGAAGCTCTCTAGGGGTCTTAGGAGCATGTTTAAACATTCAATTAAGTCTAAGAACATTCATATAAAATCAGATTTGCAAGGGAGCATTTGGATCCCTAATGGTTCTATCTTGTCTCTTAATGCTCCTTTCTTGATTCTATTGGTTCATTCTTAATCCTTGCACTCCAAAACCTCTAATCCTTCCATAAATCGGGCAGAAAACAGCCCCTAAGAATTGGGCTCATGGTGCCCAAATTCGTGCAAGAGGAAGGGGGAGGGAGAAACTACCAAAGAATGGAAGTTTTACCTTGTTTTCTTGCTTTTCTTTGCTTGCTCTTCTACTTGGTTGGCTTGTTCCTTCAATTTTCGAAATTTTCCTCTCTGTTCTGCCCCCAAAACAGCACCAAACTCTCCATTAAAACCATAGAAATAAAGCTTGAGAGGAGGGGAGCAAGTTTGAAGAAGGAAGGATATGGAATATTTGGCCCATTTTTTACGTTTACGGAGAAACCGAACATTGCGTTTCTCACTTTTACGGAGGGACCGGATGTGACAATATGCATTCCATCTAAATAAGGTGCCAAGTCAAGTGAAATCACTAATCATCCATATAAGTGCTACTTGTGTCATAAACACTTGATTAGATGATGAATCATATGTTTTCACCTTATCATTCCACAACTCCTTCAATTCCTCAATCAAAAGGTGTAGGTAAAACATCTATATCATTCCCTGACATTTGCTTTCTTAGAATGATCATTAAAAGAATAATAAAGGATTGCTGCATATACATCCATTAAGGCAAGTTATATGGCATAAGCATAATTGGCCATATGCTTAGTTAGTACTTGAGGTATTGAGTGGATTAAAGCCATCACTAGCTAAGCCAAGTTGCACATTAAATGGATCTAAAGCAAAGTCTAGATGAATTGTATCAAATGACTTTCATGAATTAGAATCTCTAGGATGCCTCATGGAACCATTAACATTACTATCTATGGCACGCCATCTCATGTCCTCGATAGTTTTAGAAAACATAAACAATCTCTATAGTATTGGCTTCAATAAAAAAAATATTGCAAAACCTATATCGATTTGTTTAGCATTTTATTTTTACCACTACTTAACAATTGACTAGCTTTTCCCTTATCTTTCCATCTAGAAGTCTGACAAACTTTGCATGTTTCCTTGCTTTCATTATCTTTCCAATATAGCATACAATCATTTAGACATGTGTAACACCATAAATTTCTAGCTTTGTCTCATACTACTTCTGAGTCTCATGCCATAAATTACACAATAATAAGAGAAGATGGCATTAAAATATAGCATTTCTTTGTATTGAGCTATGTATAAATTTTTCTTTCAGAGTTTTGTGGGCCATATGAGCACATACTATACTTTACCATATTTAATTACATCATTACAACTCATTTTCATCACAATATCATGCCCACAACTCATGGAAATTGAAATAGAGCATGGAATATGAAGGTTCATTCTCAGCCAGATTTGTTCCATTTTCTGACCAAACTTTGGAAAATCATAACTAAATCTAAAAAAATTGAAATCATGTAATCTTAGTCATTCTGGAAAGCTTTGGATGTCTAATTCATATAAAAATATGTTTAAATCATAACATTCATCAAAAAGGACATTTGACATCCCAAATGGTCTAAAGGTCTGACTGAATTCTGGAACTGTCACAGAATTTTGTAGAAAACTTTGAAAATATCCAATTAATTTTATAAAAATCCAATCCATGCAAATGATACCAATCTGAAAATCTATGGATGTTAATTAGAGAGAAAAAATATCTCCATATCAGTTTATTAAGCCCAGATCTCAGAATTCAATAGAACGATACTTTTGGTCAAGCAAATTTATTGATACTGGACAAAAATTTTAAAAATTCATATCTCCCTTTCTAGACTCCAAATAAGGTGCTTCTAGTTGGAACAAGTCACTGTGATCATTTAGTTTCTTTATATAAAATGTTGTGGCAATTGGACATCATTTAGGTCTCGTGTGACAGAAAACAATTTCGAACCAAATGAATAGTACAGCAAACCAAAACCATAAATTTTGCCAACTTTGAAAAATTATCAAATATTTTGTAGACCTCCAAAAACTATGATCTTTAGCTTCCCAAAAATCTCTTAATGAGACCTAATTGCATGCCAAATCTCGAATCAAGAATAACTCATTTGGCAAAAAAGTAATATAGGGTTCCATTATGGTTAAATTTGGCCCCATATGAGGTACCAAATTTGCCAAATGGCCTTCCCTTAGGTGTGGCACCTTTTAGGCAAGTCTAAAAGTACATTTGAGACTTATGTGAGCTGCCCAAATGGTCCCAAACCTCATGCATCTCATTTTGGCCATTCAACCCACATTTATGCACATATCCATCATATTTTCACATTGCATAATTTGACATCTCATACTCAAAATGTAGGCTAAAGGCCATACATCATATTCATACATTTAAAAATCATATAATATCATATTTAGACATGTCTCGAGGTTTATAGTACATATACAACATGAACCATCATATGGTTCCAAAATGGACAAAACAAGGCATAAGCTCATCAATCTCCCTTCTTTATGGTTGTTGGCTCCCTTTACTATAGTTACTTAGTCCACCTAGCATGTTAGATCATTAGAGAGGAGGGGATGAGATTCAAAGAATCACAATAGCTCATTTCCTATTCAATCATACATAATATGTGTAAAGCAAGCTTTACAAATGCATACATGGAGAAAATGGAAGCCATGGACATTTTAAAAGCAAACTTGGCATGTGAACAATTCATACAAATCATTCAAGAGCTCACCAAGTGTTTGGATTGGCCTCACACTTCTCCTCATGAGTTTTGGACTTGCCTCACCTATTCTTTGAGCACTTTGGACTCAACCATACTCTTGGGAGCCCACTTTACTTTTAGGAGACTCTTTACTTTGTCTCAACCAAACTCAAGGGTTCTTAGCTCATCCTCACCAAAGGGAAGAGTTCTTGGCCTCTCCACACTCAAGTAAACTCATACAAACATCATATATTCATTGGAAAACATAACATGGCATCAAGAATCATAGCACATAAAGGCTTGCTAGCATACTTTTCATAGTTTGAAAATACACATACATACATTCTAAAATAAGCTAAACACACATCCATGCATGAAAGAAGGTGGAGAGAGCTACCTTGTGTACACTCACACACTTTTTCCTTAAAATTCAAGCCTCCTCTTTTGGCCACACATCCATAAATTGCTGGAGATGATTTCTCTTAGGTTCATGAAACATATTCTAAGGTTACATAATTTACTTAAACCCTAGATTGCTCTATAACCCTCATTATGGTCCATAAAGGCACTTGATAAAATAACACCCCTCAAATGATTTCTAGGCCTCATTCTTTCCTTTAAAATATGATTCTTGACTCCTTTTAAGCCTCTTGGAGTCATCACATCATCAAAACAAAAGGCCTAACACCATGTTACTTCTTTAGGTCATAATATGGAACCTAAGACACCAAATCACTTTCCATGAGTTCTAAAATTTTTCTAAGGTCTCCCTTCATTTTCATTGATCAAATATGACTCAAGAATGGCCTTAGAAAAATTTAAAACTCCCTTCACCTACAAGATCCCCTCTTGGCCGAGACATAAGCATCAATTTGGCCATTTGGAGTTTTCTCTGTTTTCTTGAAGGAGGAAGCTTGTGGGGAGCATCTTAGGTGTCTCAAGAACTCATTTATACTCTTAATTAAACTTAAGAAGTATCACATAAGTTCAAAATTTGAAAGGTGCACTAGAAACCCTAGATTTTGCATCTTGAAATCTAATGGTTATTTTGTTGTTTTCTTTACATATTCTTGTTCTTCTCCATCAAATACCTAAGATTCATGCTTGGTTGGGCTTGGAAATCAGATCCTCCTAGGTTTCTTAGTGTAGGTCGAAATGGAGAAGAAGTGTGATGAAAGGTATCAACCATAGGATGAATTTTTACCTTGTTTCCTTACTTAGTTTGGCTTGAATCTTGATTTCTCCAAGCTCTTCTCTTCAAATCCAAACTTTCCCTTAAATATCTCCCTTGAATCAGATTTATAAACCTCATTTTAATCTAAGCAAAGAAAGGAGAATGAAGGAGAGGTGGTGGAAATGGAGAAAAGCATGGAAAACAACCATAAAAACACACCCTAAGCTTGGAATTTCTTCTTCTTCTCTTTCTCTCTTGGTGCACCCAAAACCCTAGCTCTCCCTTCTAAAATTATGCAAAACTTTCTGATTCCAAATGGGGAGGAAAGTGGGGCGCCACCTATATATAGATAGGGAAAATTGACTTTTTCAAAATTCTAATTTTGCCCTTCATGCTTTGCATTTTCGTTTCTCCTTTGTTTTAACTCCTTTTTTAGAACTGTCTTTTCTATTATAAAAGTTAGGTTCCCAGTTAAGAAAAATGCCTATAGAATCACTCAAATCAGAGATAAAAGCTTTCCGAACGAACCCGTCAAAGTTTGGGTACATCGACATTAGAAAACATCCACCAAAGGGGATTTAATTGTCCTAAGGCTTCCCATGATTTTTAGGGTCTTTGAGAACCCCGGAGAACTTAAAACTTTAGTTTAAAAAACCCTCGTGTGTGAATTCCAAAAATTGCCTAAAATTACGAAAATACCATTACGTTTCGTAGGATTTTCGTCAAAATTTGCTTCTTCATTCTAGCTCCATTTTTTCTTCCTTCTGAGGCTACAATTCTCATTTTTAGAAGTCTAGAATATTTCTCAAATTTTTTAGGACCTTAACTAATTCATTTCGAGGAACTTGCTTTGAAAATGTGCCTGTTTTCGTCGTTTAACAAAAATCAGACATTACAACATGCATCAATCTTCTTACAATTAAGCCTTAGCTTATTAATTATTTTCTTGGCCTCATAAAATAAATTTGGAATCCTTGAATTCTCAAAAGCATATTGTAATAACTCTAATATCATAGACATTACTATGTCACTCATTTGACATAAGCACTTGACATGATAGAGTTTGTTCAAAAATAACAACTTTTAGTATTTTGCAAGCCCTTTATACAATTCCTCATTGTAATCCCTGATTAAATATGCTAATTCATTATAGTCTCCACTTTCTTTATGCTTCCTTTCATGCTCTATCCTGTCATTAACATCCATAAGTTTAACTAACACAAGAAGTGTTTTAGCCCTTTAATGCCTAGGGACACCAGAAGCATCTTAGATCATGTCATGTAATAGGTCCTAATTGGACAAATGATCTTGACTCGACAAATCATCCTACTCAGCATTCAAAGCTTCTTAGTGTTATATGATCTCAAACTTCCTAAAACATAACCAACTAGTATAGCTTGGTGGAAATTGGCTACACATGAAATGGTCGTATACCATATCTCTAGTTTCCATCTTTCTAAACTCACATTGATGACAAGGACGTCTTATTTTGCAACTACTATATGCATGTGAAAATCCAAAATCTAGAAATCCTTCTAGCCCAATCACATAAGTAGGTATGTTTTGGAGCTTGGTAATCCAAGTTTGTCCATACTTGAACCTACAAAATAAAGAATAACAAAGCATTTCAATATCTCTTCTTACAAGTGAATGAAAACTTTAGTTTAATGATAGAACCATAAAATTGGTTTAAGTCATAGAACGAAAAATCTAGTTTAGCCACAAATGCAAAACTACATTTATGGTTTTGGTCACAAAAGCACAAAATCTGGTTTTATGATAGAACCAGAAGCACATTTATGGTTCTACTATAAAACCATCAATTTGGTTTAATGGTAGAACCAATATATTGGTTTTGCTCATAAAACCAAAAATCTAGTTTCAAGATAAAACTATAACCACGTTTATGGTCATACAATTGATTTGGTTTAATGGTAGAACTAATGAATTAGTCTATGAACCTTAATTCTCATAACACAAAATATTGAAGAAAGGAAGTAAGATTAAAAAGCCAATGTGATTAAAGATGAGAGAAGACAAACATCATCCAACTATTAAAGGCTAACTAACATGCCAAGACTTGTTCATTTCACATAAATAACTTTTTATTATGACTTGTGTGAAAATCAACAAAAGAAGTGATATGAATCTTTCAAGACTATGAAGATGCAATGGTATTTCTAAATCAAAGATGAGGGGCATCCATGCCACTAGATGATTCAATTTGGAAGTAATGGATACATAAATTTCCTGAGGAGAAGATGGAGAAAAGGATAAAAGTAATATTAATTAAAAATTAGAAGGGTATTTTAGTAATTTTATATAATTATAATTTCTAAATTTAATTAGTTGAAGGCTTGTTGTACTAAGGTTAACAAATTAAGGTGTCAATTGCGATTTTAAAAAAAAAGTTAAAAAGGACATTACAATTGTAAACAAAAGTAAAAGTGGATAAATACAATTTTCTCATCAATTAAGTCTTCAAAGGCATTGGTTCCTCAACCACATATTCAAGTTTTTTCAATTAAATTTTTTAGCTTATATTAGTTCTTATATTGGTTGTACATTATTTTACTCACATCTTTCTCCTCATATTTTCTTTTTGGTGTTGGGAAGGTTCATAGCAAGTAGGACATAAATTGGTACATTGGCCTAGCTAGGTAGTTTTCATTTGGTAAATGGCATATAAAAACAGATAATGCATTTATGCAGTGTCCAAATCCATTATCATTTTTTTGGCAAATGTTACAATCATTACTCAACAATTTGGCCTTTTAAATGAGAGATCATTTTGTTTACTAGAAAAAAAAAATACAACTCAAACGAGATTAGCTGCTTAATCCCTATATTGAAATTTCAATTAATTCAACAAGGATGCATGTTCATTGCAATATTTCAAGGAAACTAGTCATGATGGATATGTGTTACATAAATGCCATTTAAATCAATTGGTATTGAGTTAAGTAGCTATTTAACTTCATCCTGACATTTAAATCAATTCTTCTAACATGATCGATATGAAATAATTCAAAATGGAAGGTACATAATTTCCAAAGCAATTATTCACTACTCATATTTTAAATTTTGACACATACACTCTAAATACAATTAGGTTTGATAGTAAAACCATAAAATTGGTTATGGTCACACATGACCAAAACATAAAAAATATTTTCTTATGTTGATTTAATCCTAAGCCTAAAAAATAATTTTTTTCTTTAAGCTTGATTATTCTATAAAGCACCTTACAAAAATCAATTTCCTCAGACAAGCTTTTACTAACTAAACCTAAGCCCACAAAGCTTTCCATATAACAAGTAAGCTAAGTATTATAGTTGTTACATCACCAAAAAAAAAAAAAAAAAATAATAATAATACAGCTATGGAATGATGAGCAAACTATACCATTAAATATCATAAACTAATGTTTCAGTTGTGTTTCAAATTTCTTATTATATCATCACACTCTAAATCTTAATATTAGAATTTAAAACTCAAACCAAAATCCAAGGCTAAATTCATGCTAAAGATAGCAAGTTAGTAAGCATGCCTTTAACACAACATTTTAGCATAAGTTCATGTTAAAAAGTAAGATCATATCATGTCAAAAACCATGGAATAATAGCCACCCTTTTAATCTAGCATTTTAGCACAAAGTTGTGCCAAAAAGACAAGAGTAAATCAAACTATAAACTATAAGATATCAGCCACAATTTTAATCTAACTAAAAAGCTAGATTAAACCAAACTATGAATTATAGGACAATAGCCACTATTTTAACTCTGCATTTGATACAAAGTCAAGCTAAAAGCAAGATTAAATCAATGCATATGTACAAATTTTAAATTTATTCCAAGAATTGTTTTCTTAGAAAATTAAATTTACTGAATGATTAGTCACTAGTTCAAAATAACCAAAGTTTAAAACTATCAAACACATGGAGTGCAAAATTTAGATGCAATCACTTTCAAAAATAAAAGACTAACCAAAAGGCCCTAAGGCTAGCAAATAGCTACAACCCTAGCCATAGAAATATTTTCACCCTCTTTACCAAGATATTTTACCTATAAGTGATATTCAAATTAAATAGGTTAATAATGATAGAACATAAGTATAGGCTTAAAATGTATATATCCAAATTTTCCTATAGTTTAGAAAGTAAATGAAGTATGCTAGTAGAAATTAATAATTCACACTTGAAATCTATATCTAAATTTTATTTTCTAGAAAATTGAACAAGAGCAAACTCAAGAAGAAAGGACAAAAGCCAAACAATTTTAATGGTCATTGACTGAAAGCTATTCATAATATCATAAGCAAATTCCAATCCAAATATGAATTACTTTGTCTAAAGCAAAAGAAACTTACTCAATCTTATAAACTTTTTGCCTAGAACTAACTTGTTTTTTGTCACATAGAAACATTTTGAAACCTCCGAAAGCTATCAAAGAATGAACTAGGTAAGAAACTAAACTCTTTTGTAGTAGAAGAAAGTCCTTTCATAAAAAAAAAATCAAAATCAATCAATATATACGAAAGGACCAAATACAAAAATCAAATTCTTATCTAAAGGGGAAAAAACTTAATTCTTAATATTCAATCAAATCAAGCTTCTTGAGGTGTGATCACAACAGATATTATAAGTAACTTGAGTATATATGAATTATGTCCTAAATTCCAACATAGTAATAATCAAATTATCAAAGCAAGCAAAGTCATAGAACTTGAAGATTAAATTTCGCCAAAATCTTATTAGTTATGTCCAAACTACTTGAAAATTGTGCATATGTAGAAAAGGAAAGGATGGAAAGGCAAAAAAATGAATAAGGATTGAGAAAGATAAATAGAAAAAAAAAATTTTACTATTCCATGTGACCCACCATTTCACTGCTAATAATTTCTTAATTTCATCATTATTTCACATATAGTGCCAAATTAATCAAAGTAATTAAAAGAAAGACAAGCATGGAAACATAGGACTTCTTTCAAACTACAAAATGAAAAGCAAGAAAAGCAATGAAGTTATGCCTTACTTAATCCAATTGCTTCAGTCCAATGACCTTAAATCTTACAAAACATACATTTTAAGAACCACCTAAAATTTGGAACCATATTCCCTTTAATTAGTCACATTTATGCGAAAGTGAAAGCTATTACTTATATGAGCCAACATAACATATTAATGGAGAGCAGAGATACATGATTTAGTGATAAAGAGAGAAGCAAGGGAGTTTCCTTGGGAGTGGAAGTAGGTTTATGGTTTAGTGGAGAACTATTACTTTATATTTTTCCACCTTCACTTTAGAAGTTTGAGGGTTCTTGAACTTGGCCATCTTTACTTTAGCATGGAAATGCAATCTCCCCCTTAAAAAAAAAGTAGTCTTGCCTAAAAAAAATGAAAATGTAGTCCTAAAGGATAGTATTTTAACTAGAAAACATGACCCTAAAGATCAGTATTTTGTCATGCAAATACAATGGTAAAAGTTTGAGATTTTACTTACAAAATGCATCAACCAAAAGCAACAATTTATCATGAAAACAAAGCATCAAGTATTCATATTTTATCACAAACTAGCAATGAAAATCAATATTTTGACCTAGCATACATAAGACATCGTGCTTAATATTTTTCTTTCTAAAACAATGATTTGGGTACAATTTGTTAGATATTAGTAGTTAAGCAATGGTATTGCCATCAGACCTGCACATACTGTAACAACCCAGAAAAAAGAAATGAGAAAAGGAAGGGAAAAGAGAAGCTGAAAAATTTTCGAAGAGCTGAGAATTTTTTAAGTCTTCTCGCCATAGCGAGATATGGAATCGCCATAGCGAGAATGCCTCTTCGCCGTAGCGAGTATGTTCCTAGCTATAGCGAGTGCGGCATTCCATACAAAAACCAGGGAGTTGCTCGCTGTAGCGACGCCATAGCGAAGGCAGAGGTCTGGAACAGACACGATCTCGCCATAGCGACGCCATAGCGAAGGTCGAGAATAGACACGATCTCGCCGTAGCGACGCCATAGGGAAGGCAGAGGTCTGGAACAGACACGATCTCGCCGTAGCGAGGGCACTAACTCGCTATAGCGAGAGCGGTCCAGAAAAGCGAGAAAAAGAGAATTTGACGTTTTAAAAGCTTCCAAATCTCTTCTTTCTTCTTCTAACCGACTCAAACTCGTCTTAGGAGAGAGAAAAGGGCGGAGGCGAGAGAGAGAAGCTGAAGAGAAGAGGAAAGCACAAGAAAGGTATGAATTCTCATGGCTTCCTCTTAGTATGTTGCCTTTCTCCCCTTTTCCCCTCTTTCCTACGGTTTAGATGATAGAAATGGTTAGGTTTTGAGTCTGGTTCAGAGGAGAGAGAGTGGGAAACCATTCTTGAGAGAGAGTAGAAGTAGATAGTCTTCTCTATCTTGCTTTTCCCCATTCCTAAGAGCTTGAGAGGTGAGAAAAGAGAGAGGATAGCTAATGGACCCTAGTGAGAGGAAAAGACCTAGAGTGAGAAGCTCAGTAGAGCTGAGTAGAAGTGATCCCTAGCTTAAGAATTGAGTGTTGAAGTATTAATTCTATGCTTTTGTGTGGTTAGGCTCAAGAGGAACTCTCCCATCTAGGAATTGTTGTGAAACTAACAAGGGAGGAGACCATTGTCAGAGCAAGTTGAGAATAGCTAACAAAGGTAGTTCTCTCCACTTTCTCTCATGCATAATTGTGTGTTTACATTGTCTTGCTTGTTTGTATGAATGATATGAGCTATGAGAAGTGTGTTAGCATGATTATGTGATATGATTGAGATGATGTTTTAAATGCTTGATTGGTTTGCTTGAGGAAATGGGAAAGCCAATAACCCTGTAGCCAAGGTGAGGATGAGTCGAAGCCCTAAGTTGGTTGAGCCATGTCTCCCAAAAGTGAGGTTGACTCCCAAAGAGTAAGGGTGAGTCCAAGTACCTCTAAAGTATGGGAAGGCAAATCCAAAAGCCATAAGGGAAGGGGTGAGGCCGATCCAAGTACTTAGCGAGCTCATGAATGTTATCCATGGCCATTTCACATGTTTTGAATGTTTTCATCATGTTTTATATGCTAACATGCCATACATACATAATGAGACTTGTTGCATGCAATATATGTATGTTTGAATGAGAGTTGAACTACTGAGATTCCATGAATCTCACCCTCCCTCTCCACCATCCAACCATGCCAGGTGGCCCAAGTGAGATTAGAGATGGGAGCAACCACCACCAAGCATGAGGCTAGGGATAGAGATGAAGAAGAATGTAAAGACTTTTGTAATCCATTGTATATGAAAATTGTACATGAGATGTAAATGATATGATGTAGTTCCTCATAGTTTTTGTAAAATCATGTATATATTAATGATGAATGTATGAGAATGAGATTTATGATGAATGAAAAAGCATGGTTGAATGAGAAATGATCAATGATAGCCTAGTATATATGGGTGCATAAGTGGGCATGGGGTAGTGAATTTCCCCAATCTAAGTTATGAGACATTTGAGGCATGATTGATAGCTCCTAAAGATGCTTTCTCATGTGCTCAAAGAGTCATAGAAGTAGAAAACTTAAGATTGGACCCCATTAGCCACACTTTTGGCCAAGAAAGGGCCATTTTGCACATGATGTCATAGAATAGCCATATGACCTCTTCTTGCTATGAGATTTGACATGTAGCTAGATTATGTTTAGAGATTTCTGGGAAGCTAGAATTCATGTCATTTAGAGGTCTATAGCATTTTCTATGAGCATCCAAAGTTGACATCAGAAAGTCGGATTTCAGAAAATCACTGTTCATTTGGTCAGTTTGAGAAACGTGTCATCCGAGGGGCAAACGTAGTCCAATGGCTACGAAATTTTATACACAGATACTAGATGGTCACAGAGACTTGTAGGAACTGGAAGCACCTCATTTAGAGGTCCAGAGAGGAAGTTATGCAATTTCGAAGTTCCTGCCCAGAATCAGACCCCCAACCAGACCCGAAGTACTGTTTCATCGGTTTCTGGGGAATTGGCTTGGTGGACTGATCTGGAGATATTTTTCTCCTCTATCTAACATCCACATATTTCCATAGAGATAGAGTTTATGAGCATTGGATTTTTGTGGAATTAGTTAGACATTTTCAAAGTCCATATCAGTAAACTGTGACAGCAAAGAAGCCCCCTCTGACCAGTGAACTATTTCGATGTCAAACGCAGAATGAGTGAGAGATTGAGACTTCTAAGTATTTTTAACATGAAGTAGACGTCTCAAGCTTTCTAGAATGACCCAGATCATGCAGATACGATTTTTCTGCATTTAGTTATGTATTTTCAAAGTTAGCCCAGAAATGAAGCAAAATCTGCCCATAGCGAAAATGCATGTCTCCAATCCCTTTTTGCCTTCCATAAGTTTGAAGCATATAGTTGGGATTGAAATAAGTCTCAATAGTGTAATTGAGCATGAGGGAGCATAGAAAGAGCTCAACCGGTCCATATTACGGAAAAGTGGAGCTCTACCCACACATAGTGTCATAGAGAGAGTAAGCATAAGGTAGAGAAAGTGTCTCCCTTATGAGTTCCGCATTGCCATATGGGCTAGAGGGCACCTTGGGTATGAGCTAGAGGTTAAGGTGTCACACATACCCTGCTACTTACAATAATAAATTTGGAGTAGAACTACTAATCAATGGAAGAAGGTTGCTATAACATTTAAATTGGAGGAAGAGGCAGTGATTCAAAATCTAGATGCTAATAATATGAGGATCTTGCTGCAAAGTAAGATGAAATAACTTATCCACATATGCTAAGAAACAATTTTCTATTTGTATAAATTAGTCTTTAAAGGTCTTAGATCTTAGCTAAGCCAAAAGAAGGTGACTAATCCTTAAATAAGTAAAACCTTACAAGAATACATAAATGAAAAAAAAAACTACCTTTGTCATAACAATCAACTTTGTCCTTTTGGTAAAGTTAAAAGGAAGCTAACAAGAAATGCACAAAACAAATAGTGTATATAAGTGGGATTCCCATATCCAACAAGAACACACAAATATGCAAATGAAGGAAAAGAAGAAACAAAAAAACTTTGATTAAAAAAAAAGAATGACATAAAGATAAAATATAAAATAGAATATTTGTAGGAGCCTAAAATAATTGCAATAATAATCATAATCATAATAGAAAAGAAAGGATCCAAACTCTAAAGGTTGAGATAGAAAATGGATGAGAGATAGCCTAATAAGGAAGAAAGTAAGGAGCAAAGGTTAGCTAGCGTAATTGCAATCAATGTGGACACATTCCACTTACTTATAAGGAAGAGACTGTATAGTATGCTCCGTAATAGAATGTCATGCAAATATTTTTTACCCTATGAAAAATATCACAGCAATGGAATGGACAAATGTCAAGTGATGGATCATCTAAGAATAACACTTATACATAATTTGTAATTAATTTTAAATATAAGTTCCTCTTTCAAGCATTTTGTCAGACACTTCATATACATATTTTAGACAATGTGACAAAATGAGATTTTAATTACAACATGAATACATGATGTAAGGCCATTAACCATTTTAACATAGTATTTAAATCAAAGCCTAACATCATAATTTGGTTGATCCCAATAGCAATATGTGTCCTAAACCAAATACCAAAGCTTTAACCAATATATTTATTTATTTTATTAATTATTTATTTTCATTTCATTTATTTTAATTTTTTATACAAAAGAAATTGCGTTTAGTCCCATTCTCAAAGATATAAGAACAAGGGTCAACATAACTAATATACTAATTTTAAGAAAAGACTAACACCACTAGCACAAGCCTATAATTCAAAAAAACCAAACACTATTATACCCTAATGACAAAGTTGAGTCATGGTCAAGGTGCAACAAAACATAAAAGAAGGACCACTCTTGGAAATTAAGAATAGGGGAAGTGTAACACCATAATATCTTAGCCTCTCTCATGTAATTAGAATGCCTCATACCATGCACTTCATGAAAATCACAAGGAGTAGCATGTAAATATTGCTTATTTTTGCGTTACGTCGTATATAAAAATTCCATTTAGTGTCACGCGAACCGCATGAGCACATACTATACTTTCCCATATTTAATTACATCAATACAACTCCTTTGCTTCATAAAATCATGGCTATAACTCATGGAAATCAAAGAAGAGTTCAAAATAACCAAGTGCATTTTCGGCCGGAATTAGCCCCTATTTTGACCAAATTTTGAAAAATCATAACTAAATCTAGAAAAATCTAAAACATGCATTTTTGGTCATTCTAGAAAGGTACAGATGTCTAATTTGCACTAAAAATACATCCAAACCATAACATCTATCATAGAGGATGTTTGACATCTGAAATAGTCTAAAGGTTAAACTGCACTCTAGAACTGTCATAGAATTCAACAAAAAACTTTGAAAATGTCTAATTAATTCCACAAAAATACAATCTATTTAAATGATACCAATTTGGAAAGATGTGGATGTTAGCTAGAGGAAAAAATATTTATAGACTAGCTCGGTAGCTCAAACCTTGGAATTCAATAAAATAATAACTTAAGTCAAGCAAAACTCCTGATACTAGACAGAATGTTCAAAAATTCATATCTCCCTCTCTAGACTCCAATTGAGGTGCTTCTAGTTGGCATGATTCACTGTAAATATCTAGTTTCTCTGTATAAAATTTTGTGGCAATTGGATATCATTTAGGCCTTGTGTGACAAAATTTATTTTCAAACCAAATGAATAGTATAGCAGACCAAAACCAGAAAAATTGTCAACTTTGAAAAATTCTCAATTATTCTGTAGACCTCCAAAAAGACGATCTTTAACTTTCAAAAAAGATCTTAATGAGACCTAATTACATGCCAAATATCAAACCAATAATAACTCATTTGGCTAAAAAGTGATATAGGATTCCATTATGATCATTTTTGACTTCATATGGGATACTAAAATTACCAATTGGCTTTTCTTTGGTTTTGGCACCTTTTGGGCAAGTCTAAAAGCACATTTAGGACTTGTGTGAGCTGCCCAAATGGTTCCAAATCTCATGCATCTCATTTTGGCCTTTCCATCCACACATATGCACATTACATCAAACTTTCCAAAATGCATACTTTGGCATTACATGTCCAATTTCTATTCTAGGGTTTATACTTCATATCCATATATTTATACATCACATGATATCATAATTACATGTGTCTAAGGGGTCATAGATCATATATATTAAAGGGATACATCATATGACACAATTATAGTCTTAAAGTGGCAAAACTTAAGCATTTGGTTGTCAATCTTCTTTCTTCAAGGTAATTGACTCCCATTATCATGTCTATTTGGTTCACCTAGCATATGAGATCATTGGAGATGAGGGAATGAGATTCAAAGAATCCCAATAGCTTATCTCTCATTCAATCATACATAACATATGCAAAGCAAGTCTTAAAAATGCATGCATGGATATCATGGAAGTCATGAACATTCAAGAAGTAAGCTTGGCATGTGAACAAATCATATAAGACATTCAAGAGCTTATCAAGTGTTTGGATTGGCCTCACACTTTTCCTCATGGATTTTGGACTTGCCTCACCTATTCTTTGAGAGCTTTGGACTCAACCATACTCTTGGGAGCCCATTTTTCTTTTGGGAGACTCTTTACTTTATCTCAACCAATCTTAAAGGTTCTTAACTCATCCTCACCATGGTCAGAGTTTTTGGCCTCTCCACACTCAAGAAAACTCAACAAATATCATACATTCATTTGAAAATATAACATGATATCATGAAATCATGACACATAAAATCATGCTAGCATACTTTTCATGGCTTGAAAATACATATACACACATTCTAAGACAAGTTAAACACGCATCTATGCATGAGAAAAGGTGGAGAGAGCTACCTTACACACAATCACACATTTTTTCCTTAGATTTCAAGCCTCCTCTTTCGGCCACATACCCACAAATTTGTGGAGATGGTTTCTCTTAGCCTAGATACAATTTATGAAAACTAATTAGGTTCATGAAACAATCTCTAAGGCCATACAACTTACTTAAACACGAAATTGCTCTATAGCCCCTATTATGCTCCATACTTGCACCTAATAAAGCAACATCCCTCAAACAATTTCTAGGCTCCATTCTTTCCTTTTAAATATGATTCTTGACTCCTTTCAAGCTTTTTGGAGTTATCACACAATTAAAACAAAGGGCCTAACATCATGTTGCTTCTTTAGATCATAATATGGAACCTAAAGCACCAAATCACTTTCTATGAGTTTTAATTTTTTTTCAAGGCCTCCTCTCATTTTCATTCATCAAATATGACTCAAGAATGGCCTTAGAAAAATTTAAAACTCTCCATAGCTATGAGAACTTGCTTAGGCCAAGACTATGAGCTTCCTTGGCCTCCATGGAGATTTCTTTGCTTTCTTGAAGGAGGAAGCATATAGGGAGCATCTTAAGAGTCTCAAGAACTCATTTAAACTCTTAATTAAACCTAGAAATTATCACACAAAATTAGAATTTGGAAGGAACACTTGAAACCCTAGAATTTACATCTTTAAATCTAATAGTTATTTTGTTATTTTCTTTGCATATTCTTGTTCTTCTCCATCAAATACCTAAGATTCATGCTTAATTGGGCTTAAAAATCAGATCCTCCTATAGCTTATAGGGTTAGGCAAAATGAAGAAGAAGGGTGGGTGAAGACATCAACCATAGGATGAAATTTTACCTAGTTTCTTTGCTTATTTTGACTTGAATCTTACTTTCTCTAAGCTCTCTCTTCAAATCCAAAGTTTCCCTTGAATTTCTCCCTTGAATCAGATTTATAAACTTCATTTTAATCAAAGGAAACCAAGGAAAAGGGAGGAGAGGAGGTGTGGATAAAGAAAAGCATGAAAAATCACCATGGAAGCATACTTTAAGCTTGAATTTTTTCCTTCTTCTTCTTCCTCTCTTGTGTGCCCAAACCCTAGCTCCCTTCTTCTGAAATCATGCAAAAAATTCTGATTCCAAATGAAGGGGAAAGTGGGGTGCCACCTATATATAGGTGTAGGAAAGTGACTTTCAAAATTTCTAATTTTGCCCTTCATACTTTGTATTTTCGTTTCTCCTTCGTTTTAGCTCCTTTTTTAGAACTGTCTTTTCCATTATAAAATTTAGGTTTCCAATTAAATAAAATACTTTTGGAATCACTCAAATCGGAGTTAAAACCTTTCTGAACAGATCCGTCAAAGTTCAGGTACATCGAGGTTAGAAAACGTCCACCGAAGGAGATTTAACTGTTCCGGGGCTTCCTATAGTTTTTAGGGCCTCTAAGAACCCCGAAAAACTTAAAACTTTGATTTAAAAAGCCCTCTTGTATGAATTTCAAAAATTACTCAAAATTACGAAAATACCATTACGTTTCGTAGGTTTTCCATCAAAATTTGTTTCTTCATTCTAGCTCTATTTTTCCTTCTGTCTGAGGCTAAAATTCTCATTTTTAGGAGTTTACAATGTTACACAAATTTTTTGGGACCTTAGCTAATTCATTCCAAGAGACTTGCTTTGAAAATGTGCCCATTTCCGTCGTTTAATGAAAATTGGACATTACAGGAAGAGATTTACCTTATTGTTTTGCTATTACCAGAAATTGAGCTCACACTTGGTTATACATAGAAATAGAGTAAAGGATGAGTTGTGACAATGAGGGAGTAACTCAAAGTTGCATTAATGACAGAAGGAGGAGATATGACTATGACAAAGTGACGCACTTTTGATGGAAGGAAGCTTTGGGAATAGGTTTCAGCCTTTGAAAGTAAGCAAGATATGGGTTTAGGACAAATCAACAACTGAGAAAGAGAATGAGGGTTTAAAAGAGAGAAATCAATAAGGGTTTAAGAAAGTGAAAGCAATAAGGGTTTGTAAGGAAGGGTTTATGAGTAGAAATGAAGAATAATTATACAATGAGGGTTTGGGAGAATGAAAGCAAAGTGATGACATGAGAGTGATAGCGATCAAAGTGAAAAGATGGCTTCAAGGTGAAAAGTTAGGGAGTTCCTTTTTTGGAAATTACCAATAGTTAATATCTATAAAAAATTGTCGTCAATTGACGTTAAATGCATAGCAATTACTAACAGTTAGTCTAACCACCAATAATTAACCATAAAACCACTGGTAAATGCATCATTTTCTGGCATCTTCATAGCCGTTAAATCCACCATCATTGATTACACATTTATAAGCTGTTTTTAAAATCATTGGTAAATACATGTCATAAATCGTCTCTTTTTTTATATAGTGATTAATGAGAATAATAAAAGAAAAGATGGATTTGATGAAAACAAATCATGCTTAGAATTTAGTTGATCTTCCATCTTATTAAAAAATCATTGAAAATAAATGGGTTCTAAAAATAAATAGAAAGGCAAAGGAATCAATAAAAAGATATAAAACAAACTTAGTTACTAATACACAATAGAAAGGTATAAATTATAAAAAGACCTTCTTATCTATTGTATGATTCAATTTAATTAGGTTAAACCTAGTTATAGCTATGAGTTTGGACTTAAAACTGTATCAGATAGATATGAAAATCAAATTCCTAAATAGAAAACTAGATGAAGAAATATACATGGAACAACCATTAGGTTCCTTTAGAAAAAGAGTGGAGTATAAAGTTTATAAGCTCTAAATGACTAGTTATAGACCAAAGTAATTATCTAGAAAATGGTATTTAAGATTTTATCAAGCAGTAACTTTGTGTGAATTTCAAATGATTAATTAAGATAATTGAATTTGCATTAAGTGATTTGAAAGAAATGTCATAATATTATCCTCTATGTGGATAATACACTGTTAGTTGGGAGTAGTATAGTTCTTTAATAGCTATTAAAGAATAATTATCTTTGGATTTTGAGATGAAGGATATAGGTAAAGCAGAATATATCCTTAAAGTTAAGATCTAAAAAAATTTCTCAAAGAAATCAATTACTCTTTCATAAAAAAATTATATTTAGAAAAATTGATTAGTTTAGTGTGAAAGACTGTAGATTCATCAATATCCCTATAATAAAAGGTAACAATTTAAGTCATTTGATAGGCCCTCAAACTAAGTCCACATTAAAAATTATGGAAAAAGTCCCTTATTCTAACATTTTTAGGCATAGTGTATACAATGATTTGTATAAAGATGGACATATATTAGTGATTGGCCTTGTGAACAAATGCAAGTCAAATCATAGTCGAAATCATTAGAATATTGTTAAGAGAATCTTAAGATACTTGTAGGGCATTATAAATTATGCACTATATTATTAAGGAAGTGACTACACTTAATAAGGTGCTTTAATGTACATTGGAGCAAAGGTCTAGATACACAAAAATGAACTTCTAAATATACATGTTTGTTAAATAATCATATCATATCTTGGAATAACAAGAAGTAAGTATGTATAATTATTCATCATCAAAGCAAAGCTTATTGCATGTTTTCCAATATTGCAAAAAGCTATATGAATGAAGAGAATTGAAAATTTTAGGGATCATTAGTGAGACATTAAGTTTTATATTGATCAATTGTGATAAATGAAAAGTCATAACCTATACTAAAGACTTTGAATATCATAATAAGGCTAAGCATATAGACATGAGAATGAGAGAGATGCAATGGCATGAAAGAGTATTACTTTGTAATATGTCTATACATAAGATGTTAGTGGATCCACTAACAAAACCCATACTTAAAGATATGCATGAAAAAGATATAAAGTCATTTGGCATGTATAAAACATATATAGAGTATCACACTTTATGTACAACTTAATTATTGACGAAATTATAATGCCATAATCATAAATAATATATACAAAATGATGGTACATCGTACAGATTAATGAGATTGGCTTTATCATATAATCAATCACCTTTAGTGCTCATAAAAGCAAGCAAAGATGAGACATTTTGTGTTCATCATATGAGGTAGCCAAAGTGCCAATATGGCAAAAAAAGAATGCAAAATAGAAATGTGTTGCCACAACAAAAGAAAAAACATGGTCGAGATGATATCCAAACATATAAATATATATATAGATTGAATTATGGATTCTCACCTTCTATAATACATGTAGTCAGATGTAAATTCTCTTTTAGGCATCATAGGAAGCAAGCAAAATGGTAGAATATGAATTAGCACTATGGATGTCTAGACTAAAATCCATATAGTGTTGATAAACCAAATTGACATACACTCCTATAAGATAATAAAGACATTATAACATGCAATTCATATTTATGTGCTTAATAACCATAATTGAGAAGCAAGTAATGAATAAATTCCCATTTTATTATTGTGTGAGTTCTAGAAAGGAACAAACCTTTTCAACAAGATCATAAGGAAATAAGTCAACATTTGCTATTTTAGTATACATCCTATGGTTATGTTAATTTGACCTAATGGAGTGTTGCTAGGAAAATATCTTATTTTTATCTAAGTGATACATAAGTGAAAGAAAAATATCCAAAATATACACAATTATACTAGTATTTGATATACTTATTATGAAGTTATTATAGTAATATCATAAATATAGATACTACACATATGAGAAGGAAACTAAGCAAGATTAAATTCAAGGGAGATTAGATTTGCCATAAGTGCAAAGTGTAATATATATGGGTAGGGCATCTGAAACACACAAATAAATATATAATATATATTTAAGAGATGCGCTTCTTATTCTAGTCCTATAATAAGATTTTTAGTGTAAGAGCTAGCTTTCAAAGGTTGTGTCCAAGCAGTCACAACAAAACACTTGGTATAAAAATCTAAGAAGAGCAAAAAGTTTTATATTACTTATCCCATCATGTGCGAGTAAAATATATTGGAATTTGGATCGCCCATGACAGACTAAACCACTATCTAACCCAATAACCCAATTCATTTAAAAGAATTAATTAATTACTTAACAATTATTTTATTTATTAATTAATTAGTAAATCAATTTAATTTTTAAATTATTTGAATTTCAAATATTGGTTTATTAATTTTTTTAATAAAAAAAGAAAGTTAAAAAGAGGGGAAAAAGTTGACCACAACAAGCTTTTTTAACATATGGTAAAGTCATCTTCTTCAGAAGAGAACACACACAAAGAAAAAGACAAAGACCAAGATCAAGAGAGAAATAAAGTTCTCTCTATAAAAATTGTCATACACATACTTCCCAAACTATAGTGTATATGTTGTGGAAAAGTGGCCAAAGTTTGTTTTGTGATGTCAGTCCTAATTGCATGTAACAAAAGATTTAAGAAGATCATTTAGCTAGAAAAATAAGTATCCTAAATCCTTTCAACAATAATTATATCCCAGATAAATTTTAAAATACTATTATTACTTTGCACAAAATAAAAAATTTGCTTAAAGATAAGAAGTTGTTTGGTAATAATAGAGATAAGAGTCAACTATGATAATTTGTCAATTTTTTTGTATATATACTAAAAATCTTATGACCCTCCATAAAGGTGCTTTTTTCTTTCTTTCTTTTTTCTCCTTCTTTTAGGGCACAACCTTGTATGCTTGTAGTAGTATGAACCCAAATGAGGTTTCAACAATAGTCAAATGAAAATTAGCACCCTAACTAGGGTTTCTCCTTGTCTACTGAAGAAGTTTGAATAGGCTACTAAAATTATAAACATTATTAGTTCACAGAATAATAATAAGAATAATAATAATACCAACAACAACAATAATAATAAATGGTAAAACTAACATTGAGATTTTTTAGGCAGATTTACTATAAAATGACTACTTAACTAAAAAGAGAGAATTTTCAAGCTTAGCATAGAAGAACCATTAAAAAAGTCTTTTCCCTCTTTAAGCCAACAAAAAAAAAAGTCTCTCCAAGTTTACACCTCTTAAGAGAGCTAATTAGAACTAAACTTTAGTACTAAGCCGTCTAGTATAGATTAATTGTACAAACAATTTCTTACACTTAAGTGTTTTATTGTTAATTTTTAAGACAATCCAAAACACCAACACACTAAATACCATAAATTTTTATACACATTACTTTTACAATTATTAGATCACGTAATAATTTAATGAATTGAATATGTTGTTTAATTTAGCCAACTTACATCTTGTAGATCCATTTGACTACTTAACTTTTTGGATTTGGATGGTCCAAAAAATAAACAAAATTGATTTCTTTGTTGCTATAAAATTTTTATATTTGAACTGTCTAAATTTGATTTAAACAGTTCAAAATATTTTTTAATTTCAATCATCAATTTTTTAAGTTGGTAGTTAGAAAGCTATTTTCATTCTACATTTTGTTTCCATTAAAATAAAATAAAAAATCTAAATTTAGAAGAATAAAATAAAATATAAATTATCCAAATTAAATACAAATGGTCTATATTAAAAGCAATACCTTTTATTACTCCTACTTTCAAATATATTGTCTCTTCATTTTGTTAGTGTATTTAGGTTGTAAAGAGATGTGTTGCCTCAAGATTGCACATAATATTCTCTACTTTGTTTGGAAAGTTGAAGCATAGACTTTAAGGTTTAAATTAGGAATGATAATATATAAACTTGAAAATACTATTTACCTTAATTATGATGTAATAATTATTAAATACTATCTCCGATTTTTAATATAAGTTACAGTTAATTACTTCACAAATATTAAAAAAATTTGTTAAAAGTAGTTTAAGTTCATAAATTTGTCTTAAATTACAACTATTTTTCAAATTTGTCCCTAATTAAATGCTTTACCTTCTATAACATAAATTTAATAAGGGGTATTTTTGAAAAAAAATAATTTAATAATCCATACATTCTACAATATGACTTATATTTTGTGTAATACCATAACTATCTTAGCTAGCCTCTTTACATACACAAGTCTCATACATGGATTTTTCCAAAAAAAAGCAAAGAAATAATACAATTTAATTATGTTACATCATTCATAATTTCTTCGTTTTGACTCCATGGGCCTTGGGGACTCTCATATCATTCTCAAATTTAATTATACCAATTATACCAATACAACCCAAAACTATCTCAAAACATTGCCAAAAACTAGAGCTTACATCAAGCATACATAATTATTAATGGTTCAGCCTTGGGTTTAATCTGCAGATTCTATGCATCAATTTTGAAAATTCGTAATTAATTCCATAAAAATCAAAATCAAGCATACTATGGCATTTTAGAAAGCTACAGATGTCTACTTTATATTAAAAATATGTCCATGGTATGAAACATAACACAAAAGATGTTTGATATTCAAAAATGTGTAGAGGTCTAGTTAGCCACTGGTACTATCACAACTTTCTGCTACAAATTTCAAAAATGCCCAATTAATTTCACAAAAATTTAATCTATGTAAATGATACCAATTTGGAAATCTGTGGATGTTAGCTTTATGGTAAAAATAAATTCATACCAAAAAAAACATGTCTAGCCACTAAAATTTAATAGAACAATGAGCAAGGTGGTGTTGCGCTACTAATGCTATTCTAGAATTTCAAAAATTCATAACTCCTAGCTCAGATCTCCAAATAAGGTGCTTCTAGTTGCTGCAAGTCACTGTGAATGTCTAGTTTATGCTTACCAAATTTTGTAGCCATTGGACCACGTTTTCCCCTTAGATGACACAAAATCAAAACTGACCAAATGAATAGTAATTCTGCAGATATGAATTTCTGATACCAACTTTGAAAAATCATTAAAAAAAATTTTCATAGACCTCCAAATGACCTGGTCTTTAGCTTCCCCAAAAGCTCTAGGCAAGATCTAATTGTATGCCAAATTTTAAATCAAGAAGAGGTCATTTGGTCAGACTTTGCTATAGCTTAAGATTATGGCACTTTTGGCTCCAAAGAAGGGGCAAATTTGGTCCAAATGATCTACACATTTTCCCACACCCATTTGAGCAACTTAGGAAGCATAAATATAACATAAATAAGTCTCTCATAAGGTCTAAACCATCATGCAACTCAGATTTATTATGACACATCCATAAACATATATGCACAAGTTGGCTCTCAAGTAGTCAAATTACACATTTCTATTCATTTAACTCCATCCTTGATACATACACCATCATTACATAATTTTACACTTGTTCAAGGTTTCATAGTTCAAAAATAATATATACATATATACTTTAACATTCTAGTACATCAAAAATAGCAAGATTGCCAAGAGATAGATATCTAAACTCCTTCACTTCTATCCTTTAGATCTTTAACTCCACCTAGGCCATATAAGATAAAAGGAAGGAAGAGGTGAGATTCATTGAATCTCAATAGCTCATACACCTATTCAAGCACATTTTCAAGGTATAGAATATGTCAAGGGTACAAGTATGCAACTAATCAATCTATGAAATATTTAAATTTCACATTTTTATGCCACAAATTCATGTCAAGTATAAAAATGAGCTTTAGGGACTTTGGGTTTAGCCTCACCTCATTTTTTGGACTTTTAGATTTGTCTCACTCTTGGTTTAGAGACCTTTGACTTAGCCTCACCCATCCAAAGGACTTTTTAGCTTTGTCTCACCCATGCCATGAGACTTTTGGCATCTCCTCGCCCATATTAAGGGACTTTTGGCACTACTTTACTCTTATGAGTCATTTCCATAATTCAAAGATATTCAAGAAGACATATTGGTACCAAAATAACAATATAGCATCAAGTGGCATGTCTCAAAAATATAAATATACACACAAGCACACAATGACACATATGCAATAAGAAAAGGTGGAGAGCTACCTTAGGGAATTGTCAAGCTTCACTTGCTACACCTTCCCTTTCTTGGCTATACACTCACAATGAGATGGAGCTTGACTTCCTTGGCCTAAACACCATAAATAACATTCAATTACTTTCTTGAAATAAGCTAAAATATCAAACTCACACTTGAGACACACACTTTGCCTAATGGTCACATAATGGTTCCATTATGGCCTAATGAAGCAATTAGCATAATTCAAGTTCTTGGCTCTAATTTCTTCCCTTATCTAGGCTTCTTGACTTCATTTAAAGTCCTTGGAGCCCTCATACACCCACTCTCCCAAACCTAGATATATGTTGCTTCACAAGGCTACATTATGGAAACTATTGTTTTATCTCTCAACCTAAGGTTTCTAAATTCTTTCCAAGGGTTTCTCCCACCTTCTACCATCATATAAAGTCCCAAATCAAGGCTAGAATAAATTAAAACACTCCCTAACCCCTCCATCTGTCCTAAGCTGATATTATGGAAGCATTTGGGGTTCAAGGGGTTTCCAATTTTTCCTTGATGAGAGAGTCACTTGGGAGGCTTTTTAGAGGTCTTAGGAGCTCAATGGAACATTTAAATGGCCAAGGAAATTCATAGATTAAAGAAGCTTTTACAATTCCTACAAATGCACTACACTTTTTCAACTTGAATTCTACTAGTTTTTCATGCAATTTCTTAGTGTATTCCACCCTCCCATGGCCAAATTTAATGAATTCTTATTGGTTATAGAACAGAAACTTCCCCCCTTTCATGGTTTGTTTTAGGCGTCCCACACATGGAAGAGAAGAAGAAGAAAAAGAAGTAACAAAGGAGAAGAAACTACCTTGAATTCAAGCTTCTTTCAAAAGTCCTTTTCCTTGCTTTAGCTTCCTCTTTGAAACTCCAATTTTTCCTCTCTGATTTCAACCCAAAACAGAACCATATGAGCACCCCAAATCATGGAAAAAGAGGGCAAGGAGAGAGGAATAAGGTTTGAAGAAGGAGAAGTATGAAATTCTTAACTTTTCTCACATTTTGCCTTACTTTCTTCCTCCAAAATTTTCTCTCTTTTGTGCGCCTAAGGAGCTGTGTCTTTTCTCTAAAATTGGGCAAAAGAAAGTCGGTTAAGGAGAGAAGGGGAAGTAGGACACATAAATAGAAGAAGATTCTTGAATTACTTATTTTAAAATTTTTATTTATGTCCCTTGTAATTGGCATTTTTGTTTTAGTTTCGTTTTAACTCCTTTTTTAGAACCTTCTTTTTCATCATAAAATTTAGATTCCCAATTTAATAAAATACCTTCGAAATCACTCAAATCGGAGCTAAAATCTTCTCGAACAAAATCGGTTAAAGTTCAGGTCAATTGACATTGAAAAAAATGCATCGGAGGGGTTTTAACGATCCCGGGGCTTTCCATGATTTTTTTAGGCTTCTGAGAACCTTGAGCAAATCAAAATTTTCATTTAAAAAGCTCTTCTGGGTATTTTTCCAAAAGTGCACTTATTTACAAAAATATTACTGGCCTTTCGGCAAATTTTTTGAATCACTCTGGCCCCTATTTCTGAGCAACTCAATGCTCAAATCTTCATTTTCTATCATTTAAAATTTTATCCAAATTTTATTTAGCCTTGAATCACTCATCTTAGGGGGCTTGTTTTTTGAACTGGCCCGTTTCGGTGTTTTTATAACATATCGGACGTTATATTTTGAATCATAAAAATTTTTCACCAAGTGACCTATATTAAAGACTAAAGGTAGTATTATTCAAAACAAAATAATATTTTATCCATTTTATTATATTTATTGTTATAATTATACTCATTAATTCTATGATGAAAATTAAATTGACTTTGTTAAGAGTTATTAAATAAACTAATATTTTAAGTAATTAAATATAAATATAAATATAAATATTATTTTATATTTAATAATTATTACATCATAATTAATATATATATATATATATATAATATTCTCAAATTTATACTATCCTTACTCTTAGATCAATACCTCTTACTACATATATCCTTTCTATTGATCCAATCTTTATCCCCGATTGTGTAATAAATTTGATTTGTTCAAAAAAGAAAGAGTGTGCTTTGAAATTTAATTTAGGTCGTGCCGTCATGGTTATCATTTAATGCAATCATGTCAAGTTCGGCATACGACAATTAATTGAGGATATTGCTTTAAAAGAAAAAAGCAATCTAACGAACAGATTTTGTTTTTTGATACATCAGTATAAAGATATTTACTATTGAATCTTGCAAACTAGCGCCCTCGTTTAAAATAATAAATGCATTTGAAACTTGATTATCATTTCATTATATATATATATATATATATATATAAAGCTGTTTCCAAATTGTAACAATCGTTGTCCTGTTTTCTTTTTCTACCAATTTTTGGAAAGGTTTTCAGAGAATTTGAGCGCCTACAGTATTCTACCTCTTAACCACTAAATGTACATTGAAATATCTGTATTTGTTGGATTTTTTTGTGAAAAAAATTTATATGTATTTTTCTATTTTTATTATTAGATTTTTTTAATTAAAACATGATAAATTTATAATTCTCTAATAATATTATAAGAAATATATAATTTTTGTAAAAAATTACATACAAAAATCATATAATTTTTTAATTAAGCTATATACTTACCATAATATTATTAAAGGATTACGCATTTCTTATGTTTAAATTTAAAACTTAATAGTAAAGATATAAATATCTCTATCTAAATTTATTTTATGTCTTTGCTAATAAAGAAATGATTGCATAAATTTGAATGTTCATTAATAGAATATAATTTTAAAAAATTCATAATTTTATTTTTTGAAATATACTTTGAAAATATCAAAAAATAAAAAAAATTAAAAATACATTTTGATAGTTATATAACTAACATTTTATCGAAAAATGTTGCATTTTTCTAAAATATTACATTAAAAATTATTTGGGGTATTCAACAGTTAAAAGTTATTTTATGTTTAAGCTAAAATGAATTTATAAATAACTTACTTTAATAAAATATTGAGCGGTCAATAAAACCCTTGCGTAAAACCACCCCTAATTTTCATCCTCATGGACAGGTTAAGAATGTTTTTCATTGGACTAAAAGACTCGTCTTTATTTTAATACACTTTCAAATTAATTATAATAAAAAATTAATAATTAAAATATAAAATGATAAATAATATAAAACATGAAAATATAATATATCAACTAATAAAATTATAAAAAATCAATTAATTAATTACTAAAACATAATGAATAAAAAATTATTTAATAAGAACATATTAATATAATAATTAATATGAAAAACACACATAAAAAATATAAAAATTTTAAAAATTGGTATATGTATTTTTTAAAATTTATTAAAAATTTTATATGTAACAAAATATTCTAAGAATATTTGCGGTGAACCAAATATAGGATGCTTCATTCCCAGAAATTTGACTCCCAGGAGTCTCATTTCTATGAATGTGCTTTGATATTCATTTATGCAAATCAAGCACTCCTTTAGAGCACTGAGTGAGAAAATATCACTGAGCTTTGTTTTGGATAAAAAAAATACTTTTCATGGAGCTATTTACCAGCGATAATAAATTCATTTTAATAAAATTTTAAAACAAAAAATTATCTTTTAAGAAATAAATTTATTTTAATTTAATTTTAAAAGACAAAACATTTGTCAATATTTTTAAGATGCATTTTTAATGAAAGATTTCTTATTTATTATTTATTATCTCAAAAACAATGTCCCAAAATTATTTTATTTTAATTTATTTATATCATATTTAAGGTTTTAGTTTTGGAGTTTAAATTTTTAGGATTTAGGGTTTAAGATTTTATGCTTTAGAAGTTTAGGATTTTGACATTTAGGCTTAAAGGTTTTAAGGCTTAGAATTTTAGGAGTTTGAGGTTTGGTTTCTAGGATTTAGGAATTTAATAGTTTAAATTTAAGCTTCTAAGATTTAAATTTTATGGGTTATTTTAAGGTTTAGGAGTTAGGACTATAACAAATGTATGGCTTAATTGAACAACTATAAAATTATTTGCAACAACTATATACTTGTTATGTTGTTAAAAGCCTATACACTTGTCATATTTTAGAGAACTTGAATAAAATAAATTGCATATAAATTTCTTCCATGAAATTATTGTCTCAAAATAATTTTATCATACTAATAAATGATATTAACATGAATATATGGGACTTGTTGAAAACTTCGAATAACAATTAGTTATTGCACTAAATTAACTTTTGAGTATAAAATATTTATTAGTTATTCAAAATTTTAGACTACTTATTATTAATTTTGCTTTTATTTGTTTATATGACAAAATTATTTTTATATCCATAACGCCAAAACCATCTTATATATAATCTTTAAACCCTATAATCTTAAATTTAAATTATATACTTATCATATATATATATTATTATATTTTAATTAAGGAATTTGACATCAAGAATATAAAAAATTACATACAAATTTCTTTCATGGAATTATGGTTTTCAAAGTAATTTTATCATACTAATAAATGTTAACATCAATATATGAGACTTAGTTGAAAACTTTGAATAAAAATCAGTTATTGCACTAAATTAACTTTTGAGGATAAAATATTTCTCAGTTATTCAAAATTTTCAGACTAACTACTATTAATTTTGCTTTTATTTATTTATATGACAAAACTACCCATACATCCATAAAGCCAAAACCGTCCTCTATATAATCCTTAAACCCTATAATCTTAAATTTATAAATCCTAGACTTCTAAACCCTAATTTCTAGCCTCTGTGCCTAAAACTTAATAAAATAAGAAAATGGTAAAATAAAACAAAATAGAATCATATTTGAAAATTATTTTTCTCAAATAAATAATAAAAATGGGAAAACAAAAACTTTTAGAAGTCAGAATAGCAAGTATATCTTACTTAAAGGGCTTTTTAAAGTTAGAAAGACAGGTATACCGTAAAAAGGCAATTATTTCATTTAAAATTCTAAGTGAAAAAAATTTATTATTTTTATTAATCAGCGCAATTATTTTTATTAAAGTATATACTTTTTTACACAACAAAGTTCATTAATTTAACAGCTTTTACTTATTAAAATATGATGAAATGCAAAATCCAATACCAAACTACTTATCAGCTTTTACCAAAATGAAAAATCATTCTGTAGTTTTAAAGAGTAAAAAAAATCTATTGCACACTTCATGCACTCAAAATTGGTATGAGAAGATATCTCTACTTTTTTAACCTTGGGCTCATTTTGCATAAGCCCAAGCTGGTTGAATGAGTAGAACATGAAAGAAAGGCCCAAATGAGAGTATGAAAATGCCTTTTGCAAGCCAACTTGGCAAAATATGGCCTATAATGGTCGGAAGTACACCGTGCCCATTCTTGAAAGTTGAAAGAGATATATGCAACTATTTTATTCTCTCCCTTTTTTTTTTAATAAGGAAATCATAGGACATTTGATGATGCGTTGTTAAGTATTCAAATTCTTCAATCTCTTGATGCTTAATAAATAATGATTTAGTTCTTCTTCGAATCCCAAGTGAATGTGTCGTAGCTTATTTTGGAATCTGAGAGTACACTATTAGTGCACCTAGTTATTAACTAATTTCTAACTTATTTATGAAAAGAGAAAGGGGGTTAATGTAGTTTTTCGCTTGACATTACTCCATTTTATTTGCTTCTCTTTCACCATTTTCGCCCTCTCCTCCTGCCGTTTTCCTTGAGAATATATGTATTTTTAAAAAAAAATTACAATTTAAGTCCCCAAATTAAAAATATTTATATTGAAAGATTTTATATTTTAAAATTATTGTGAAGGACTCTTAACCAAAAATTTAAATTGTCCAAAAAAATTACAATTCAAAACTCCAACATAATTTCATTTTTTTTTTTGGGCCTTAAAGTCTTTCAAACAAATATCAAAATTTAAAATCTTTCAATATAAATATTTTTAATTTAAAGTTTTGAATTGAAACTTTTCTTACTTTTTCTTCTTTTTAAAGAGTGATTTGATATTTTGTCTTCCAAAAATATATTTGTTAGTGTGTGTGTGTGTGTGTGTGTGTTTTGGATTAGGGATTGATTGAGGAGTTAACATCACTTTGTCAAAAAATTGGATTTAGAAATATACTATCATTGTTTTTAGAAAGACAAAGGAAATGAGACAGAAATCTCCTAAGGGTGTGTTTGGTTCAATGGAGGGGAGGGGAGGGGAGAGATTTTAATGGAGGGGAGGGGAGGAGAGGGGAGGAAAAATAATAATATATAGACTATTTTACCCTTGTATATTTTAAAAGTAATAATAATACAATTAATTATTTTTTTATTTTTTAAAATTTAATATTTTTATCACCAAATTAAACAAATATTAAAAGTTATCTATAATTATAATTATTTAAAAAAATTTATAAATAAATAAAACTAACGAAATAATTAAACAAATAAATATGAGGGCATTTTGTAAAAAGTAACTTTCCCTCCTAATCCCCCTTAATTGGAGGGTAAGGAGAGAAGGGGAGGGGAGGAAAAGTTTAATGAAATTTTTCCTCCCCTCCCCTCTAAAAATACAAACCAAACAAGGGGGGTAAAGGTTCTGAGTATAGCTAAGCCTCATATTGAATTAGCAAGTATATGTGAGTACAAAGGTAAAAAGAGTTTATAAAATAAAAAGAGTGCTAAATTGCAATGAAATAGAATGCACATGTTTTGAAATTGAGAATAGATTACAACTTCAAATAGGAAATAAATAAAGAAATAAACAAATAAAGCTGATAAATGACTAAAATTTAAAAAAAAAAAGTTCTAAAGCGAAGAAATTTTTAAAATTTTTTGTATGAGTTGCATGATAGTTATTACTTCCAATTTATAGTATCTCTTTTGTTAGGATGTTCTTCATTAAGCCATTCTATCAACTGTGTTTGTCATGCTGCTGTGTTGACTTAAGAGTGGAGAATGTGGCTTTCAAATGTTTGGATGTCCCTAGGGGTTGTTATTATGCCATGTCCACACTTCCTCTTTTATCGCTCATTTTGTTTGACGCAACATAGGTCATTGGCTAATAAAACGGATTCAACTGCCTAATTATTGCCCTATGTCTCTTAGTGCTAAAAATATCCTATCTCAATTTGTCATCCAAAATTTGAACATTTTATTTTAGTTCTTCAAAAAATATTTTATTTTTAATACTGTTCTCACATTAAGTGCAATGACAAAGATACCATAGTTTATAAGGTAAAGCTAATATAATTACTAAATACTATTTATCATTCAAAACATGTCATGAAAGAGTATCACATTAGTCAAAATGTACATATAATATTGTATTATTTTTGTAGTATGTGGCGTGGCATGTTTTAATGACAAGTTATAAGTTGATATTTAATGGATTATATTAACTTTATATTAGGCTGCATTATTAGTATTTGTTAAAGGGTTTCAAATAATAATATTATTAAAGATTAATGATCAAGAATTATGCAGTTAACCTTAAACTATACTTTAGAGGATCTAACCATTGAGGTTTAAGTAACCAATCATTTAAGCCGGGTTAATGATTTATAGAAGCTAATAAGAAATATATTGGAGATTGCAACATATTAAAGTTGGAATAGAACCCAATCTCAAAGAAACAGATTGAAAGCAACATATAGAAATTAATCAAAAATAATATAATTATTCAACTAATGTAGTATCTAATATTTCAAAATGATTCTCACATGATAATCATCATCATCATCAAAAATTAAAAAATAAGCCAGATTAAAAATTTCAGGTCGAACAAAACAAGCTTATCTAGTGGAGTACTATAATTTGAACCAAGAACTTAGCTTAATCCATATAATCTAGATGTTATTATTCTTTTTCTATAAAGTTGAGGGGGAGAAAAAAAAAAGTCTGACCTGCAAGTTACATCTGGATTAACCCATAAGGTCAAATTGATAAAATATCAACTACTCAACTCTTTTTTTTTTTTTCTTTTTTGGGTGAGCTTTGCTAGTTTTGCTAGCTCTAATCTCTTGTGAGTATAAAAATTTGGAAATTGATAAAAAATATTGTATTTATATTTTGTAGCGCCAACACATTCTCACACCAAATAGGATTCTATACCTCCCATTTTTTAGAATATAAAATCAAACTCTCTCGCATAGGAATACCTCTAAATCAATTTGAATCATTTATTCGAGGTGATCTTTAAGCAGTTGATTTTTCATTTAAATAAAAAATTTAAACATGACAATAAATGTCCCAATATATTTAAGTTATAGAAAGTGGTAGCTAGGTTTAACAAGCAAATTAAATCAAAATGACTATAAGATCATAAATGAACCATCATGCCCACTAGGTTATACCATGGAATCAAAGTGCTAAGACCACCCTAGCTGTCATTCATGAATTCCACTTTCATTTGCGTCTGTCAACTTGATGGTGGGCTTTTCTATTAGTCAATGAATTTTTTTTTTCCTGGTACAAGTTAGTTAAATTATGAAAACTTTAGAAAAATAATTATAGTTCACTGGGTTTTTTTGGTAAGTACTCAAAATATTAATTTAATTAGTAAAAAATACCATATTTTTTTAATATTTTAACTTTGATTTTTATAAAAAAAACATTTTGAAAATAAAATCATAAAACAACATGTCAATATAATTGGGAATCTACTCTAAAAATTATTCAGGAAGAAAAATTTAGTTTGAAGTGAAATTCAAGAAAGACAAACCTAACTTGAGTATGATATTAGAAGAAAAAGAAAACTACGGGCCTAATTATAATAAAGTTTAACAACTGCTTGGAAAAGTGGCCAAAAGCGCACTAGTTATTATACTCCGTTTTCATGTTATTTCAGGTATATAATTAATATGAATAATTTACGGTCGTTAAATTTGCCTTTTTCTTTTTTCATCCTCAATCCTATATCCCAATAAGGAAACATCCTCACCACTGTGGAATATGATGGGAATGAATCCTCCGTCATAATGCAGAACCAAACGTAGTTAGCTCCCAAAAGGATCATTAAAAGTTCCTTAATTGACATTGCTAAATGAAAGCTAGCTAGCAAGGTACGTAGAAATAGAATAGAATCATAATGTCACATCCTGATTGATGACGTCTTTGCAATCCCATATATGATTCTGTTTTCTTTGTGCGTGCGTGTAATCATGGCTTACACTATAAAAAGTCTTGGGGATTTGATTTTTCCTTTCTTTTCGTTGAGAGAAATATAGGACAAGATGCTTTTTTTTTTTTCTCACTGAGATTTTGTTTGGTTCAACGGAAAAAAGAGAAGAGGAGAGATATTAATGAATGGGAGAGGAAGGAAGGGAAAGAGAAGGATTTTAGGGTATGTTTGGTACAAGGATTATATGAGGGAGAAGAAAGGAGAGGTGTACGGATTCTCTGATCCCAGATGTTTGGTATACAGATTTCCTTTCTAATGAAATGAAATTTTTTCTTTAAATGATAGAATGTGCTTTTCTTTAATAAACTGATGGAATGAGCTTTCCCTAGGTGAAAGATAATATTTTTAGATAGCTAAATAGCTTTTTTTTAATTTTAAAAATAAAAAAATAAATGTAAAGATTCCTTTCCATTTCCATTCCCTTTCCCATTCTCATTCTCATCAAAATTCGTTCTACGTACCAAACGTAGCTTTAATGATATATTGTTTGATTCAGAAGGGGAAGGGAAGAAAAATAATAATATATAGACCATTTTACCCGTATATATTTTAAAAGCAATGATAGTATAATTAATTATTTTTTTATTTTTAAAAATTTAATATTTTCACCAACAAATTAAACAAATGTCAAAAATTATTTATAATTATAATTATTTAAAAAAATTTGTAAACAAATAAAACTAACTAAACAATTATTTCATTTTAGTCCAGATAAAAAGATAAAGGTATTTTAATCTAAAATTTTTTATTTTTGTAACTTTTCCTTCCAATCCTTCCAAATTGGAGGGGGGAGGGAAGATTAAATTTTCCCTCCCCTCCTCTCCCCTCCCCTCCCCTTCCCTCAAACCAAATAAAGGGTAAATCTCTATAGTTTCTCATGTTTTTCTCCTATGCTCTCTTTGTTGTGTAGGAAAATAATAAAAAAATTCTGAACAATTATTTTTTTGAAAAAATTATAGCAAATTTTCTGTTGCTTATTTTATTAGATTTTTGTTGTTGTTTAGATTACGAAGAAGATAATTAAATAGCGGATGATAAATAGTGATGGCAAGAAAATGGTTGATGATGATAATAATGATTGATAAGCTAGATGGCGAGAAAATAGATGAACCTTTAAAAAAGAAAAAAAAAGTTCTTATTTCAAATTTTAAAATTCAGGCTCAAATTTGGTTGATCTCAATAAAAGAGTCAATGTCCTGCCTTATCTTGATCGGTTCAAAAATCCTTGGTTGGACCCAAGTGCAACCTGTGATGGCCACTTTCACATAACGATCTATTATGAATAAAAATTATAGCAATGAGATTAAAAAAAATCATTTTTGTAACTTTTATAAGAATTTTTTTGGTGAAAATATGAAGAAAACTTTGGATCATTGATTTTTTTTTAAAAAAAATCTAACAAAATAAACATTAAAGAAACTTTTGTCATTTTTTCAAAAAGCCCTTCACCACAAAACAAACGAAGCCTTGTTACTCACTCAGCTATTGTAGCTTGCTTGTTGCTTGTTATTAGTTGGTGCCTATTTTTATTCATTCAGAGATAGATTTTAAAATATTTATCAAAAAATTCTTAATCACCCCAAATTTTGGGATAAAATTAAAATTAAATAAACTTAAAGGGTGAAAGCTAAATTTCAAATAAAATTAAAGAACTAAAAATATATTTTTACCAATTGATATTTTATCTAAATGATTGAAAAGTCTGTTGGTACAGAACCAAAAACAAAATGTTTGGCTAATTATTTATACTTCTTACTGGTAAATCACACTTAATGACTTAATTGATTATAATATTATTCATTATATAAAATTAAATATATTCATTTAATAGTTGACCAGGGTAAGTAAGTGTTGCATTACAACAAGTCAATCTCTTGGCTTTATCCTGCCCTTGATAGAGCATTGCGTCATTATCAGTTTATGACACTACATTAATTGACACATATATGTAGGAGATCATATTCAAAATGGAAAGATATATTCCTTTCATGGTAAACTACGTACGTGACATATTATTCCCATGCCACTCTCTCCCTCTCTTTTTTAAATTCCTTCATGAAAACTCGGTGCTGGAGCGTCACAGCCGTCACCATCTTCATCTGAAGAATATGTAAGAGAAAATTCAACTTTTGCACTATGGTTCCATGCGTTCATTTTCTGCACAATAATGTCACAAATGTAAGAAGATTAATTAGTTGCTTCCTAGTCGACTGGTTTCTCATATATGTCTCATGTGCTTCAGTATATATGCTATGCTTTCTTTTCCCCTTCTTGTGACTTTCACACAGATTCTCTCTGCTACACATGCTTATCATGGTCGTGTAGAAACTGCAGAAACCACTACTTCATTACACATACATAGATATATATATATAGTTTCGAATATTTATTTCTGAATTTTTCCTCATGTTTAACAGCAATAATTAATTTAATAAAACTAAAATTTTCTAGTTATTACTTACATGAAGCAACAATAGTATGGAAACATTTTCTCATGGTTCAATTCAAATAATAAACTTTCAATTATCTATGATCATGCATAACTTATCGTATACAAGTTTTAGAAAATAATTTTTAATTTTTAATTAATTTTATGATTTCTTTACTATAGTATACTTTGTTTAAATTTTGGTTGAATTATTTTTCTGATTCTGATAATTTTATTTAATTTTTTAATTTAGTCTATTTCATTAAATTCTACTAATGTGTGATTAATCATATACTACTCAAACACTTCAAATACATATGATCAATATCAACTTAGTTAAGTCACTTAAAATATGGTATCGCATAAAACGTGTGAGTGAACTTAATTTTGTCATTTACATTTTTTTTGTTGCATAAATATCATATATATTTAAAATGTAAATATGATAGATATACGGATAAAATTTAATGACAATGGTTAAATTAATTTTTTCAAACTATAAAAGCTTAATTGCAAACTTTTAAATAAACTCATATTAAAAACTGAATAAAACTACAAAGACAAACAAAATAATTTACTCTAAAAGAAATTAATAATTTTGGACAAATCTGCATCCTTAATAAATATAAATAGTCTAAATGCACAGTTTAAAAATTAAAAATATTTGATTACACATTTATTGAAACCATTATAAAAGACTAAATTAATTTTTTTCAAATCATAAAAACTTAATTACAAATTTGTAAACTATAAGATCAAATTAAAAACTAAGTGAAACTATCTACAAAGACAAATTAAATAATTTATCCTTAAATTTTTAACAAATTGATAAATTTTAGACAAATTTTCATCCTTAATAAATATAAAGAGTTTAAATGAACGCTTAAAATTAAAAACATTGAATTACACATTTATTGAAACCATATAGACTGAAAATCACTATCAAGCCTATTATAAATGCTCTTCCCCACTATTTTTGTCACAAATAATTTCAACAATACATTTCAAAACAACACAATATATTTTCAAATAGGATCTTAATTTTAAAGACTAGATTTAAATATAATTTTTTATATCTTTATCAATAAGATCTTTAATATAAATATTATAATATGTGTAAATTTTTTTAAAATAAACCATATAATATGATATTATAAAAAATATATATTTATTACATTATTATAAAAAAATTATACATTTATCAATTAGTTAAAGTGTATATAGGGATTTGCATAGCATGCAATTGTGAAGCAATGAATATAGGGAAAGAAGGAGGAAGGAGACATGGTTGAGGAATATGGGGAACTCATGTTTGGAGCATACGTGGGGGAATTACGAAGGCAAACAAGCCATACAACGTATGTATGTGGAATTAAATGCTTTCACGGAATTCCTTGAGTTCCTTCTCCAAAACAAGACACATTTTGCACTTACGCAAGATTCTTCCCCATATTGCGTTTCTCACTTAATAATATAATAAAGTCAAACTTTGCCTTGTGGATTGCGGTGAGACCTGGAATTTTGTGAAACACTAATTAACTTTTTCTTAATTAGTAATATTGCATCATATCCTCATATATATAAATTAATTAATCAAGTTACTTTCTCGTTCTTTCTTGATTTCCTTTAATTTACAGCCTTCATCTTTATTTTCGGTATTTTTATGGTAATGAACAGTAAAAATTGTTGATTTTATATTATAATTGGATTGATGATAATGATGTATTTATCAAAACATAAATTAATAATAATGAGTCTTCTTTTTTTTTGGTTATAAGAAAAACACTAAATATTTCCCTATAATACATATATCTTAATAAGGTGAAACATTTCTTTTCTTTTTTTCTATTTCACATTATACATTCATGCACAATTTCAGATAGAGCAATATATGGTAACTTAATTTCATAATTAATGACATCAAATAACCAAAATTACAGATTCTCCTTGACAAATATACAAAGCAATATTATTATTAGTATTTAAAAATGGCATTAATTGGCTGCTTAATAGTTAATAATAAAAATATTTCATGCATATAGGACAAATCCAAATGTACAAACTCCACATTGAGTTATGAATATTGCTCAGTTGGCTACCGTACTTTCTTTCTTATATTCAGCAATTAATATTAATTAATTCAATGTTTCTAGAAATACAGTTTCTTAAATTAAAAAATAAAATACAAGCGACGATACTCAACTTCCATTTTTGTTGTTTTACGGTGCACGTGTGATTAATCTCACAAACTAGGGAGTGTGGGAGAGATGGCTTTGTTTGGAGTATCTGCTCATGGGAACCGGACTCTGAGTGTCTATTTAATTATTTTAACATATAAGCTATTATATTCAAAATTATATTTAAATGATAAACTCTCGTGCTATTATACATATATATATACACGCTTAATTGTTTCCAAAATGTCCACTTATATTGATAAATATTGAGAGGCGAAAAAGTTATTAGAGCCCACAAATTTATTAAGATAGTGAATACTAAATATAACCAAATAGGAAATAGATATACAATGAAATATTAAATAGGGAGGTAATAAATAGCATAGTATAGAAAATAGATAGAATAATTAGGTACACTTTTTATATCTTTTTATTATTAAACTTTTCAATAAAAATATGATAAGTTTGTAATTTTAAAAATAAAATTATAATTGTTATAACTCAATATTATATGATTATAATTTTTTTATACAAGTCATATTTTTATTAGATAATCTGATAATATAAATATAAGAAATTGTACTTAATTTTAGTCCTTAATTAAATATTAGATAGGAAGGTATTAAATATAATATTATAGAAATTAACTATATTTAATTAATAAATCTAGGGGGAGAGGATTCGGAAAATCGATATGATTAATTAAATGAGAAAAATTAAATACAACTTTTATATTTTTATTATTAAATTTTTAGATAAAAATATGATAAATGTATGATTTTCAAAGATAAAGATATGATTTTTATAATTTATCATCATATAATTAGATCTTTTTTTAAAAAAAATTACACAAGTTAATTTTTTATTAAAGAATTTGATAATAAAAATATAAAGAATTATTCTTAAATTTAATTATTAATTAAATACTAGATAGGAAGGTACTAAATATAATAATATAGAAATTAATTATAACTAATTAATAAATTTAAGAAAGGAGAGGAAGGAGGATATGGATTTAAGAGCAATAAAGAATACTATTTATTACTTTTCCTAAAATCTTGAAATTAAAAGATATGATGATCATAGGCAATTCCACCGACCCAAGATATTAAAAAAGCAGCTTTTGACTGTATGAAAAAAAAAGGGTAAAAATATTAATAAGAATTCCACAAATTTAAGGAATTTATGAACAGAAGACAAATAAAAAACAAGCCTTTAAATTTAGGAAGCGGAAAATGCTCGTGCATCTATATACAACCAAAAATCCTTGTAAGCTCTTGTTCATATCCATGTATGTATCCTTCCCTTAAAACGTGAGCCTTTGAGTGATTATGTGACCTAAGTCATGAATGAATGAATGAGAATTCAGGAATCGGATATTCATCTTTTTCTTTTTCTTTCATCCATGCTTTTCTTTTACAAGAGAAAAACCAAACAGAAAAAGGCAAATAGAAGAAATTTAGAGAGAGCAAGAGAGAGTTATATATATATATATATATATATATATATATATACGGGTTTTATTGGAACAGTGGGAACGGGGCTCTGTTTTTCTTAAAAGATGACAAGAAGATAGTATTAAGTAAGCATTTGGATTAAGGCTATCCTTGTGGTAAACCCAGAAAGAGAATACCACCTTGAATACCGTGGACACCATGTCAATACCACCGACCTTCAAAGTCTAAAGCGAAAAATACACATTCCAGACCAGACCGCTTGGCCTTGAAAATTTTAAAGAACAAAATTATTGCATTTAAAATAATATCATTTTTATTTTGCGTAATTATTTAAAATTATAATCGTAAATATATCAAATTGATGTCAGAGAATACATCTTTACATTTTTCAGAAAAAAAAATTGAATTAAGATAAATCATAATAAGAGAAGGTTAGTAAAAGATTTTTTTATGGTTTTATTTATTTTCTTTAAGGAAGTACATTTTTATTTTTTTAAATTTTTGTTACTCTGATGATACACAAAAATTAAAAAAAAATATTGTTTCGAAATGGTATTAAATTTTATATAAATAAACAAAAATAAAAAATTGATTCAAAATAGTTAGTTTTAAAAAAAAATCTTATAAAAAAGTAGTTTTTTTGGGCCTGATTATAAAAAAGTAATTTGATATAAAAATTTAATATAACTAATTATTGAAGTTAATAATATCAGTTCGATCGCTTTTAACTCATGGCTTATTTTTGATATTTTTCCAAGAACGAATATATATTCACGTGTTGGTCTTTTGAAATTTTAATTAAATCAGAACAAAATAATGAATTTAGCGTTTAATAACGTCAAAAATATTTTATTTAATTGCTAAATTCTCCATTAAATTAACCAACCAGTTAAAGTAATAAATAATGATCGCCATTCTATTTTTTTTGGAAGGATTGTTTTGCTTTTTAATGCTAAAACATGCTTGCGTTAAATTAGAAACTAAGCAAATTGTATTTAGAACACAAATAAGATGGCCTGAAAACCACTATTCGTAGAGAAAACCACTAGTGAAGTGTGATAAAAAAAAAAAAAAGGTAAAAGCAAAGGAGGTTAAAAAAGATTAAACTCTTTGCTTAAGAGGGTAGAGAGATAAAGAAGAAAAGAACAGAAGCACAGCTATGAAAGAATATGTTTGTAACACGTGCAGAAACGGCCGTTTGCGGTTTCGACACCCATGGCCGCAATCCCAAACTCGGCGAGTCCAGCCATGGTGGGATCCACATCGTTTAAAAAATTGGTTTATAAATAATCTACTATTGATACAGTACTCTCACACACCCAGAGAAGAGAGGGAATATAACCAGAGAAGCAAAGGAGAGAGAGAATCTAGGCCCCGAAGAGAGGGCGAGTGATTTGCAGAGAGAAAGGAAAGCTGGTGGAAGTGGGGAAAAATACGCAGTATCACTTCGTTTCTCTTTATCAAATTCGTAAGCTTTTCCTTCTTCTTCTTCGTCTTCTCTGAGTCTGTGTTTTTGTATGGTTGGTTTAATTGATCATTAATCTTTGTTGAGCTTTTCTTGCGTGGCTCGTCATTTCTTCGACCTCAGGAGAAGAAAAGGGGGGAAGTTATGTGGGATTGCTGGCAATGCAAATGATAAGTGATCTCTTTTTCCGCTTGATTTTCTGGATGCCGGAAAACCTGCAGTTTTCCGATTTCGAATTGCATGTTATCATTTAATTGAAGTTTTTTTTTGGGTCTGTTTGGTGTTTTAATTTCCATTTCTTTCTTCTTAGATTCGTTTCTTGGAGCGGCTTCAGAGATCTGATTTTGGGAGATGTCATTTTTTTTTTAGGGTCCTATTTCTCGGTTTTTTTATTTAATTCTGATTGTCATTCGTGTTGGAATGGTCTTACCATTTCGGCCCTCCTAGTCGTGTTTTGGATCATTGAATGCATGCACTAAATTTTGTGCCAATTCTGGACCGACCGGGAGTGAGCTAACATTTTTCTGCGATTCTGCATGCATTTTTATCCACACTTGAATTTGAAGAATTCCAGTTGATAAAGATTGTTTCGATTTTTTTTTTCTGACTTGATATGACATCTGCATGTCTTGCTTACGGATGTTCTTTGTGACGCTTATAAAATTGACGCATTTGTTCTCATGATTTAGCTTAGAACCGGCACTATTTTATTTTATGTTTTAATATGTATATCTGCGATTGATATAAGTGTGCTATATCGCTATTGACTAATTTGAATTTCGATAGTTAAGATTTTTTTTTTTTTGGAACCAGATTAATACCAGCGACATGTTGGAGGGGCCATCCTATCTCGTTTCAAGGGAATTACCGAACTCGTGTGAGCAAGAGAGCAAGTGGGCTTACAGTACTCATCATGTGATGGAGCTCTCGGGCAATAAGCGCCAGCTGGAAGAGGAAGAACAAGTTCTGCTGACGAAGTCATGCAAACTTGCAGATGCTAGCGGGGAAGTGAAAACACAGATGAATGTCTGTGAATTTTCCCTTTCTCGAAACCAAAAAAATGACCCAAATCATGTAGATGATCAGTCAGATTTAAGTTTGCTTCTCCACCAACTTGGTCGGGAGTTGTCAATCAGTTGTCTTATTCGGTGCTCGAGGTCCGATTATGAGACACTTGCCTCATTGAATCACAGTTTTCGATCTCTCGTTCACAGTGGACAACTATATAAGCTCAGGCGGGAGGCAGGTATCGTAGAATATTGGGTTTACTACTCTTGTAGTCTCCTTGAATGGGAGGCATTTGACCCAAACCGTGGTCGTTGGATGAGCTTGCCCATAATGCCTTCAAATGAATGCTTTATGTGTTCAGATAAGGAGTCATTGGCTGTTGGTACAGAGCTTCTTGTTTTTGGAAAGGAAATAATGTCTCCTGTCATTTACAGATATAGCATTTTGACCAACACTTGGTCACCTGGTATGCCAATGAATACTCCCAGATGCTTGTTCGGTTCTGCCAGCCTTGGGGAAATTGCTATATTAGCTGGTGGCTGTGATCCACTTGGCAAAATCTTAAGTTCAGCCGAGCTTTATAACTCAGAAACTGGAAAATGGGAGATTCTTCCAAGCATGAATAAGGCAAGGAAAATGTGTTCTGGTTTCTTCATGGATGGGAAGTTTTATGTCATTGGCGGCATTGGTGTAGGCAACTTGATGCAGCTAACCTGTGGGGAGGAGTTTGACCTGGAGACAAGAACATGGCGTGTAATACCTAACATGTTCCCTGGTCGAAATGACGGAGCTGGGAATGGAACATCCCCTGCTGCTGAGGCACCCCCTTTGGTTGCTGTTGTAAATAATGTATTGTATGCTGCAGATTATGCACAGCAGGTGGTGAGGAGATATGACAAAGCCAAAAACTCATGGGTCACAATTGGAGGACTGCCTGAGCGAGTGGCTTCAATGAATGGTTGGGGATTAGCCTTTAGGGCTTGTGGAGATCTGCTAATTGTTATTGGTGGTCCCAAGGCGGTGGATGGAAGGGTGATTGAGGTTAATGCTTGCGACCCAGGTGAAGGTGCACTGCAGTGGAACCTGCTTGCCCGCAGGCAATCAGGGAACTTTGTGTATAATTGTGCAGTGATGGGATGCTGAAGCTTTTGTTTTGGGTGTACAGTGCTTATGGGTTCTTCTGAATGGTATTAACAGTCTTTTCTTTTGAAGCAGATAAAGCTCAGCTAATGGGTAATCTCTGCCCTTCTTTTTTGGGAGCCATAGAAACAGTTTTAGAAGATTTACAGATGTTCACTTTATTTTTCCTTTCTTTTTAGTTGCTTTGAGTCTTTTCCTTTCAGTTACCTAAGAGCTTTCAATATTAGGATCATTTAGGCACAGGTGAATAATGTGAGCTCCTGGTAAATGTTGTGTTGCGACGACCATTTTCATAAGTTTAACGGAAGCAATGAAGAATCATAGTTGATCTCACTTTGCATCTCCTTTACTTTCTTTCTTCTTTTTATATAGATATTAAATCTTCCTTTAATTTTCCCAAATCCCATTGGCACGGCTTATATCCTCACTGCTTCGCCTCCAATCACCCCCACCCCTCAGTTTAACACTCAAGAACAAATAAAAGATAAAAAATAAAGTAGAAGCAGCTTTTACTCCTTTTCTTTATACATTTATTTTAGTTGGGCTTCAATGTTTAAGATGATTGTGTTTACATCCTTCTGTATAATACAATCAATGCTGCGTTCTTTCATTGTAAACAAAGTGAATCAGGGCAACTGTTTTCAGTTTAATATGTAATCACCAAAGGGCCTAGAAATTGTAGGGCATTTAATTGGTGATTTTTGACAGAAAGCAAATAGGTAGAGTATTTTATTTTTTTTCCAGTATGTGCCCAAAATTTTTTAGGTGCAAAAGGACTTGTAATTTAAAGAACAAACTGTGAAAAAACATTTTCTTTTCACTTTTTCTTGGGTGCTAAGAGAAATGCCATAGAGATTTAAAGAGTGAATGCATATCCATCACTCTTTTTTTGTGGAGACGAATATATTATTTCTGCATTTGTATTGGTATAAGGGAAGATGTTAGCACGGTTAAGAAGCTTGGGCAGATATAGTATATGTGACAACCATGGAGAAAGGGATCTATATTAATTTGTTAATGACAATTGATTCCTAGCTAAATCTCTGATTTAATCACTGGAGTTTATCTGATCACTTAAGTTCCTGCCATTCCCTTACCCCTGATAATCCTTTTCTTTATTTAGACTATAATGAGGTTGATTTGTTGGCATCTCATTCTTGCTTACAATTATTACATGCAGATCTCCTTACTGTTAGTAGAATAATTGCATCTGTATTCTTGCCAGACCCGTTCTTTGCATCTACATGTACAGTTAGTAAGCTTGTGAATGCCATAATATGATCAGGATCATTATCATTGGGTAGCTGCATGCTTGTTTATGGAATTTTGTGACGTAATAGTGGTGACTAGATTTTTAAATTATGCATTTGATGACATTGATTTCATTCTGGATAAAATTTGTGTAGCTTATTACTGAGATACCATTTATCACCTATTTTTTGGGAGTTTATTGTTTGATTTCCGTTGTGTGTTTCTGTATGGATAGGGTTGGATATGGGTATTATCTGTTTTATCATAAAACTTGCTGATTTGAAGGAACAAGGAGATATGGGGATTTGATTTTCTTCTCTCAATTGTTTTGATATTAAATAGCAATTTGAGGCCTGATAAGGAGAGCATGTTGGGATTAGGGTTCTCTTTTTATTGATGGAGAGTCAGAAGGTATCTGTTTTGGAATGAGAACCTATTGAAATTACTTACCTAATGACACCAATTTGTATTCTTAATTGTGGTTTTTTTCTGTGTTATCTATGGGTAACTTTTTCAGGAGTTATTTGATGTTTTTCGATGGCTCTTGAGTTTATAGGGTTTGATTTCAATAATTAATATGGTAGACTTGCTTGTTTGGGTGAATAAGGAGATAGTAGGAGTAAAAATTTATGTTCTCAGCAGTTGAAGCAAGTAAATTATAGGATTTTTTGGTTGAGTCAACTAGAATTTAGATTTTAAATTGACAAATGGGTTGATAACATATATCTGTTAGCTTCAGCCTGATTCATGATTTAATGCCATAATTACAGGACTTCACCATTGTTCTGTGAAGCCGCCATGATTCAGTTACAGTTAATGCTTTAATATATCCTTTTTTTTTTTCTTTTGGTGGTTCTGTTGTTTGGTTACTGATTCAAGTGGTTTCATACAGAGATGGCTATGTACAATTCTTGGCCATGTATATTCTGTTCTGTTGAGGCAAATTTCAGGCACATAACTGTAAGTATGAAAGTTGGAATTTCTGCCTGGGAAATATGGACAATGTTAGGGTATATAAGAAGCCAAAGCTAAAAGCAAGCTTTTATGTTTGAATATATTTGATGTGGATTGTGCCTCTTATAATACATGCAAGTTCCTTGATTATTTGTAGGTTGGTCTTTCTCATGAGGGTGGAAATCTGCTTTATCAGTTATAGTAGCCATTTCTGTGGTGAATATTAACTCTGATGCATGTTAGAGTTATAGAATGCATTCTTGTAGGCCAATTATGGACACAAGCATATGTAGATCCTGTGACTTCTCTTGTTGAAATGGGACCTGTTGGGCATCATTTGATGCATGACTTTTAGAATTTCTAGCTTTTCATCAGAATTTGCTATTATAGATTCATAATTCTGCAGAAACTCTAGCTCGTCTGATAGTTTGTATCTGCTGAAGTGGCTTTGTTCTTTCAGTTATCTGTCAGTCTTGATATCCTCTTCCAAGGGATGAGAAAGACATAGAAGGCTTGGAGCATCATAATTCCAATCATCAAGCAGAAAAATTTACAGCAAGTTGGTGAGTGTTACAGTTCAATATTTTTTCTTTTTATAAGCAAAATAGTAATAAGAATATGTTTGTCCAACTTTATCAATCAAGATATCAATGGCATCACTGATTTCCTTTTAATCCCACACTCATGACTTGCAAATTTTTGGAATCTATGTCCCTTACTTTTTAGTAATAGAATAAGTGGTGTTTTCAAGATTTGTTCGAAGTTAAATTTCCTCCTCAAGTATCTTAATGTTGTACTCCTTCATGATGCATTTAAAATTGTATTTTTAGAATAACCTAATTTAATAAGAAACTGTGGGTCCTGTGCATATGCGCAAGACTCAAGAAGAGCAAAGAAAATTTAAAAAAAAAGGGAGAAAAAAGCACAGAATTTCATGTGGACTATTATTTATGAATAGTGTTATTTTACAAATAAACAGTGTTTTGAAAAAAAAAATCTTCAAAGTTATATATATATATATAAGCCTCTGGTCTAAGGAGAAATAGGAGAGACTAGTGGGATTCATATGAATCTAAATCTTTTCTTATCTTGAAATGAGATAGGACAGAAAAAAATTTGGGGAAAGAAAAAAAAAAGTAAATTATATATATATACTTATTCTTTTGTGTATATATTTTTTCTTTTTATCAGAAATAACGCAAATTCAAATCGAACTTTTAGGTATTTTTTTTAGTGTTTAGGAACAGGTACGGCTGAGTGGAGAGCAGTTGGTCAGTTATGCACAAGATAATGAATAAATCTTTGTTGGAGACAACGTGGAAAGTACAAAAAATGATACAAAAAAACACCAAAAGGAAAGAGAAGAGATCGTGATCGGTGGCCCACCAACATGACAACAAGTTCAAGAAGGACCCATGAGAGTACTGTTCCAACGATCACGTGTGTGGCTAATTTTAATTTTAACCTTTAACGCTTCCCTCTGCTTCTGCAACTTTTGCTACTTTGTACTTTCATTTGTACTTTACTCTCAGGAGCTTCCCCTACCACATTCTCATTTTCACCCCATCATGCTCGTTGTGTTTTAACACTCAGTAAAAATATATAAATAAATTAAAATTACAGGCAGTAAATAAGGGACTCGAAACAAAACAAAACAAAATAAATAAAAATTCTATCAAACCTTGATGCTTCGTTTGGTTAAAAGATATAATAATAAAGAAAGTGTAAAATATAAGTAATTAAAGATAAACAGAACAAAAATAATTATTTTATTTTTATTTTTAAAAAGATAATTTAATAAATAAAATAATAAATATAAAAATATAATAAACATTACATAAATTATATAAAAAAAATATTTTCGTTTCGCATCCAATGAAACGAAACTTACTTTCACTAAGAAAGAGATGCATGCGCGTTCTTCCTTTAGTTGGGATCTTTCATGTTTTAATTAATTTATCTTTTCAATTTATACTCTAAGGTAAGTCATTTACACTCTATTTAATTATTAAAGAAAAAAGTAAAAATTTTGAAATAATGTTCATTTTTTATTATCATTTAATATTATCTATTTTTTATAATTTTTTTAAAATAAGAACACAGGAATTATTTTTTATTTACAAATCATATTTTTCTCTATTTTTATTTTTATTCTTCGTTTTCTATGTATGAACAAATATTAGAATGAAACTAAAAATATGGCATATGCATGCAAAAGAATCCTGAGTTATTATTATTATTTTTATATCAAATGGGACGTTAGGATGAAACTAAAAATATGACATATGCAGGGAAAAAGGATTTTGAGTTTGTTTTAAGAGCTAAACATCCTTTTGTAGAAAACTACTATTTGTTTTTTATAGGAAGATGCATTTTCCTAATTTGGATCTCAAAACTAATTTTATAAGGTGTACATTTGAAAGTTTTAAATAATCTCAATTTTGATTTAATCGTGCACGCGAGAATGGAATTAATATGAATTAAAGCATCATAGACTCGACTAAAGAGATTATCTTAGTTGACTAAAGGCAATAATTTTCTTCTTAATTTTAAAGACATTCCAAGTCCACTGAAAATGGACATGATCGCAGACCGATTGATTTGCCTGACCCAACAAAATAAAAATAAAAAAGCCTTAATTTTGAAGCAGAAATTTAGTTTGAGCTGTACTTGAGCTTTAATTAAAGAAGGGCTTAAAGCTTGACTCCAAAAATATATATATTTAAAAGAATTTTATTATATATACTAGTTAAATATATTTTTAAAAATATATAATTTAATAGGTTTTAAGTTGCTTTGATCTTCAAAAGTTTATAACATTTTAAGTTTTTTTTATAAAAAGCTTAATTATTCATCCCTATTTTAATTTTTTAAAGTTAATTTTAAAAATGAATATTATTTTATCAGCACAAAAAATATTTGATATTATATAGTAGCTAAATTATTTTTTAAATTATAATTTAATAGTTTTAAAAATTCTTTGAAAGCTTACAATATTTTCTATATTTTTAAAATATAATATGTAAATTAATTATTTAATCAAACTCAAGCTAAACTTAAAGTGGAGAGATTTTATTCAGGCCAAGTTAGAGCCTAAATATAAAAGTAATTTGAGCCCAAGATTTTTTTTTAATATTTGGCCTAGGTTTACATGAATTCAACGCATGATCAAGATTAATGAAAACCAACGAACCTTTGGTTTTTGCTTGAGTAGCAAGTCAATTTCTTGTTTGGCCCTTTTTGTATGGGAGAAGTGGCTTTTTTTCTTTTTTAAAATAAGTACTTATTTTATAACTTTGGGATACCTGGCCTAGCTATTAAAAAAAAATAAGCTACTTCGATTAGTAGGAGAAGCTTTTTTTTTTTTTCACTGTTGTAAGAAAGGAGTATAAAATTGGAGTTCCTCCTCTGATGTTAAAGCTAAAGTAGAAAATTATTTTTTTTAAGACAATAATAATCATTTAAGATCATTAATTATTATAATTAGCTTTAACTTTTTTTTTTATATTCATCTTCTTAAAAGCTTTCCCTTGTAATAATTTAATGGGAAAAAGCACTTTTTTGAAAGATTTGCTAAATATAATAATATTAATAAAAGTGTTTATTGTTTTGAATATACATTATATGGATGTTCATCTCTTTATATTTTTTCAAGAATTGTAACTTTTTAGCCTTTAAACATTTATCTTCTGCCTTTATGCAATGGAATTTGTAGCTTTTTTATAATTTATCATTTTATATTTAAAATATAACCTTTAGATTATTTGTAATTATAAATTTGTGCATATAAATAAACATTTCATTTGTATTGAAATATATAAATAAAATTTGAATAGCACTTCTCTTATTTTTTATCTTCTCTAATTTTTTTTATTTCTTTTGACTTATTTCATAATACATTATTAGCATGATTGCTTTTTTGAATTTGCTTTCTTAAGTTTTTGCTATCTCATTTTGAAAGTATGGTTGCCTTCTCAAGCACTTATTTTTCTATGAGAATTGTTAGATTTATAATCCCTTTTCTCTTGTTCTATTTAAATAATTTGATATTCTTATAGTTTGAAAAAGAGAAAAAAAAAAACTAAATGGATTCATCTCTCTTATTTTCTTAGCTATATGAGCCTTGTTCTTATATTTATACTTTGACATCAATTTCTATTTTTTGTGTATCCATGTCATGTTTGTAATGTTAGATTCAAATATTGTGATTATTTATATCATCAGGTTCATTTTATTAAAATTTGATTGATAGTTTAACTCTTTACCTCTTCTTATGACATTTATTATTCATAAATTGGGTATAAACTATGTACTTCTGATTTACTAATAATTTATTCATATCCTATGTATTTAAACTATATTTTATATATTAAGTATATAAACTACAAATGCAACTATTTTTGTATTAATATTATCACTTGATTTCTACAATATTAGATGTTACATAACTTGTTTTATATTTATATAATAATACTAAAATGTCAAATCTCATGAAACTTAAATACGTGGCTCATGACATTACAAGAAAGAATTATTTATCCTAATTGTTAGATATTGAGACTCATTTAGATGTAAATGGTCTTGGACACATTATCAAATAAATAAATTAAGCATCTAATCAAAATAAGGCTAAAGTTATGATCTTTCTTTGTCATTATCTCCATGAAAGATTAAAAATAAGTATCTTACAATAAAAGACTCATTTATTCTCTAGAATAGTTAAAAAAAAAGATATAATCATTAGAAAACTGTCATTCTTCTAAAAGCTTACTATAAGTGGTTGCATTTAAAATTACAAGATTTTAAAATTGTAAGTAATATAACTCTACAATGTTTAGAATCAGTTTACAATTAAAATTATGTAGAGAAAAAAGCATTGCTGAAGATATATTAGAAAGAACATTTTCCACTTTCCATGCATCCAATTTGCTCCTGTAGCATCAATATTGAGAAAAAGGTTTTAAGAAATATTCTAAGTTGATTTCTTGTCTCTTTGTGGCTAAACAAAATAATGAACTTTTGATGAAAAATCATGAGTTCCATCTGACTGGCTCTGTTCCATTATCTGAAGTGAATGTAACAACACATAACCATTTTACTCATGGACAAACTCATCGCTAAGGACATAGTGGTAGCCATGGCTGAGGTCATGGTCATGGTTCTTATACCAAGAATTCATCTTTCCACCAGAAGTTAAAAAATGAAGAAAAGAATGACAAAAATAAAAAGATGGATAAAATAACAAACATATTGAAAGCATATGTTATTATTATGGTGGTAAAAGTCATTAGTCTTGTACTTGTCACATACCGAAGCATTTTATTGACTTTTACCACGAATCACTTAAAGGGAAAAATATAGAGGCAAATTTTGCATATGAAGATGGTGACTCTTAACATGGCTATATTAACGTCACTTACTTGGATATTGTTGATTTTTTTGTTGATCCTGATGAAAAAATTGATCACCTAATTAGTGATGAAAATGTCTAAAAATAAATTTCTTATATTTTACTTTTAGTGTGTTTTCTAAAGCAATAAAGAATTTACTTATAAGATTGTTATCATTTCAAATATATTCTTATATTTTTAAGTAGTATTTTCTAGTATTGATTATTGATATTTTTGTTTTGAAGCATAAGCGTTCCTTTGATTGGCAATAATCTCAATAATAAAGATATATATCTCACTAATAGTATAACAACTCATACAATTATCAAAGATAAAAAATATTTTTATTTAGTGATGTAAGAAGCTAATGTTAGTACTATATTTGATATTACAAATTTAATTGGAAGCTTTAGAAGAGCAAATGCTTTGTTACCTGAAAGAACAAAATTACACATTAATAATGCATTATATTCTACTAAGTCTCATACAAATTTATTAAGTTTTAAGGACATCTATCTTGAATATCATACCAAAACAACAAATAAAGGAAATATTAAATATCCTTATACCACCAGTATAATTTCAGGTAACAAAATGCATACTTAAAAAATTACCTACACTTTCTTATAGTTTGTACCACACATATATTAATAAAATTGAAACATACTATTGTAAATTAGCAGTTTATAGATTATGATAAGTTTTTTGTTTGGCATGATTAGTTGGGCCAACCTAGATCAATTATAATATAAAAAATAATTGAAAATTCATATGAACATTCATTAAAGAACCAACAAATTCTTTAATCTAAAAATTCTTCATGTGCAACTTGTTCTTAAGAAAAGTTGATTATTTGACCATTACTAGTACAAATTGAAAATGAATCTCTTATATTTTTAAAAGGTATACAAGGTGATATTTGTAGACTAATTCATCCACCATGTGGACTGTTTAGATATTTTATAGTTTTAATTGATACATCAACTAGATGGTTACATGCGTATTTGTTATTATCTCACAATCCAGCATTTGTAAGATTACTTGCTCAATTAACTCAACTACGAGCATATTTTCCTAATTATCCAATTAAGAAAATACAACTTGACAATGTTGATAAATTTACTTCTTAATCTTTCAATGATTATTGTATGTCTATTGAAATTAAACATCTTGTAACATATGTTTATATATAAAATGGTCTTGCATAATCATTCATTAAACGTCTAAAATTAATTGCAAGACCATTACTTATAAAATCAAAACTTTCAATTTCTACTTAGGGACATTCAATTTTGCATGCTGCATTACTAATTCACATCAAGCCAATAAGTTATCATAAGTTTTCCTTTTTATAATTGGGTTTTGGTCAAGAACATAATATTTCCCATCTAAGGATTTTGGGATGTGCAATATATATTCTAACTGCTTCATCACAACGTACTAAAATGGGTCCTCAATGAAGGTTTGGAATATATGTTGAATATAAAACTCCATGTATAATAAAATGTCTTAAGCTATCAATAAGGGATTTATTCATGACTAAATTTACCACTTGTCATTTTGATAAATAAGTTTTTTCAATATTAGAGGGAGAAAATAAACAGTTGGAAAAGGAAATTAATTAAAATGAATTATCATTATCTCATCTTGATCATCATATAAAATAATGTGAATTGGAAGTTCAAAAGATAATTCATTTATATAGTTTAGGTAATAAATTACCAAACATATTAATTGACCAAAAAAGAGTGACCAAATCACATGTATCAATTGCTAATGCTCCAATTAAAGTTGATGTCCCTATCAAACAATTAACTATTGCAAATGAATCTAATGCATGCATGAAGCTTGATAGATCTATTGGTTCCAAAGATAAAAAACCTAAAAAAAAAGAGCTAAGAACCAAAATGGCCAAATCGAGGATGTGGATGTGGTAACTCTAAAAAAGTCTTTATACAAAATTACTATTTCAGTTTTAGAAAAACTTTAGGTACCTAAAATTACTGAAAATAGAGAGATCTCAATAAATTATATCATGAATGGAATACAATGGAATTGAAATAAAATCAACGTTGATGATGTTTTTGCATATAATGTAACATGTGATATAATAAATAATAATGAAAATCATGAACCAAAGTCTAATAAGGAATGCACACAGAGATGATTGGTCATAATGGAAAAACGCGATTGAGTCAGAATAAAACTCATTTGTAAAGAGAAAAATTTTCAAACCTGTAATTCATATACCACAAGGTATAAAGTCAGTTGAATACAAATGGATTTTTGTGCAAAAACAAAATGAGAATGATGAAATTGTAAGATATAAGATACAACTCATTGCTCAAGGGTTTTCACAAAGACCTCACCTACAATGGATGCAATTACTTTTCAGTATTTATTTAGTCTGACAGTACACAAATGACTTAATTTGTGTCTAATGGATGTTGTTATAACTTATTTTATGGCTCATTTGATCATGACATTTATATGAAAATCTTTAAGGGTTTTAATTTTTTTGAAGCACATAAACTAGATTCTTGAGAAAATTACTCAATTAAATTGAACAAATCTCTTTATAAATTAAAATAGTCTATATTTGTTGAAGGAAAGATACAAAAATGACCCCATTTGTTCATGTATTTTTATAAAGAGATTTAAGAATGAGTTTGCCATCATTGCTGTTTGTGTTGATGACTTAAATATTATTGGAATTCCTGAAGTGCTTCAAAAGCTAAAAAATTGTTTAAAGAAAGAATGTGAAATAAATGATTTAAAAAGAATAAACTTTGCCTTGGATTACAAATTAAACATTTAAAAAATGAAAACTTTGTACATTAAAAAGCTTATATAGCAAAGTTGTTGAAATGGTTTTATATGGACAAATCACATCTATTATGCACCCCAATGGTTGTAAGATCATTAAATATGAACAAAAATCCGTTTAAACCTCAAGAAAATGATGAAACACTACTTGATCCTAAAGTACTATATCTTAGGGCAATTAGAGCACTAATATATCTTGTTAGTCATACATGACCTGATATATCATTTGTTGTTAATTTATTAGTAAGATATAATTCTTCACCTACGAAAGAATTGGAATAGAGTTAAGCATGTACTTTGTTATCCTAGAGGTATGATGCATATGAGTTTGTTTTATAGGAATATACCCAAGTCAGAACTAATTAGTTATGCAGATGTAGGATATCTTTCTAACCCTCATAATGGTTTATCACAAACAGGTTATTTGTTTACATATTGAGGTATAACCATTTCATAGTGATCTATAAAACAAACTATACCAACCACATCATCTAATTATATAGAAATTTTAGTAATACATGAAGCAAGTAAAAAATGTGTCTAGTGGAGATTTGTGATTCAACATATATAAGAAAGTTGTGGTTTATCTTATGAAAAAACAATCTTAACTATCTTATGTAAAGATAATGTTGCATGCATCACTTAATTAAAAAAAAGGGTACATTAAAGGAGATAGAACAAAACATATTCTACCAAAATTCTTTTTTTATTCATAATCCTTAAAAGAATGGTGATATAAATATTCAGCAAATATGTTCAAGTGATAATTTAACAGATTTGTTTACTAAGGCACTTCCTACTGCTATATTTGAAAAGTTAGTCCATAATATTGGAGTTTTTCAATTTAAAGATCTTAATTAATGTTATCATGAGGGGGAGTTAATATGCCTATACTCTCTTTTTTCCCCGCTATGGTTTTTGTGTCACTAGGTTTTTTCTGGTGAAGTTTTTAATGAGGCAATTTTAATGCATATGAAACATAGGAATAATATACTTTTTTTCCTTCATTTGTTTTTTTTTCATAGGGTTTTTATTTAGTAAGGTTTTAATGAGATATATTCTTGAAATAAATTGACATTTAAGGAGGAGTATTATGAGTACATATTATGTGGATGTCCATCTTCTTATATTTTTTTTAAGGGTTGTGTAACTCTACAATTTTTAGACATTCATCTTTCACCTTTATGCAATAGAATTTGTACCTTCTTTATGGTTTATTATTTTACATTTAAGATATAACCTTTAAATTATTTGTAATTACAAATCTATACCTATAAATAGGTATCTTATTTGTATTGAGATGTATAAATAAAAATTGAATAACACTTCTTTTATTCTCTATCTTCTCTTAATTCTCTTTTCTTTCTCTTTTTTGAGTTATTTCATAAGACTTAGTAAATAGTTTTACTTTAACACAAAGTGCTTCTTTCTCATGGTATTTTTTTAAAATGAAACTTCTCCAAAAAAATACAATCTTAAAATAAGTGAAAATCCACAACAATCTCAAATGGTTTAGTCTTAAAATATCATTACAAAGTAGGAAGAGGAAACTATATTTTATCTTTGAGTCTAATTACAACAGTAGTATCTGAATTCCGAAAACTAACTCTTTGTCCCTTGAATTATTGTAAAAAGTGAAATAGTTTTTTATTTGTTAGATTTATGGTCTAATAGGAACATAACAAACAAAAAGTTGACTTTAAAATAAATAACATAAACTATTTCTTTTTTCAAAGATAGCACAAGTTAACTTTGAAAATTTTAAAAATCGATTTTTATTAGCTATATGACTATTATATGTTAAATATAAATATGATTAACAATTTCACTTTTTATTATATTTCAATAGATCAAAGTGTTTGTTTTAAAGTTGAGATACTAATATTCTAGTGGAAAAAATTATAGGGGGCTCAAATTCATGTGGGGTTACATGCATATGATTTTTATCAAAAATAATTATATATAAAATGATATTTACGTAAATAGATAAAATAATATTATAAGTATTTAAAAATTATAGATATATTTTCTTGACCACTCACCGGTTTTAGTTTAAGATCAGTTTTTTTTTGGTTTAAAGTGTATCATATATTATGTAATTACGATATTATCATCCTTTAATATTTTTACAATCAAATTTTAACATAAATAATTATGTGAATGTTAAAATAATAAACATTTTTATCATTAAATATATATTTTATTTATAGTTTGAATATTTTCTTAATGTTGTAAGACTAGTAAAAGGATTAAATGGAGAATTTCAATTTTGAAAAGTTAGATTCATCTTAAAATGACTAAAACTATTTAATATATTAACTATCATATAATTATTTTAGTTAAAATTTTTTAAAATACCATAAGATAATTAATTAGTAACAAAACAATCTACATAAGAGTTGAATAAAACACAATGAACAAAATTTGGGTAAATTATATATATAAATATTATTACATTAGATATAGCATTATGTACGTGCATCTAATCGCGAAGCACATGGTTGTTTTGTTATTTTTTTAATTACGCCTAAAGATTTTTTATATCTTTATTATCAAAATTTTTAAATAAAACATAATAAGTATATAATTTTTTAATAATGTTATGACAATTATATAATTTAATTACAAAAATGTATAATTACTTATAAAAAATATATACTTATTATAATATTATTAAAAAAATATATTTATTATATTTTTATTAAAAATTTAATAATAAAACTATAAAGAAATATATACGAGAATAAAAAATTCAATGATAAAATATACTTTTTGTCCTTTTTTTTAAAAGTCAAACTGCAAATTTCCAATCCATTAGATCCAGTACAGTTGCAGTTTGATCTGGGTCGACTCGAAACACGCCCAGATTCATTTGAATCATCCTTAGACTATACGGAGACTCGAAATCCGATAATCCCATCTCGCACGGAAGCAAAGCAGCTGGATCCTGATCTTCTCCATTACGGGACGTGCATTGCGCAGTGAATTACGTGAAATCGTATTCGTTGAAGTCATCTGGCGGTGCATGTTGAGACGCGTGGCAGATAGCTTAATTTCTAAAATAAGTATGCAGCACAAGACGCACTGTTTTGGGGTATCTGAACTCATAAACACTCAAAAAAATAGTTCTGCGCCCATCTCTCTTCCTCTTCGTCTCTGTAATCTCCGAAAGGCTTGAGCAATTTTCTCGTTTAAACCCTTATATGATCCAAGGCCAGGAGCTTCATTTCATCAAGATGATCCAATTCGACAAACATAACCTCATTGTAGTCTCCTGGAGTCAAGTTATTTCCTTTGCTATAGTTATCGGAGTTGTTTCTAATCCTCACTGTTCTCTCCAGGTACACCATTTTTTCTAATTGTTTTTCTATTAGATTTTTCTTACATTTTCTCTTTCTTTGGCTGGCTGTCTGATTGAATTACGAGATTTTGAGTTTTGCATAAATGATGATTGAATTGCAATTGAATTCCATATTTGATGTTGCATCTCCCATCCTATCTCAGATGCTGAATTAGTTGAAAGAAGGGCATTTCAATAATTTAGGAAACGCTTTTGGATGGAGTCAATATTCATTCAAACGACAAAATGGAGAGTGCTGTTTGAATGGAATAATAATAAAAATATCCAACCAAACTAGTATAATATTAGAATTCCATTTCCAATCCTGTCTCTACATAAAAAAAATGCATCATACCAATAAGGATGTAAGAATTTTATCACCATATAAGATATAAAACCTCTTCGATCTCTCCTTTTAGATCAATGACAAGCAAATTTGGCAGCCTCTTTTCAATCAACCCTGGATGTGCCTCTATAATTGGATAGTTTTACCCCATCCTCTTTGGCAATCACTTCAACTAATAATTCCCTCTTTGTTCCATATAAGAATTGTCTAGCACAGGGACTTGTTTTATTAGCTTTCTTTTGTCCTTTTTTTTGGGTTTTAGTTAGGTTTGATTATATATTTGATTTCTACATTTTAATCTAATCTCTATATTTTATTTTTTTGAAAAGGCTCCTTATACTTTTATTTTGTTTTTAAATGAGTCCTCAATGTCAATATGTATTATAACACCACTAAATAGGTCATTGTCAGTAGTGTTCTAATGTAAATTGTGTTTTTGTTTGTTTTTAGGCTTTTAGTTGAACTCTCATAATCTATATTGTCTTGTTGGTAAAAATATTTTTAACAAATGTTTATTTGATTAGTTTGGGTTCTTCTCATTTCTTTTTTGTTTATATTTCTCATTAATATTAAAAGAAGATAAATAAAAGTGTATAGAACAAATACACCCATTGAACATCATGAGCTGCCAAACAAATTAACAACCTCTCATATAATTATAAAGCAGGCACACCCATTAAACAGCTTAGAAGTGACTTCAATCTAAACTCTTGAAGACTTATGACTGACTCTATCCATCTTCATCCCAACTTGGGCTTTTGAAAGGTTTCCTGCATATTTTTTTGGGAGAAAAAATTACAAATCCTTTTGAGAAAATGTGGAAATGGAATGGCAAAAGGACTAAAACAACAAAACAATATATTGATTTATATTTCTTGGCCCATCTTTTCTATTTTTCAAGAAAAATAGTTTCATCCCCCAATGGGCTAAATGTCAACAAAAAAGACCTAATGAGCCTCAACTTCCTCATTATTGACTTAAACAAAACCCAAAAAAACCAAGAGCTTACACTTTCCTCTGTAGGACATACTGGCACAATTATAAACACCTATTCCTCTTCCTCTGCCTCTTTTAGTCTCCACTAATCCCTAACCTCACCTCACACAAAGAGACAAAAAAAGGATATGAAGAAGAAGGCACTGTGCTCCTAAGAATTTAGAAAAGGGAGAAACATTAGGCATCATGTGAAGAATAAGAACAAAGTAATATAACATTTGGTAGCAAATACTTATCCTACCTTTATGAATCTTTGAGAACATGAGGCTTGCTAGACATGATTCAATAATGTTTTTGGGCAATATTCAAATTTACATAGCATACTTTGAATCAAATTTGAAGGGTTTTTGGTTTGATGATGTTGCATCAAGAATGTGAGCTTTGGCTTGTTGTTTATGGTTTCCTATCTAATATGGTATACTTAATGGGAGCTGATTGTGCTACTCAAGAATCTTATATGCAACTTGTGTTGTTCATTATGTGATGTTTGTACTGCATGAGACATAAAGCATAGTGCCAAGTTTTTTTGTATGGCACCAAGGTTTGGATTTTTAGAAAAGCTCTTTATTTGTAGAAGTTTCTTTTATTATTCTTTATTTGTGAAAGTTTCTTTTATGAGTTTTGACATGATTTAAAAGTTAATTGTGCCCTACTTGTCTTCTCTTAGGTTAAAGAAGTCCACAACTTGTTGGTGGACATTCTGTACATGATGATATTAAAGGTGGAAATGACACAAGGCTCAAGTCTCAAGTCTTAAAGTATCAAGTAGCTTATTTAAAGAGCAACTAAAGTTTCAACTTTGAAGTTTCAATACCAACTAAAGTTTCAATTGTCAAGATTCAAGATTCAAATTTCAAAGTTAAAGTTTCAAGTTTCAAGCCAAACAAGTTTGAAGATTCAAGTTTATAGTTTCAAGTTTCAAGTCAAACAAGTTTCAAGTATTAATTTAGAATAGGTCTATGTAAAGTTGAATTGGAATAGACATATAGAATAATGTAAACCTGTACATGGAAGTTTAGAAAGGGAGAATGCTTTATGTTTTTTTGAATTTTAATGTAACTTTATAATATGTTGAAGCTATACAAAGTAATGTAGTTGACTACCTCAATGTATATTTTTGTCATGCAATTATATTGAAGATTTTCCTTGCAATAATGTGTGGTATTTCTCTTCCAATGAAGGTGTACAATTGTTTCTTTGGGTTTCTATACAAAACAAAACATATACTTATATAATCACCACACATTATATTACAAAAAGACATATGGCTAACATATTCATTACAAAACACAAGTTGATCAATCTTCATTATTGCCAAGACTTGTAACATCATCACATAGACTAGGTATTTCAGGTGACTGTACAGGTTGATTATCTGGTGCCTGTATTGCAAATAAAAAATGGATTAGAACATCCAACTTTTAGTTGGCATGGAAGAAAATAATTTTAGCTAAAACTTACCACCAAGTAACTGGTAAAACTACTGCAACCAAATTGTGTCAAACTGTCATCGTTATTCTACAAAATAAATGGAAACATTACCTTATTTCATTGAAAGCACATAAATAGACTAATTGAATGGTAACAAGAACATCTATACATACCAAGGATTGTTGACTGTAGGGAACAAAGACACTTGTAGAAGCTATGGGTTGGGATATTTCATATAGTACTTGACTTTGTGCAACAGTATGATCCTACAAAGAAATTAATACCAATGATGACTTAGTCAAATTAATAGACTAAGAAATGGAAATGAGATAACCTTTAAATATCCTAAATTGTTGAAAGCGAGGAACATTGACACTTGAAGATGCCATTGGATGGAATATTCCATATTGCATTTGACTTTGCCCAATGGTGTGATCCTACAAGAAAAACTAAAAATATGACTTATTCTAGTTGTTTGACTATTTAAATGAAAATAAGAAGAACTTTAGATACCCTAAATTGTTGAATGTATGGAACATTGACACTTGAGGAAGCTATTGGATAAGGGACTTCATATTGCATTTGACATTGAGCAACAATGTGATCCTACATGAAAAGCCAAAAAAATAAAAATAAATAAATGACACTTGAATCATTCTTTTAGGGAAATATAAGCAAAGAAGTAAATTGTTGCAAAGGATTACTATAGATTGTTGTTGACTCTGTGAAATATTGACACTTAATTTTTTTTTTCTCTTTGGTTGACATTCAACCCAACCTTTTTCTCGTTTTGAACTTTTTGTACCTTCCTTTTACTTGAATCCCTTTGCTTGTGCCACACATTCATTGCTCCACACATTCATTGTGGAAGGACCTATGTCATTATCAACACTTCTTTACTTCTTTTGTATATCTGATACTTGTTTGCCTAATTCAACAATAGCTTCACGAAGAAATAAGAATGCTTCTTGACTACTTGATGCTTTAATCGCTATCCTTATAAGCTCGGGACATATTTCTCTATAGCGCTGTGTAGTAGCTAATCGAGCATCTCCTTCAGCTATATACTGATTAGGCGCTGTGTAGTAGGTAATGTTAAACAATAGCTTAACATTGTTTATAGTACCATTTCTTGCTTCTTTTGTCTACCTTTTTAAAATATACTGATTAGGCACTAACTTGACATCCATGATACTAAACACTTTAAGTGCATGACAACATAATATACCAATGGTCTCAAATTTTCTACAAGAGCAAGAAATAGACTTCTGATCAACGTCAAATGAAACCTTCCATTCTTTTACATTGGGGACCATGGTAATGACATACTCAAACAAAGGAAGAGTCTCATATTTATTCTTTACACAAGTAGTGTCATATTTCTCCCATTCTTGTTGGAAGAGATCAAAAATAGTGGAGGTGTAAATCTGTGCCATCTGTCATAACATAGGAGAATACTGACTCTTCAATCTTGGTAATTTTTGTCGACCTTCAAATTCATATGTTAACTCATTATATCGCTGATCTTCCACCACCTTTTCAAAACATTTAAAGAACTTAACAATGTCTAATATCGTAGTCATACAACTCTTGATATCTGCATTTATACTTTCACTTAGTTGTGTACTATGCATGCCTAGTGTGAAAGCTTTTTTCATGTAACATACTGCCCACTTTTCTTTTATGCTATACACATGGCTCAACCAAGTGTTTTCATGAATATCATATCTTGCAAGTAGGTTGCTCCAAGCTACGTCAAATTGTACTTCCTCCTTATAATCATATACACACTTTCTGAAGTCAACCAAGAAACGAGATTCACCTTTCATCAAGTTGCCTAAGTGCTTGATGTCATTTTGCATCAAGTGCCATATACATAATCCATGCCAAGTGTCAGGCCAAGTCTCTTTAAGTGCTTGAATCATGGCTTTATCTTGATCTGTGAAAATTGTTTGAGGCTTTTTTTTGTTTGTGAGCTTTTAAAAATGTTTCTAATAGCCACTTGAAAGATTCTACGGTTTCATCGTATAATAAAGCAGCCCCAAAAATCACCCCTAATCGATAATGGTTGAATCCTACAAACACTACGAGCAGTCTGTGTGTATGGTTAGTGCAATATGTAGTGTCAAGGGCAACAATATCACCAAAATAATGGTAATCAATAAGCATCCTTGCATCTGCCCAAAACACGTTTATTATTTGTTTTTCTGAATCCATCTGATATGCATCGTAGAATGATGGGTTTTCCACTGATTATCGTTGAAAATATTGCATCAGATAACCTACTTCCCCATATATCAAACTCCTTTGCCTTTTAGACCGAAGGTAGTTTCTTTGATCCAAGCAGGTATAGCCAAGATTTTTTCTTCCTCTTGCTTCATGACTCATCAAGTTAAATACAGCTTTTTGTTGAAGGCCAGCATCATTTGCCAACTCAATTTGATGGCCTTGAACTTCAGAAATCTTTTGTTGAGATGCCAACATATGAGTTGTTTCCTGAAGATGAAGAATGTGGTTATGTTTTTCCACAAAGTCATGCACTCTAAATTTCCCGTTGATGTTAATGACACCTAGTCTTGCTTGGCAATTAGTTCTAGTCTCATGCCGAGGGTTAGTTGTCTGATTATCTCTTTTGTCTGCCTTCCTCATTCCCTGTTTACAGCAAACAAACCTGCATGTCCCAATTAAACAACCATCTTTTTTGCTTTTGTTTACATATTGTTTTCTCACTCCAAACTCGATTCTTCCGCCATAATCAACCCAAAACTTCCAAGCAACTTCTAAACTATCAAATTCCATCCCTAATTTTGGCTTCCTATCAACCTCCATATTATAAACCTGAAATGATAAAAATAAGCATAAGAGAAATCATATATCAATAACTTTTAAATTAAAAATAAGTCTTGGGTGTTATTATTTTTATCACAAATAAATATAATATGGAACAATATGGAAATAAGTAAAACATTAGTAAAAAGATTAATATTTTAGTTTCTATTATTAGAAATGTGCTATACATAAAATATACTATGAACAAAATAACAAAATTCATTTCTTCTAAGATAAAATATGCTCTAGGTTTTGATTAAAAATAAAATTTTGGAGTTATTATTTTTATTGCAAATAAATATAACACAAAAAAATATGCACACCCATGAAAGATGAATAAACGATAATATTTGAGGTATTATTCTTAATGTAAACAAACAAAAACCGGATCTTCCAGATAAATTATTATATACATTTTGATGGAAGTTAAAAAAAAAAAGAAATAAAAAGGATAAAATGAGACTTTTCAAAATTTCATGAAGAATAAGCATATCAAATAATTAAGATGTTACCTTTCAAGCAAATCCACGAAAAACTTCTATTTGCCAAATGAAAATGATGATTTTTCTTCAACCCGCTAGTCTTCTTGTTATCTGCCAAACTCAAAGCCAGACCACAAATGGCGCCAAAATGCTTTCCACAGTTCTGAAAATTAAAGGTAAGAACAGAGCGGCAAAAACGACGGAAGAAAACGAACCAATATTCGCACATTTCATTTACCCAAAACGCTGAGTTTTGTTGTGCAAATACTTTTCTTCCAAAACGGTGCGTCTTGTGCTGCATTCTTATTTTAGAAATTAAGCTATCTGCCACGCGTCTCAACATGCACCGCCAGATGAATTCAACGGATACGATTTCACGCAATTCACCGCGCAATGCACGTCCCGCAATGGAGAAGATCAGGATCCAAAGCAGCTTCGAGTCTTCAACGTCGCTCGCAAATCTTTTCAAAACCCTAAAATAGCCTCTTCCTCCATTCAAATTTTCGCATTCCAACCTTTCGAGATTCCAATGGCTTGAATGAAGACATGGACTCGGTCCAAATCCTTCCTCCACCATCTGACCTCTCGCCCTCTGCATTTTCCTTCCTCAATGCCAAATTTCACACCAAAGATAGTGTCGCCGAAGCTCCTAGTTTGGTTTCGGAGCTGCAAACTCAGTGCTCTGACTTAGATCAAGCTTTGGTCGAATTGAATCGGAGACTCGGAGTGGGTATTGTAGCTTATTCTTCCTTCTCCGGTCAAATCCATGATCTCTTCAGTGATGTCAATGCCAAATTGATCGCTCTTACGTCCACTTGCTCCTCCGGTATTATATCAGGTATTGCTTCTCATGTGCTCCCATTCGTGTTTGTGTTCTTCGATTTTATGTTGTTAGAATTTTAGATTTCTTTTAATGTTGAATGAAGATGGACCAAGAGGAGAGAAGAATTTTAGAGAGGAACTGCCGGCCTTGGCAAAGGAAGTGGCGCGGTTGGAGACCGTTCGTGTCTATGCAGGTGAGTTTCTTCAACTCGTTTTAAGCTATACAAATCGATGAATAGTGTGGTAAGTAGTAATTTGTTTTTCATTGGAAAATGAGACATGGTATTGTGTTGGAATTATGCATCTTAACGTGTGTACGTGAGATAGATAGATAGAGGGAATGAGAATGGCCGGAGAAGAGCTTAAATGAAGTCCTTGTGTGAAGTCCATGAGGAAATCAGACTAGTTAAACTTATTAGCTCTTTCCATGGTTATTGCTATTATCTATTCTGATCAATATAGCTTCGTTTAAATACAGAAATACCTGTCAATAGTATGCAATAATGTAAGAATTAACTGTATATTCTTTTGAAATAATGGATATAATGCTATCTTTAGGTGCTAGGCACTGTGTAAGTGTAATCTGGTAAAACAAATTGGCTTCAAAATAGTTATTGCATCTTCATACTCTTTATTTGTAGTCTTATCTTCATTTTAGTTCATTTTCGCTCATCAATTTTTTCAGTCCCCAACCTCCTATATGGAGTATGGACAACCATGCCCATATGCATACCTATATCATTGATGGTAGTCTTTTAAGATTAATTAAGGCAATCAGTTAACTAAAATTTGTGGATCAGTGTTTGATTGGGAAATGATTAATGGGTGTAATCTATGTTGATGAAGTGAACTGTCAGGTTCAGTTCTGTCATAGATCCTTGAGGTTATGGATGATAATTGTAGTCATGCTAGAAAGAGGCCCTGGGCAGGGGATTGGGAACTGGTGCTGGAGTCTAGGCTTTGTAATGTGGTTTTCATGGTCATATAGACCATTTGTGGCACTAAAAATGCTGGAAATGATAGAGTTCACATTGGAGCAAATTGGTGGAAATGAAAGTTAAGTGATCTATTCTAGCATCATCAACCTCAGCAAACAGTTTGAACTTTGAAGTCCTCTGAACGAGAGAACTGTGGCTCCAATGATATTGCATTCCTCTCTAAGATCAAAGGTGGGATAGAGAACCGTGGTTCTATAACTACCCTTTCATTTTTCCAAATAAGAAGATGCGAATTTTTGTGAGATATGTGCTGGTATTGGAAAATATAATAATTTATCCAGCCACTTCATGAAGGTTGAAATCTACCCTTCAATTTTTCCCAATAAAAAGATAATTTTTATGACATTTATGCTGGTGTGGGGAAAATAAATAATTTATCCCGCCGCTTCATGAAGATGGAAAATCAGAGGCTGAAAAGGATGATGTGATTACTTATAATAGTTTATTGTCGCCGAATGTCTTTTCAAGGCCCATTTTGAAATGACCTCAGCAACAAGGACTATTTATCATTGATGGCCCTCGGAAGCCCCACTGTTAATTCATTGTGAGTTGAGACTATGTTCACTCAACTCTATAATTGCTTTTTTCCTAACTAGTAAAAGAAACTCATTTCTGCTGTAATAATTTTCTATTGATGTGGTCAAATAATGAGTTGGCAGAACTCCTTTTCAGTTCCCTTTCTCCCTTTTTATCAGGTTGGCTGTGTTCTAATTAATAATTGCTATGCTTTTGGTGTGTGCTGCCATTGGTTTTGATTTCTTTTGTATTACAGTTCATCAGCGTTGCTGGTTTCTTAAATTACTTACTATGTCTTCCAGAGACCGCACTAAAGCTAGATACATTGGTTGGTGATATTGAAGATGCTGTATCATATACTATGAACAAAAACCTAAGGAAACATTCTTCTACCCAGAATTCAGAAGTGAGCTCTCTTTAATAATGAGACCCAGAGATATTACAAGTTATACCATCACTATCTTCCTTAATATATGCTCAACTATTGCAGGAAATGCGTCTGCTTGCTATTAAAACGCTTAAAATGACAGAAGAAATATTAACTACAATTACAAAGATGCGCCCTCAGTGGAAGCATCTGGTATCAGCAGTTGATCATAGAGTAGATCGAGCTCTAGCCATTTTAAGACCCCAGGCAATAGCTGATCATCGGGCCCTTCTTGCTTCACTTGGATGGCCTCCACCCCTTTCTGCTTTGATATCAGATGCAAGGAGTGCAAATGAAGTCTTGAATCCTCTATTGAGTATGCAGGCAGATCTCAAACTCAAGTACTCAGAAAATTTTCTTGCCTTGTGCAGTCTACAGGAGTTGCAAAGACAGAGGAAAGCTAGGCAACTTGAGGGCCATGATTGGGAAGTTGCTCTGCACCAACCACTCTGGGCAATTGAAGAGCTTGTGAATCCCATTTCGTTGGCATCCCAACAGCATTTCTTAAAGTGGGTTAATAAGCCAGAGTTTATATTCACTCTTGCATATAAGATCTCAAGGGATTATGTTGACTCTATGGATGAATTGTTGCAGCCATTAGTTGACGAAGCAAAGCTAGTTGGGTATAGTTGCAGAGAAGAATGGATCTCAGCAATGGTAACCTCCTTATCAACATACTTGGCAAAAGAAATATTCCCTATTTACATTAACCAACTAGATGGGGAATGTGCTACAGGTACTCAATCATCTGCTCGGATTTCATGGTTGCATCTTATTGACTTGATGATATCTTTTGACAAAAGGATTAAGTCTCTGGTAGAGCATTCTGGGATCTTGCTGTCCTTTGAAGAGGATGGGATCCAGCAGAAAATTTCTTCTCTATCTGTATTTTGTGATCGACCAGACTGGCTTGATCTATGGGCAGAAATAGAGCTCAATGATGCCCTAGATAAGTTAAAATCTGACACAGAGGATGAGAAAAACTGGAGGAAGAAAATTGAAGTGGTAGTTCTGTCATCGTGCACTGATGATCACAAGTCTCCTCTGGTTTCCAATGCCTTTCTTCGGCATCTAGCATCTGTAATTGATCGCTGTAGATCATTGCCTAGTGTTACTTTGAGGTCAAGATTTCTCAAACTAGCAGCTTTGCCTATTGGAAGAAAATTTTTTGATTGCATACTTATCCGCTGCCAGGAGGCTGAAGGATTAACTGCCTTAACTGATGATGATGCCTTAATTAAAGTTGCAATTTCCATCAATGCCGCTCATTACTTTGAATTTGTTTTAAGGGAATGGTCTGAGGATGTCTTTTTCCTTGAGATGGGGATGGATCAGGATGATAAAGTGGAATTGTCAATTAACGCTAATAGAGATACTGAAGGGTTGTCAGAGAGTCCCCAAATGGCTATCTTTGATGAGGACATAAAAAAGTTGGAGGAGTTTAGAAGAGAGTGGGTTGAAAAGATATCTCTGGTTATTTTGAGAGGATTTGATGCTCAGTCTCGAGAATATGTGAAGAACAGAAGGCAATGGCAGAACAGTGAAGATGGCTGGACTATATCTAAGACTCTAATTGAGGCTCTGGATTATCTGCAAGGTAAAATGTCAGTGGTAGAAAAACGTTTGAATAGTGGGGATTTTGTCGGAGTCTGGAGAAGTTTGGCAGCAGGAATAGATCGAATAATTTTTACTGGTATACTTACAAGCAATGTCAAATTTCACAATGGTGGTGTTGAAAGGTTTGGTAATGATTTGGGTGTTTTATTTGGGATGTTTGGGGCATGGTGTTTGAGGCCAGAAGGCTTCTTCCCAAAAGCAAGTGAAGGTCTTAAGTTGTTGAAGATGGAAGAAAACAAAGTGCAAGAATGTTTGGCAGGGGGGAAGAGTTGGTTGAAGGAGAATGGGATCAGGCATTTGAGTGTAACTGAGGCGGAAAAGATCATGAAAAGCAGAGTGTTCACGAGTTGAAACTTTTGGGAAAAAGTCCTTGCATTTGACTTCATTTTCGGTGCATGCACTGCACAATACAGCAGAGTTGGCATAAGGACAGTGATGATGTGTGAAGATATGGATAGAGAGTTTCATGGTGTACATGACTGTATACATGCTGAACTAACTCATTATTTTGGAAATTTGCAATAAACTTGTTTTCCATCAGAGTATCTAAGCCATTACGTTATTCAAGTCTGGGGCTAGATTGATATGTACTATTGTATTATGTTTGGATGTTAATGACACTGTAAATGTACATTGAGGAAAACCCATTTTACTTATCCATAGAATTATCATAGCAATGAAATTGGAACAGAAATGATGAAATGAATGGAATGGAATAAATTATTTTTGATATAGTATAGAAATGAATGATAATATTATTATATTCTTATGTTTGGTATAAAAGGTCGAAGTGACCAACATGTCCTGGAGAAAACAAAATAATGAAAAGTAATTTTTTTTTTTAATATATCGCATTGAAAGGAGACACTCAAAACGTAGAGCTATACTCACCCTCACGCGCTCATTGTTGTACCTTTGCCTTTTGGAAGTTTTGTGATCCAAAAAAATACCTTTGAGGCCCCTTAAGGGGATAAATGATGCTCTGGTGAGATCAATACTATTATTCTACAGAGGATAATAGATCTTGGCCCCGAGGTGGTCAGTTGAAGGAGGATCAGCGACCGGTGAGTATTCAACAATGGGTCACTCGCTTATGGTGGAGTGCACTAGTGGAGGAAGAAATTTGCAATTTTGATAATGAAACTTCTGCCAACTACCAATAAAAAATGACCAGCACAAGGGGGCATAATTGACTTTTCACCAGCTATCGATGGGTCACTCGCTTGGAAGTTTTGCGACCCAAAGAACACCTTCAAGGCCCCTCAAGTGGATGAGCGATGCTCTAGTGAAATCGATACTATTCCTTTGTGGAGGATAATAGGTCTTGCCCTTTAACGGCAGTTATCTGAAGGAGGGTTGGCAACCTGTAATGCCCCATTTGGTATGGAGAGTTCTTCACTGTAGAGTTGAGAATGGGAATAGGATTCCCATATTTTTATGTTTGGTTTGTAAATTCACCTTTTCAATCCCATTCCCTCATTTATTTGATTCCATCAAAATGAGTGATTAGCATCCTAAAAAAATCAGATGGAATGAACATCCTCTCCTGGAATGACTTGAGAAATGATATTACTGCCCTTATCTAAAAGCTACTGTTCGTGTTATACTGTTGAATATGAAAATTGCATTCTGCTCGATTCTGGGAATCAGTTGGAATAGGTGTCACACTCTAAGTATTCTATTCCTCAATTTTATTAGGCAACAAACGTATGGCATGCTACTTTTTTTTTTCAATTAATGTTTGCATTTTTTTATTTTCATTAGGAAAAAGTATTATTTTATTATTTTTTTATCCTGAGATGATATGATTATTTTATCATCTTTTCTTTCTATTTCTATATTGTTTTTATCTAACTAAACATAAAAAATAAAATAACATTCTTACTTCTTTTTTGTACTATATCAAATATGATTATGGATATATTCAAATTTATTTTTATTCTCACATAAATTATTCTCATGTATCTCTTAGAAAACTAAACAGCAAAGAACAATGATATTTTATCCTATTCCTTGAGCAAAGGAGACTCAGTTCATTAATGAGATGATACCATCAAGCTATCTCCATTTCTATATTATAACTAAGAAACGCGTTTGATACAAGAGGAATCATAGTAGTTTCTACTTTTTTGATTATGAATATTATGCTAGAATACTCCCTTGTCTGCTTTTGTCTCTTCCTTCTGCTGACTGACTCTTAGGCCATGAAACAAAATCCAAATAGCCATTAAATTTGAGAGAGACTTCTGTCGGTCACATGCTGGTTTAACCAACTACTGTTCCTTTAAAGATTGATGTAGAGTTGCATGATCATAAGGAAAGGCACCCGAAATAATCCTCACCCTGTGGGCACCGACTTTTCTGAAACCAAAATAATCCTCAACCTACGGCCTAAGAAAAAAGAAATACTAAATTACTGACTTTGTGGAAGAATTTGATTCTACCCTTGTGCGCAAGTAATCAACAGATTATAAATTCACAGATTGCTATTATTAGATTGTCTGCACTGTATAAACTGTTAGATTTGTCATCAACAATGATCTATTATACACTTTAGATGACTTTCTTCCAACTCGTGCTTTGCTGACACACCCTCTACTCTCTGTATGAAAACTGCAGTCACTGTTTGTATTCATGCTCTGCCTTTATCATACTGTATACTGATTCAGAGAGTGGGGACATTATGTCACTTCTCAAATTATCCCATGTGAAGGTAAAAGGGCACAAGGAAACTGCCATAACGAATTGCTTAAAGGTCTTGACCAGACCTAAAAGGATAGACCATAGATCCCCTCTACCCTACACGCTAGTAGGCAGTGGTAGTTAGGGGACCAAAAAAAAATGTTCTTAACAAATTTTTTTATATTTTATTTAAAAATGTTATATTTTTTTAGTATACTGTTGGTTTAAATAAAATATTTTTTAAAATTTTGAATTAAATGAGATTAATTCATTGACAATATTTTGGTTTTCCTCCTAAATTTAGAAATAAGCTTCAATCTAAATAAATAGTATACTAATAATTATTTTTCATATTAATATTACTAATTTCACTATCTAAATAATCATGAGAACTTAGTTATGTATTTATTCAATTCATATAATGCATAATAGGAATATATTAAAAAAATACACGATCACTCCATAATAGTTTAATGAATAGCTCAAAAGAACACTTTGAATGAAAAAAAGTTTATTTGATGAAATAAAAAAAATGATGAATGTCAATTTGTAAAAAAATTGCAAATACTATTTTGTTTGACAAAATTTCAAAAACTTTTGTAGTATCTTCGGCGACAGTTTTAGGGTCAAATGAAAATAATATGTTGACATTTAAATATAGTTATATTCTTTTCAATTATTGAAGAACTACTATTTACAAAAATGTATCTTGAAACATCGATTGAATATAGGGCAATTGAGAGCTTGATGAACACTTCATCACAGTCGAAGATGAAAGGATTCAAAGAAAATCACAACTTATAGACATGATTAAAGTGGAGTCAAGAGTGATGAAAATGCAAGAAAAATGAAAGAACTAGTGGGACGAAGAATTCTAGGAATGATAGAAAGAACATAAATTGTGAAGGAGTTAAAAAAATATAAGAAATATCAAGTAGGGGGCGACAGGAGGAAAGAGAAGTATCATATAAAGTAGGACTAAAACTAAAGATAATTTGAGAAAAAGAGTAAAAAATAAGAGAGAAATGAGAAAAGAGAAAAAAAAGGTGGGAGAAAATAAAAAAAGGAGAATGAAAAGAAATTAAATGAAGAGAAAAAAAAATTTGTATGCATTTAATGAGTTCAAATTAAAATGTTAAATAAAAAAATATATATGTGAGTTTAATTAATTTAATAAGCATAATATATTTAAAATAAAAAAAAAGAGATATAATATCAAAATTCAATACTATGCACGTAAATTTTATAAAGTTGAGGGGGACAATTACGCAACCTCCTCCGCCTATGCTATTAGGAGGAGAAAATTGAATGAAGCAGAGTCAAATTTAGCAGTTACAGGAGCATGCTACAACCTTGTGGCGTGCCTACTGCCCAACAGTGTCATAAGAGGGTTTATAGGCGTCAGTTGTACAGAATGGGGTGTGCATGTTCCTGTACTCGCAAACACTGAAGTAATTGAAGATCCAAAGATTGTCCTTGACAAAAACTGTCATAGCTTCGTCCCTTTCACACCCACCCCTTTTGATAATTGATTACTAGAAGACTCCTCTTGATTGATCCACGGCTCTAGCATCAGCGGCTGCATGTGATAAACTGGAAGCAGAAACTCTCAGTTCCAGATGCGCTTCTGTGTGTGAAATCTCATTGTCTATCTAGATGTTGGTCATCACTACAACTTATAGATTTATAAACAAATAGTTAAACACATTCAGAAGAGTCCCCCACGAGGTTGGTAACACAAAAAATTAAGAAGCAGATAGGTTGTTATAGTTCAAATACAAAGCGCACCACAAAGTTTTGTATTGGTTACATTATCCTATAACCCTTCCCCTTTCCCCATGGAGTTTTAATCTAAAATCTTATAATATTAAAGTTATTTGTCAAAATTCACTTATATAGTTCTAATCTAATCTATTTTCTTCTAATGTGGGATTGGAATTGATATCAAGTGACATTTCCGACCAAATCTATGTCATTTCCCAATTACTTGTACATTTTGGCGTTAATTGTGCACACTGGATCACCGAAAGAGGAAAGGTGACGAAGACTGAAAATCCTTTGGGGAGTGTCTGAAAATCAAAAGACAGTGAGGTTTGCTTGGATTTTGGTGCAGGTTGTCCAAATCAGAGGGCAGTGGCATGACTTTGGCCAATCATGGAAGGCCACGTAGCAGAGGTGTCTTTCAAAACAAACAAACGTAGCTGCAACCGCAAAGTTAGGGGCCAGATTAAAGAGGTTTGGTAAATAACGCCAAACCTCCAATTATTAGCTTTGTCTCTGCCCAATTCCTCGCTACACTCACCAGTATCACTCCTTTCTGGTGTGTCCCCCTCATACGCATGCTTAGTCTTTAACCATTCATCTTGTTCTGCAGGGTTTGTCGCCATCATGCTTTGATTTCTGATAAATACTATTGAAAGATTAATATCTTACACGGTCCTACAACGAAAAATTCATCCTCTTAAAAAGTTGAGCTATTTTAATATTAAAATTATTTTAAAATCCTCACTTTAACTTTTTTATTAATAAAGTTAGAATCTACCTCTTGAGAATTAGGGTTTTCTGTAGTTAAACCTTTCTTATATACACTCTTTGTATAAATAAGCTAATGTAAACTTTGTAAAATAAAATAGGTGCGTTAGTGATTTTATCATCTAAAACAATTACTTTCAGTAAGTTTTTATTAGGTCGTTGTATAATCCATTGATACATTATATGTACTTATGAATAAGCATTTTTGCCTTGGCTTACTAATCAGCTTTTGCCATACATGATTTAGGAGATCTTCCATATTCCAGTTGTAATTCTTTTTTTTAATTATATTTCACTTTCACTTCTTCGTAAATATAGCTCATGAGTAACACGATAAGCTAAGTCTATACGGTGAATGATCTGAAACTTACTAGCAGCACAAATAATGGAGCAGGGCTGGAGCTTTTCGTTTGTCGGTTAAAATTGGGCCAACGTCATGGCGTAGCTCATCCTATCCCCCAAATCCAATTTCAGTTAACTTCAAACTGTATGAGCAGTGTTTACGTGATATTGGAGAATCTAATATATATATATATATGAAAGAAATCACATTATTTATAAGCCATGAATATTTACAGTTCCTTCTTCAGGCTTTGTATATCTCAGCTTCTTATTTATTTATTTTTTATTCTTTCTAATTTAAATTTGATTTTGGTAGCACAGACCCTAATAATATTAAGATGTAACAATGAGGCAGAGACTTGCCAAACACAAAATTGATACATGAGAAGAATGTGAAATTGGATCAAATAGTCTAGTATTCTAAGAAGCCTTCGCAAACTAAGTGAGATCCACCAAAACAGAAACCTAAGATGACAGTAGTTGTAGAAGTTTTCAACAGATAATGCTATTGCTTATTGTTGGTTCTGTGCCTAGGTATCTCCTAACAATTCCACTACATTTTTCTTTTCCTATTTTTACCATTCCTAAAATTTGGATATTGCATCAAAACTCAGCTAGTGATTAAAAAATTTGAACAAGGCCAACATTAATCAGGTAATCTCAACTGAAGATAGAAAGGCTCTAAATATTCCTATATTTAACATAGCATACGTCTGCCATAATTTCTTTAATCATTCTTAAAAAAGGTTACATTTTGAAATGTGAAGAGAGAAGCAACAATGGACAGGACTTTTCCGAAGGAATATTGAGCAGACAATCAAATAATGAAGGTCTGCGCCAGCAACCTTAATTTTCTCGTGAAACAAACAAGAGGGCAACGTTTGGTGCCCTGTTAACAGCTGCAATTTTAAGTGTTTAAGGTTTAGTTTAAACCCAAATTATTTAAGACTTTTCTTCATTGTACATGCATCTGAAAAAAGATAGGCTGATCGATGATGGTGTCATAGCTCTAAAATCCACTGTGATGGTGGGCCATGTCCTGCAGAAATATGTGACAAAAGGGCCCTGATTTGAACTATTCAAGATAATCAAAATCTGTCTTATCTAACATTTTAGTGTATCTAAGAAATCTAGTAGGAAACGGGTTAATTTTCTCTTCCCTCATCTATCTCTATTTAAGTTGCTTCTTAGTCCTCCCCAGTAGTGCAACTTCCCAAAGGAACACAAGCGAGAAAAGCAAAGGTAAAATCTTTCCTTGATCATGTCTAGCCGAAGAAGATCCATAGCTTCAAAACTCTCAGAGAATGAGATTAATGAGCTTGTTTCAAGGCTACAAGCAGTGCTGCCAGAACTGAACCAAAGAACCAACTCAAGGGTTTGATTTTATGATATATTCAGTTTAATATCATTTTCAATACCATCATTGCCAAGACTTCAGTCATACAAATCCGCTTTAGTTAGTAATATCCTTGATGAAGAAGTATAAAGTGAGCATAATTGGTTTGTGTGTTTTGGTGCAGGCATCAATATCGAAGATTGTGAAAGAAGCTTGCTGTCACATCAAGAAGCTTCAGAAAGAGGTGGACGAGCTTAGTGAAAGGCTATCGGGGCTGATGGATTCTGTGGATATCAATAATATTGACGAACAAAGTCTTCGAAATATTTTACAACAATAAAATTCCTACCCTCAACCTACCCTAGCCAGCTAGTCTAGGCTTTTACCTACGTCTGCCTTTTAATTTCTCCCATCCGTTCATGTGTTATGTAAAAGTACTTTTTTTTTTCTGAAATACTATCTTTGGGCGATATATAGAATGCTAGCGGTTTGGCCTGATGCGTGAGATGAAATACATGCAGCTGTGTGATTAAAATTTAAGTGTATTATTGTTAACTTTCTCTTCTAGCTAGGTCTACTTTAGCTTTATTGAGCTTAAGAATTTTTTTTCCTACTTAAAATTTATCCCTAATAAAGATAATACTCAATGTTAGATATTTTAAGATCAACGTAAAAAGTTTAACTAATTGAGCTCAACTTAAATGAGTGTGTACCTACAAACAAGTTTAAGAAGATTTCAGGACGTGGCTTAGTTCAAAAGAGACACACACACGCACACGTTTTCTCTACTCATTTATTGATTGGAAATTGAAGCCTTCTTTCCTGGTAGTTTGATATATAGGAATAGATGTGTGTTCTGTTTGTTTTCTTTTGCCGTAATAAGAAGGGGTCCAACGGCCCCCAAACTAATAAACTACACAAGGATGGGGCAGATGAGCCATAAACCTACACATTCTCAAGGAGTTTTTGCCTCAAAGCAGAAGATAAGATTCTGTAACTATTGAACATATATCCAAGAAACAATAGAATATGAGAAGCTAGCAAAGCCTGCATGCCAAAGCTATTCAGTTCCTTCACCTAAATTTATGTTTGGTTTGCACATTGCGGTCTCCCAGCATAGCTTCTAAAGTGCACTTTTTACTGGAATCTTGCACTAGCCAAACGATACTAATGAACCCTTCACAATTGACTTTTCAATATGTGTTAAGATGCAATCATAAAGTATGGGAATAAAGTCTTATATCAAATGTATGAGACCTTGATATGGAGTTTATTGGAATCTTTAATTCTCCAATCTCATGAGCTAACTTTTGGGATGTGATTTTTTCAAAAATTTTTATCAATTGATATCAGCCTTTATATGGGAATTGAGTCACATATTAGAAGAATAATATTTTAATGTGAGATTTATAGAGATCTTGGGCTCTTCAACCTTTTATGCTAGCTTGTTGATTCTCCCAAAAGGTTCCTATAAGCTTAATTCCATTCAATATAATAAATCTCATGCATAATACTTTTACACTTCTTATTTCTATTCATTTATCTTCATTAATTTAACAAAAAATAATGAATTACTTAAGCAACGTTTATTGTAAAATATTCCATGGTAATTAGAAAATAAAATAAATAAATAAACAAATGAGGCATGATGAGGAGCTTTTGGATGGAGGTCATGGGCTTTGGGCATAAAGGTGTCAAATGTACTGACTTTTTCAATTCTAATATAATGGTCTAGTAAAATAATAGTCCATTTTAAAAGAGGCCTTTTAGTTGGATGATAGGGCTTGACTGAGCATAATTGTGCTAACTCTTAAGGCTTGAGACATTTATTTTTACTAAGAAAAGAAAAAAAAACCTAATAACTAAGTAGAACTTAGACTAGCTTTTCATATTTTTGTTGTGTGGTGTTTTTAAAAGTTCCTGCCAATTAGTATCAAAGCTTTTATATGGGACTTGAGTTCATTGGGCTAACTGTAAGGCTTTAAACACTTTTTTTAAGGGGGCAAAAAACTAATGATTAAATAGAGTTAAAGTAGGCTTTCATAATCAGCTAGCTTTTGCGGTGTGATATTTTCTCAAAAATTCCTATCAATTGGTATTAAAGTCTTTATATAGGACTTGAATCTTACCTTAAAAGTATAAGATTTTAATGTGAGGTTTCAAGACCTTGTGTTCTCCAACTTTATAAGCTAACTTTTGGAGTTGATTCTCCCAAAAGTTCCTATTAACCAAAATTCCATCTAATCCAATAAATCTCTCTTCACTTAGGTTATAGGTGCAAATTTCTTGTCACACTAGTCATAAATCGTATTTTTACACTTCTTATACATATTCATTTATCATTATTAATTTGACATTAAATAATAAATTATTTAAATAACATTTATTGTTAAATATATATTATATGGTTGGAAAATGAACATAGTTGTAATGGCAAGCTTTTAGATGGATGTCATGGGCTTTGGGTATAGAGGTGTCAAATGGACTAACTTGTTCAACTCTTACAAAGTAGACTAGTAAAATCATAGTCCATTCTAAAAGAGGGCGTTTTAACCTAATGTTATGGTTTGACTAAGTAAGATTGGGCCAAATCTTTAGGCTTAACGTAAATATTTCTCTTTTTCAAAAAAAAAACTAATGATTAGATAAACTTGGATTTGCTCTCTTAAACTAGCTTTTGAGGTGTGGCTTATTCAAAAGTTCCTATCACCTGATATCAAAGTTTTTATACGAGACTTAAATCCCATATCAAAAGTATAAGATTTTAATGTAGGTTTTAAAGAGATCTTGGACTTTCCAAGCTTATAAATTAGCTTTTGGAGTTAATTCTCTAAAAGGTTCCTATTGGCCAAATTTTATCCAATCGAATAAATCTTTCTTCACCTTTATTAATTTAATATAAAATAATAAATTATTTAAGCAACATTTATTGTAAAATATTACATGGCTATTGGAAAATAGAAATAGCCATGAAGAGTGTTAGAGTAAAAGGTAAAATATTTGAAAATATTTGTTGTAACTAATTGTATTACAAGCTATTAGAACTTAGTGGAAATGGAGTTAAATATTAACTATAGTTTGTTATCTAGTTAAAGTCTTTACACATGCATTCTTGTATAATAGGTATTCATTATACGAACAGCTGATTCAATGAAATTAGACTCTTCTTAACTAACTTTTTCATTTTCTCTCTATTCATTCTCTTTTCTTATCATGGTATTAAAGCTTCCATAGCTTCAATAATGAAGGGAAACACAACATATACTCCTTTTTTTATCTCTGATGAAAAGAAGGATGCAATATCATTTAATCACTCAATTTTTGTCAAATTGGATGAGAAAAAAACACCTACTACAATGACAACGAGTACTAGCAATGATTAAAGGTCATGACTTGCAAGATTTTATAGAAGGAGAAGAATCAAAGCTAGCAATGTTTGCATCCCAAGAAGATAAAACTTCAAACAAGATTTTCTCATAATTTTTTACCTAGTAAAAGCAAGATTAGTTACTATTTTCCTGGTTATTATCATTGATGTCTAAATGCATGCTCATAAAGCTTGTAGGATGTGATCACTACTATAAAGCATGGCAAAGGATTTAAGAATTTTGTGCTCACATATGAGAGGTAAGATTCACTAACACAAGGTAGAACTTCGTTGGACAAAAAAAGGATCTTGAACCATTATAGAATACTTGTTGTGGATCAAAGCACTTTTTAATGCATTGGCTACAATAGGAAATTTGATCACTGATAAAGAGCAAATTGAGATAATTCTCAAAGTCTTATTTGATGAATATGATGCATTGATGACTTTGATCAATATACAAAAGGAACCATACACGATCTCTAAGATTGAATCATTTCTTTTAACTCAAGAAATTCAAATTGAGAAGAACAATAAGCTAGCCTCATTTGAGAGCATTGCAATCAACCTTACTAATGTAGATTTCAAAGGAAAATCAAGTAACTCAAACAACTCTTATAGCAATTCTTATGGTAGAGGTAATTTTAAAACCTATAATAAAGGTAATTCCTTTAAAGGTTATAGATGAAGGAATAAAGGTAAAGAAGGTGGAAATTATGGTGAAAGGAATTATGTGACATGTCAGGTTTATAATAAACCTGGCCATCTTACGTCTTGTTGTTTTCACTATTTTGATCAAAATTTTCAACTACTACCTTAGTCAAATTCTTCATATGAAACAATAAATCACTCAAATCCATCTAACTATACTTTAACTTAGTCAATCCATTTCACAAAAATCAAAGGACCTTTATCAATTTAGCTAGAATATCTCTCTAACACTTGAGTTTATATATAAATTTTCATGGTTCCTGCATGTAGGTGCAACCAATCACATTACACTTTATGAGTCAAACTTGATGCATGACCACAAATACTATGGCACAAAACAAGTTTCATGTTGGAAATAGGACCTATTTGAAAATTAATCACCAGGCAATCTCTTATTTCTTTACCTAATAATCCTTCAAAATCTATCTTGCTTAAAAATTTGTTGCTTGTATATGACATTACTAAAAATTTAATTAGTGTTTCTCTACTTGCCTAAGATAAAAATATCTTATTTAAGTTTCATTATGATTCCTACTATGTTAAATCATAGGACACCAAGAGACTCTATTGACAAGCACAATTAAACCAAATGGCCTATATTGTTTTGATTTACTTTAGCTTCAACACAAGCCAACTTCAAATATAGCTCAACTTTCATTCAACTCCATCAAGCCTCACAACCATGCTCAATTACAATTTCCAACCTAGTCAGTTCACACACTTAGTTGTAGTTCCAATTTACTTTCAACTCAAACTACTAGTATTCCAACTTTGTACTTTGAGACTATAAAGTAGGCCACCCTACTATTTCTACTATGTATCATGTCCTTAAAAACTGTAATATCAATCATTTGAATAAAGAGACATTTTATTTTGTGTTGCATGCTACTATGGTAAAGCTCACAAGCTTCCCTCCCCCTTCACCAAATACTTACTCCAATCCTCTTGATTTAGTTTAAATTCATGTATGGGGACTTGCTTTTCTTCAATCCATAAAAGGTTCACTTTATTATGTAACCTTCATGGATGCCTTTTCTAGATATACTTGGCTTTACCCATTCAAAAAGAAATATATCTTATGTTCATAGAATTTAAAATCATGATTGAACTTCCATTGAATTGCAAAATTAAACAAATCCAATTTGACTAGGGAGGAGAATTTTGAAAATTTTCAACCTTCCTCTCTCAACATGGAATCATTCACAAATTATCATGTCCATATTCTTATCAACAAAATAGTTTTATTGAAAGAAAGCATATACATGTTGTAGATATAAAACTCTTTCTTTTATTTCATGTCAGTCTTCCTCTCAAATTTTAGAAGTATGCTTTTCTAACATCTATGTATCTTATCAATAGACTACCTTCTGCTATCATTCAATTTAACACTCCACTTCATAAGTTATTCCATGTCTCACAAGATTACTCCTTTTTGGACATTTTTAGTGGTGCTTGTTATCCTTTACTTCGAACTTACAACAAGCACAAGTTATCTTATAAAATCACTAAGTACATTTTTTTGGGCTATAATCCACAATATAAAGGCTATAAATGTTTATCTCCATATGGTTAAATTTATATCTCCCAAGGTGTTACCTTCAATGAATCTCATTGTCCCTTTAAGAACAAACTTAAATCATCATTATTCTCAAATTTTTTAAACACATCCCTACTTTCAACTCACACTCCTCTTACACTTTTTTTCACCAAAAGTGATTATTTTTCTAATAACAATATCTATATTCCAAACTATTCATCTATCTTAGGTGTATGTTCCAATTATGATGAAACTTTCATAGATTCACCTTCTGTTGATTCTTCATTTGAAATCTGAAATGGTGCTAATGCAGAAAATTCAAACATTTTATCTTCTTCATTATTTGCTCTTACATTACTAACTTAGTTTACCAGTGTTGTTAAACTTGCAATTTATCATGTGAAATCACATATTTCCATAAAAATTGTAAACATGCAAACTCACCGTGAACTCAGCGAAAATCATAAACATATGGTGCAATTGCATTTTTAATAGCAAGGTCGTGAATTTTGTTTTGCTTGCATAAGAGATTCTTTATTTTTTTTAAAAATCCTAAACCCCAACTTATTTGGTAAGTTGAACATCTTGAAGATTTAGACTTACATCAAAAGGAAGGAAGAGTCAAAGCTCTCTAGGTGTAGACATAAAGATTTGAACTTGTCTAGATAAGAAGAGTCGAACTCTTCTTGAGCCATATATCATACTTGACTTGTTACTTTGCATCTTGGGATTTGGCTGATAAATTTATAGTCTTTAAGAAGAGAAAGATTTTTTAGGATTTTGGTGTATATATATACCACTTAATTAGAGATTAAAAAAATTATTTTGTTAAATTTAAGACTATTTGACTCATATCTACTTTATTTTAATTTTATAATGTAATTTAAGTATTTGTTTTGTCAATGTATTTAATTTATGTTCTATGATATATTATAAGTGAGATATATATATATATATATGAAATATGTAAACTTTATCATATATTATGTCAACTTTGATGGTAATGGTGAAGATGATAAAGTTGATTGTAATTAAACTTTTAATGATTTTTGTTGAATTTTTATTTGCATTTTTTAGTTTTGTTTATGTTGAAGGGTTATTTAGGTATGAATTTTATTAGAATTCTTATATTGAGTAATATAGAATATGAATAAATTTCTTCTAAAATTATGATTTGAATTGCATTTGAATAAATTTTTTGTTTTATATATTTTAAAAATTATGCATAATATAATTATATATTTCAATAGTTTAATAGAGGTAAATCCTCTACAAAAAGGAGAAAAAAAAGTTAAACTCTAATTTATATTATACGTCCACCCTCCCTCTATAAGTTTGGTTAAACTTGCAAGTTTAACAACGTTGCAGTCTACCATTCAACCTAGTCATCCCATGACCACTAGAACTAAGGTAAGAATTTTCAAACCGAAAACTTATCATACCAAAGTGTTTCTAGAACTTGCTTCTATTGCTCTTCAAGATCCTAATTGGAAACATACTATGACTAAAGAATATCAAGCTCTAATAAAAACATGAAACTTAGTTATTAGTGCCTTTACTACCCAACAAAACAATAATTGGATGTAAGTGAGCTTTTAAATTAAAGAAAACTCATATGGCTTCCTTAACAAGTATAAAGCTTGACTTGTTGCTAAGGGTTTTCATCACAACATAGGTTTGATTATTATGAGACATTCTTTCCTATTATTAAGCCTACAACCATTAGAATTATTCTCATAGTAGCTTTAGCACAGTAGTGTAAATCTTTTCAAATTGACATTAATATTGCCTTCTTAAATGGCACTCTAAAAGAAAAAGTATATATGAAGCAACCACTAAGTTTTGAGCATTTAAATCCTAAGCTGGTTTGTAGATTTCACAAGGCTTTATATGGCTTAAAACAAGCCCCAATAGCTTAGTTTGAGAAGCTTAGAGTTACATTACAAGAAGTATGATTATGTACTCGGCAAATGTGACCTATCCTTATTTGTTTAATTCACCTCACGGCATTGCACGTATGTTCTAGTTTATTTAGATATCATTTTTATAATTGGGAGTTCTATTCGTTACATTCACAAGTTGAAGGAGGATCTTAATACATATTTTGCTCTTAAAGACTTAAGAGAGCTAAATTATTTTTAGGGAATAGAGGTCAACAAAGATTAAAAAGGGAACATGTTACTCTCACAAAAGAAATACATTAGTGTTTGTTGACAAAGACAAAAATACAACTATTTATAAGGTTGCCTACTCTAATGGTTTATAGTCACAAGTTTACAAAGCAAGATTTTAATCATATGGTAGATTCTTAGTTATATGGGTTTGTAGTTGGTACACTACAATATGTCACTATTAACAAGCCTAAACTTTCTTTTACTATAAATAGGGTGTGTTAATTTATGTAACACCTATTGGAGGATCACTAGAAAGTAGTGAAATAGATTCTAAGGTATATCAATAGAGCAATTTCCCATGGTTTGCTTCTATCAAAGTCTTATGATCTCACTTTGAAAGGTTTTAGTGATGCTAACTGCACAAATGATCGAGATGGTGGGTGTTCTACCTCTTGTTTTTGTTTTTTCTTTGGACAAAACTTATTTTCTTAGACTACTAAGAAACAATCTACTATTCCTTTTTCTAACATTGAAGCTAAGTATAAGAGTTTAGCTAATGTCACTGTAGAGATCATTCGATTATAAACTTTACTTTGAGAATTGAGACTGCCATCATCCAACAAAACTCTAATGGTGTATTGTGATAATTTTAACAGAGTTATGCTATCCCATAATCCCATTCTGCATAACATGACCAAGCATATGGACCTAGATGTCTTCTTTATTCGAGAAAAGGTTTTAAGCAAGCAATTGTTAGTGTTACATATTCCTTTAGTTGATCAAATTGCAAACATATTTACTAAGCCTCTTTCTAGGTTCAATCACCTCAAAAATAAACTTAGTGTGCATCACAATTTTCTTGCAATGTGATACCACAACCAAGTTGATTTGGGGGGGGGGGATGCTAAAGTAAATGGTTAAATATGTGAAGGCATCTACTGTAACTAATTGTAGCAGAAGCTGCTTGGACTTAGTAGAAAGGAAGTTATATCTCAACTATAATTTGTTATCTAGTTATTTTTGTATAAAAGGTGTTCACTGCTCTTCTTAGCTATCTTTCTCTATTCATTCTCCTTCCTTATCAATAAGAAGCTTTTGGATGGATGTCATGGGCTTTAGGTGAATAGATATCAAATAGGCCAACTCGTTCAATTCTAAGGGAGGTGTTGTCCGCGAGAAAGAGAGGAAATTAGCAAAATACTCAGGCTCTTAAGGCTTGATATAAATATTTTTATTGAAAAAAAAGAACTAATAATTAGGTAAAGTTGGACTAGACTCTTTAACAAAAATTGTTTTAAAAAATAATTTGTAGATATTTTATAAAGTTACATTTTTAAAACTAACAAGTGAGTCAAGCTTTTGGTTAAGGGGAACAAGGTTAGACCATAAGTTTAATCAGTAGGGCAAAGCCCATAGAGCTAGCCCGCAGCCCAAATAGAGAGGGGTTGAACCTCAAAATTTTTTTACATAAAATAGAGTTACCCAGCCCAACCTTATAAAACTTACCCTTGAGGGCGAGTATTGAGTTGGCCCTAATGGATACTTCCATTTGGACGTCTTTCGAGCTTGTTACTGTTTATTTGAAGCAAGAATTACAATCAGCAAGAGCAAAGCTTAACGAAAAAAACACTACTTTCAATCAGCAGGATCATGAGTTCTGTATAAATTAGTGGTAGCAGAGGGGAAGACGAGAATATACACGACTGCCTTCCAATTTGATGATGTATTAGTATTCTACTCATAATTAATAGGAGGAAATAACTATAACCTTTTAAAATCATACAGAATATTAAGATCTAGAATGAAATATCTATGTAACAAATAGTGGATTACTTTTACAACACGTTTGCTAGGCCATTTTCTTCGGTTTATTCTACATGTCTACCTGACTACCAGGAGTTTCTCCGCCACAATGACCAATAATCTCCTTACATACTGTTCGTTTAGGACCACAAATAAATCCCGAAAAGCCTTGAGGTACTCTCCTGGTTGTGACTAACGAATCCCGGGCATTATGGAACATATAAACTACATGATGATATTCCACAAGCACGTAAATTATAAAATTTAAATGAGAAGCTACAACTTATTAGTAGAGGTGCTGATGCCATTAGACAAATCAGTGACCGTCATAGTTTTGGAGCAAAACTTGTACTTTAGATAAAGTTCCAAAACAACATAACTCAGGCAAAACTTTCCTCAAACAAGAAATAAGGCTTGTAAAGTATGACACTGAAGCATGCAACAATACTAACGGCACAAATAACTGACACAAGATCTAAGAGAACTAGCAAAAGGCATAAATCCATAATTTAATCCTCATCCTCCTCATCTCCATCTCCACCAGCAGCCTTCTTAGCAGCAGCCCTTTGGTTCCTTCTCTTCACCCTTCCAGGACGTCCGCCACCAAGTGGACTTGTAAGTGAAAAGTCAATGTGCTTCTGGGAATCAACTCTCACCATGAAAGAAGGGATGTTCACTAACTGCCTCCCAACCCTGGCAAAACCAAAAAGACATAGAAATCAGTCTCCTAAAGAAAATATCACACAATAAAAGATTGCAGCCTCTTAGAGTTGTATTCACAAAAATAACTGAAGATTGACATTAACTGAATTTATATAGCGAAAAAGAATGCTTTTTTGAAAAAAAAAACAACAGAAGCTAAAAAATAGCAGTTCTCAAAATACATCCAACTAGTCTTGTTTGGAAAAAGTCCATTGTCCAAAATTGAGGGCATAAAAGCTTCCTAGATATCTATATTTTAATATCTATTTATCTATAAAAGAAGCAAGCACCACAAATCGTGGGAGGGAAAGAATTAAACTCTGTCACTCTGCCGCACAATATTGAAACACCTACTCATTTTAAAGCTTCTTAAATAATTAACGCTGAAAATTCCTAATATCATACATTTTAAGTTGAAAAAATGATAACAATGCAAAATACAGAACAAATTTTCCAAATTTCTAAATTAAAAAAACAAAAGTGAAGGAAAAAAAACCGTTAGGCTTAATCAGGGGCCAATTATAAATTAATATCATCAAGCAGCGAAGGTATTTCACAGCAGGTAAAAATCTCTAACTTATAGCACCATTAAGGTACTCCACAGCATGTAAGAATCTCCAAACTATTCATATCTCTAAATTAATTACTCTAACAAAGATGCTTGGCACTCATATTTCAACTGGATTAAGGCTATGTTTGGGAGTTTAAGAAAGAATGGAATGGAACGGACATTAATAGAATATAATGGAATGGAACGAAATAGAATAGAGTTTAACGGAACGTACCATTGTTTGAGAGTTTTACAGAGAGATGAAATAGTTTCATTTGACCATTGTTTGAAAATTATTATAAAATGAATGGAATGGAATAGATAAAAACTATTTTTTTTCAATGTTACCCTTATAAATTGCTTTAGATAAAAAGTGTAAATAAATTTTCAAAACTCTTTTCATATTACACAATAACTAGGTAAAAACATATTTTAATAATAATGATGATGTGATAAAATTCATAGTGCACGATACAAGAGGATGTGAGATTGTACAAGTCAATTGCATGAGATGGCGCTACCAAAGCGTGATGATAATTATAGTGGGGAGTGACGGTGAATTCTGAATAAGGTTAATGATGTAACAAGCGCAGGGAAGAGATTAGGAAGAGATATTAGAGCAAGGAAGAAGGGGGAAGAAAATAAAAGAAAAGAGTGAGATCTAGAAGAAATAAAGGGAGAAGAGAAAAAAGGGAGTGAGAGATGCAGATATTTTAAAAATATTTCTTATTATTCAAGACCGGATACAAATGCATAGACTTATATTTATAAAGGTCTAATTCTAATCCTAATAAAAAAATAACTTTTAATAATAAAAGATAAATATATAAAATTCTAATCTTATTAAAAGTCACATAACTAATTTTAAAATAATTTAAAAACTAACAAAAAGATAAAAAATATATTTTATTCACTTTTCTAAAATTAATGTTCTCTAAAACTAATAATTTTAATATATCTATTTTCATATATTTACATCAGTTAAATAAGATTAAAAATAATCTTGTAATTTAAATATTTACCTCCCAACTTGGGGGACAAGAATGGCTCGAGAGGCCATCTCTTGCCATTTCCCTCGCCTCTAAACAAAATTTTTAAACAATGGTTTAAGTCTTAAATCAATTCCATCCCACCCCGTTCCCCCTAACTCCCCAACATACCCTAAGAAAGAGAAACAGGATAAAAAGAAAACCTGATATGCCTCTGCCTGATGAGGACCCTAGCATGATGAATTGACTTGGCCATTCCTGATTTGAACACAAGTGTTTGAAGACGACGTTCAAGGAAGTTCTCCACGGTCAAGGCCAAGACGTAATCGAGCTTGTTCTGACTCTCATCTAAAAGCCCATAACGGAACATCCTTCGCAAAAGAGCTTCACCCTCGAAGATCCGACGTGGGTTCTTCTCATCAAGGGTTAAAAGCATCCTTGCGTTATTACGGATACGGCTCAGAGCGTACTGAACCCTCCACAGCTCCCTCTTGCAGCGAAGTCCATACTCTCCCACAAGCTTCAACTCAGCATCCAAACGTTCCTTCTCATATGGACGACGAGGCTTCTTAAAGGTTTTCCCATCTATTTATGAATGCAATACGTTATGGTACAAATTGATCACCGAGCAATAAATCTTTCCAGAATGTTTATATATGCATGACTAGATTCAAACAAATAACTTCAATAATGATGGTAAAAGTTACATATATACATACATACATAAAAAAAGCCGTAAATTATCACAAGAACATCAGCAATCTTCAAATTTAACCAGAAGCAAGCACTGTTCATGGGAGAAATCAATTAACATCACCCATGGAAAACTAGTGATCAATCTGAGATAGACTTACAGTTGCGGTAGAATGAAACGTGCACCATGGCTCTTGTGCGTCGGAGCCGTCAGGGCACGTTCTCTCTGGCTTCTCCCTTGTGGCGCCCTAGGTATCCTGCTGAGAACTGAGAAGTGCACAGCTGCATCGTTTTGCCTTTTTAAGGGATCTGAAGGCCAAAACCCTAATTTCCAGCCAAGGAGTTTGGGTTAAGGCCCAATAAGAGGAACGAAGCCCATGTTGTCAACACTCAAAGTCCTAACCACTTCAACTAACCCAATTCTACGGTCCAAAGCAGAAAAACCCAAATGAAATGTACCTGTAGGCCCAAACAGCTTTCAACATCTTATAATAATTACTTTTGGAATAATTTTCACTCCCGACACCAACAATATATATATATATATATTACTAAAAAAAATTGGAATAATTATTTAGAGGTGTAATTGAAAACACATTATCTTAAAAAAAAATGTCTCGAATTTAGTCTGCAGAAAGCTTGACATTACCTTTGACTATTATAATAATAAAAGTAATTAAATGAACTGTAGTTTGATCAAAAAAATTAAAATTAGATTAAAATATAGGATAATTTTTTATTTTAAGAGATATTTGTGTATATTTTAAAAATAAAAAATAGCTATATAATTTCAACAAAAAATGAGAAAAATTTATATAATTTACTCTAATAATAATTTTAAAAAATTATCTTGTAAACATCTCTTTCTTGCTTTTTTTCCTAATTTTTTAAAATCTTATGAAATTATAATATATTATAAAAGCATAATTATATTTAAATTTTGATTAACCAATACTACTCAATCAAACTCATACAAGTTAGTTAAAAAAGAAAAATAGTTGAATTAAGTTATCCCATTTTTACGCGAGTCAATGAAATTATTTCCCAATTACATGAGGTTGTAATTATAGATGTGGGCAAGTATATAATTTACAAACAGTTAAAATTTTCCAAAAATACCACCCAAAAAAAGAAGAATTCAAATAATTATTTATCAAACCAATACTGATCTAAATATTTTAATAAAATTACAATCACAAATTTTATAAATTCAGACCATAAAAATTATATCAGACAAAACACTAAAATAAACATTTTTGAAAAGTAGAATTGAAATAAATGGCCCATATAACCTATAAACAATGCAAGTTGAGCTCATAAAAGCTCCTGGTTAATCTAAATGAGTTTAAATAGACCATTTTGCTTAGCATTTGGGGTTCGAACTAATATTTAAAAACAAAGACCAATGGATGATTCGAAGAGGCTACTAGAATGACATAATAAATATATAAAGAAATAATTATTATTTATTTTTTAATACGTATATTATATAGGAAAAATTATCGGTAGAGAGTAAGAAGTTAAATTAATTATTTTTAAGACTTTATGTTTTTAACTTATTATGAAAGACTAGAGGATCCAAAATATGATTTGTGTTGATAGAAATATCTTTTTCAACAAGTTTGTTGTGATGAAATTAAAATCATCAAGAATTAATAGTAACATACACGAACTCAACAAATAATATAATGAAAATAGGTTGGTAAGTTTTTCACTCATAACAATGACTTCAAAAAAAGTTACATATAGATAAATTTTTCAATTCATAAGACTGAGTAGCAATTATTAGAAGTTTAAGTAAATATACTAAGTATATATGATAACGGCTAGAATTTTAACAATATTTGAATTTAGATATTAAAAGAAAATATTACTAGTTTGTTGCAATGAAGTAAACATTTTTAAAACTAATTAGTAACATGTTTTTTCATTAAGGATATTTTGATAGGCGTAAGTTATATTTTTTGTCTTTTGATTATTTAAAATAAATTAAAAATATAAGATTGTTTAAAATAATTAATTTAAATTTTGATTCCTATAATTTTTCCTGTAACATTTGTCATAAAAATTATTAATTTCTTATTAGTGATGTGCACTTGATATTTTTAGTTCGACCCAAATACCTTCGTATTTGTTTTCCTGGTTCATTCCAAGGCATGAGAGTGAAGCCCGTGGAGGGAATACTCATCACGTTTATTCCTCCGACAAACATATCATTGGAAAGAAAGGAATATAATCTGAATCTTCTAAAAATATTTTTATTATAAAGTCATAAATTTTGGAATAAAAAAGGAGAGAAAAAAATAATTGGTTAAAAAAGAGAAAATAAATTCTATTAACCGCGGAAAATGCCCCCCTTCCCCCCAAAAAAACAAAAACAAAAAACAAAAAAATGGAAATAACATCTACTAACATAAAAAAAAAAAAAAAAAACTCTTATCTCGATGGAGTAGGAGAAGATGAAAAAGAAATAACCTCTTATTTCAATGGAGTGAAACAGAGCCAAACTCAGAAGAATGGAAGAGAAGAAGAACGCTTCATGGGTCTGATGAAATGGAACAAGGTGGCATTGCTTTGTTTGCAGAAGAAGAAAGCTTAAACGCAGGAAGAAATGCCGTGTTGAAACGTTAGTATTTCCCTGATTGACAAGTGTCACAATTCAGGCGGTTGAAGAGAACGGACGGCCATGATCACGCATGAAAAGGGAAGGGAATTTCGCTCCTCGGTTGAATGTTGCGTGTCATTTCTCTAGCCGTCAGATCACGTGAATACCCCAGATTTGCCAAACCATATATTAAATTCATTTTGGACTTATTTTCCTATACATTTTTAACTAACTCTCTTTGTATCCAACAAGGGACTTCAGGTCACACATTTCGTATATTATAAACTATATATGTTGGTCAGATCTCACTTATGTGACTTTCAAAAGTCACTCAGACTACGTCATTAGTCAATTTAACACAGCATAACACGTGAAAAAGAAGATAAGAAAATATTAAGTAAAACTTGTGAGAGAATTTTAAAAATTATATCATTCAAAGTTTGTCAACAAAACGTCTAGAAAAAGCTTTTATACCTAGCTTTAACAAAGTTTTCAAAAATAAAATATGAATAAATTTGAAATATGGGTGAAATAGAAAAATAATTAAAAAAACTAGAAAATTAATGAAAACAAACAAATTCAGATCTAAAATTGAGCTCAACCAAGTTGTGTTTGTTGGTCTGTGTTTGGCTTTGAATAAGTGCACGTTTAATACACGGTAAAAAATTACGTTTGTATAAAAGTAATAATTTTTTATTTTATGTAAAACATGATTTTAAGAGAAATTGCCACTTTCCAAACACAACTTAAGTTTTTTAAATTGATACAATGAGTCCTAAAATTTCACTTGAATTAAAAGTGATGCCTTTTGAAAATCACATTGCCCAATTGGGTTCCTGCTTAAATTTTGGATGGTCCAATTTATTTGTATACTTGTCTACAACGTACCTTGCATTAATTTTTTGGTCTAACTGGTTTAGTTGGATCTTGGTTTTAAAGCAATTATTCAATCAGTTCATTCTAACAACTTGCAAAACATATTTGATTTGATATAATGATAGGTTTATGAGAAAAATAAATGAATAAAATAAATAAATAATAACCTTTGTATTTTTATTTAAAAAAGTAATAAAATATATAAATATTATTAAATAATAATTATAACAATATACCATATTTTAATTAATATTACATTGCTTTTTACCTTATGATATCAAATATACCCGTAGAGTATCATTTCTTCCTCGGTTTACTGCTATCATTTCTCCAGAACGCCATCATCCATAAGCCTTCAATCTCAGCAAATGTGCAGATTCGTTGGCTCACATGGGAGCAGAGCAGGAGGAAATTCACTAGATTTGAACAGAAGCTTCTGGTGAAATCTGTGCTTTTACGCAAGGGTGCTGCGGCGAGCCTTATTCCTAAAAGTTAAATATACAAATAAAAATAAAAATAAGCGATTTTATTAATAAAAAATAATTTTAATATTTTAATATTTAATTATTAGATAATAATTAATAAAAAATAATTATAAAGATAAAATAAACATGGTAAAAAAAGTTCTTTTTTTTCCTCTTTTATAAAACTATCAAATGGGATTTAACTGTTTATTTTATTTTTGACATAAGTCTTGTCTGTTACTAAAGAATATAGGTGTTCAAAAATTCGATTTATTCTGGTTTTAAGCCAAAACTAAATTAAACCAATTTAATTGGTTTAACATTTTGTTAAATTTTATTAATTTCAAATTCTAATCGATTTAGTTTGATTTAATTTTTTTTTGACCAAAAAGTGATTTTTTTAAAGATTTTGTTTCTTGAAATATGTAAAATTTAACTTTTAATATTTTATATATCTTAAAATTTTGACTAATAATAATTTTAGAATAATTTATTATTTTTATTTTTTTTTGTCTACAAAAATTTCATACATTCACAAAAAAATTTTAAAAAATGAGAAATAGTATAAACAATTTATATATGTTAATCTTCTTGAATCACACAAAAAATATAGCTTTGATACAAGTTTAATTGATAAAAGATTCTATTAATTTAAAAAAATTATTAAATTTTAATTAATTACACGTTTAATAGTTTGATTTGGTTCAGTTTAACCGAACCAAACGTAAAAGAAATTGACAATTAAATTGACTTAATTGGTTTTAAAATTATAAAAATCAAACTAAGTCTATTTTTAATTGATTTTATTCAATTTTTAACTGTTTGGTTTAATTTAATTGATTTGGTTTGATTTTGTTTATTTTTACCAAAGAAAAGAGACAACTGAACAAGAAAATAAAAATAAAAGTGAACACAAAAAACAAACCTCTTTTTTTAAAAAAAGGATATGAAAATTGGAGAACGAAAACTATTTTTAAGACCTGAAAATAATTTTTAAATCAAACACACCTTTAATTTTCAATTTTGAAATTTTAATTTACAAGTGATTCAAAATTTAAAGAGTTGTTTTTTTTTTTGCTTTAATTTTGGTAATAACTTCGCTAGCTCCTTAGGTGTTCATGATTGATCACAGCACGGGGAGTTAACAGCTTCTTTCTCCGGTTAAATATGGCGTCAAGGTTGAAAGAAGCTTTTTTTTTTGGGCTGGAAATTATATTTAAGTAGCATCATAACTTAATAAAAAGTTTATTAAAAAATTTTAAAAATAAAAAATTCTATAGATGACCAAAGGAATAGGTTATTATTAGTGCAAGGACGTGCTAAAAGCGCATGGACGTGCGTTTTCATTTGCTTGAAATGTTTGGAGTTAAACATAGCCTCTTTGGATTGCCCAACAAAAGACAAATATGTTCAGCCTTTTGGAGAATTTCTTGGGAGAGGAGGCTACATCCAACGAAGAATCAACGGGATTCCATTCCCCAACTCTCTTTTCCCAAAACATCAATGTTTTTGTAAGAGCGGTATCTTTTCTAAATCACGTTTTAACAAAGCAAAAAAATTTTGCTTTAGACAGCTGCAATAAGCCAAATGTGATTATAAACAATAATTAACGTGTATCCAAACATACTAATAATAATTAGATAAAAAAATTATATTTTTTTAAAATTATACAAATTTTTATTTTTAAAAAATATATAAATTTATTTAACATTTTGTTAAAATTATATAACTTTTTTAAAAGTATATAAAAATTTCTCCTAAAATAAAAGAATAAATTATATAAACTTTTTATTTATTTTTAAAATATACATAAATTTGTCTTAAAAATAGAAGGGATGCTTATATAATTTTAAAAAATTTGTGTAATTTATTCTTTATTTCAAGAAAGAATTATGTATATTTTGAAAATAAAAAAATATATGTAATTTATTTTTTATGTTAAAAAAATTATGTAATTAATTTTTGTTTTAAAAAAATATGTATATTTTAAAAATAAAAAAATTATGTAATTTTAACAAAATTAAAGAGAGATTTGAGCAATTTACACTTAGAAAAAACGGAATCTTGTATTTGGCACAAAAATAGGAGGATGGCATTATCAAATTCAAATGAAACAACAAACTGCAAACTAATTAAAACAAAATCGGTTTGTTAATGAATTCAACTAATAAATAATTTTAAAAAAGATTGGTTTCCCACCACTGTCAATGCGCGAACTTGGGGCGTAAATGAAGAGTGTGTGGAGTGGATACATAAATAGGCGACACTGTGAATGGGAGGGACGGTGCCAGTGCCATCAGTGAGGTTTTGTCCTCTCTCTTTCCTTCTTTGGGCATCCTCAATTATTCACCGACCATTCAATTACCTTTCGTCGCCTTCCCATTTTACCCAAAAATAAAAATCAAAACTTTGTTCAACCATTCCTGGGATTTCGTCCCTAAATCTTGATCCCTCCCTTCAAACGACCCGCGTCATCGTTGTCGTTGTCGTTTTCTTCTTCTTCTATTTCCTTCTTTTTTTCTCTTCTTTGTGGGGTCTTCGGAAGGATAGGTTTTCTGGGATTTTAGTGGAAATGGCGTCGAGTATAGGTATGATGGATAGTGCGTATTTTGTTGGTAGGAATGAGATTTTGACTTGGATCAACAACAGACTTCAGCTGAATCTCTCGCGCATTGAGGAGGTAACTTTGGGGGTTCTTTTGCATGTTATGTTACACTTTTGGGGCCTTATTTGGTTCTTGGTGAGAATAGAAGAAACAACGGTAAATTTTTGAAAGAGGGTTGCCTCCTTCCATTTCTTCCTTGCTACATTGAGTGAAATCTGATTCCCTAAATGGCATTTAAAAAAAAATCTGTGGGGTTGCTAAATTGAGGCTGAAGGATTTCCACCCGGTTCATGCTTCCATTCCTTTACATATCCGGGAAGAATTTTGTCTCCTGGTGCTTTTTCATTGTACTGGATGACGTCCTGGAGAAATTAGTTCTTCAGTTAAATTTCTTGTCATTAACTTACTAGAAAGACCCAAGGTGGGATTTCGTAAGATGATAGTTCCTCTAAATAAGGCGGATTTAAGCCTTGTAAAGTCTGATAATCTCAAACGTAAATCATTTAAATGTTGATTAGACGTGTGAAAAGTTCGCCCTCTGATTTGTTTCAGCATGATAACATGATAAATCTGTTTGATCTGCTTGTTTTAAATGCTGATAACAGTTCTGGCCCCCAAAAGAAAAAAAGAAAATTCATATTGAAAACAGTTTTCCTACTCAAAATACATTCATTGTAGAGTTGGTTTTTATGTTTTCAAGACATGATTCTTCTTTTCAACGGCCCTGTTTCTGTAGTCTTTAGGATGTAAATGATTCTCACATGGTATACTGCCCATTTTCAAGTTTTTCTAAGGTTAAATAGTGACATTTTATACTAATAATCACTGGTTTTTTTTTAAAGCAATTTGCAAAACTTATATTAGTCAAAATTTACCCAGTTTTAAAGGAAAATAAGGGTTTCTGTAAAACAAATGTGACTATTTTATCTTTTTTTTTTAAAATACACTTTTTCTTATTACAACAAATTGGCTAATATTGTACTTGTATACGCCTACATAGTATGTATTACTTGCTAAGGATTTCAAACTTTCAAATGAATTTGGATAATTGTAAAGAAGTTGACAATTACATTCTCAATTGTTAATGCTGGTTTTAAGTGTCGAAATCCATGTGACTCTAATTGTTTTTGCATCAAACTCAAATGTCTAATTTGTCCTCTCCTTTTCTCTTTCTTTTTAGTTTTTATTTTATGGGGTAATGCTTTTGTTTCATCATAGAAGATGGCCAGGATAATAACCTGGAAATTGACTTTCAATGAATGCTCAAGTTACTTCAGGTGTATTAATCTTTAACTATCTCTATGATGGAAATCTACTTTTGATTTCTGATTCCGTATATCTTCTGGGTTAGGCTGCATCTGGTGCTGTACAATGCCAGATGATGGACTTGACATATCCAGGGGTTGTTCCAATGCACAAGGTGGCAACATGGCTTCACTTATCCTTTCTATTCTGCTCTACTGATATATTATTTGAAAGATGTGTAACTTTTGCAATCCGGTATTTATTCTAGGTAAATTTTGATGCAAAGACAGAGTATGATATGATCCAGAATTACAAAATTCTGCAGGAAACATTTAACAAGCTGAAAATTGAAAAGGTGATTCCATTTGTCTATTGAAGAGCAACCATTCTTCCTGGATGATATCTGTTGCTTCTCTCCTCTATCTTTTTTTGTCTTGATCTCCATGTCCAAGTTGCATTATATTGTGATTCCATCTAATACTTATTTTAGTTTTAATTTGATTGAAATATAATACAATATTGGAAGAAATACTTTACTCTCTAAGAATTAAGAAATATGGAAGTAAGCAATATAGCTAGGTGGCTTATTATAACTTTTGATTGTAATGTATGTGTAATGTCTTTCATGCTAGTATGACATCACGGTAACCATCATTTTTTTATTTGGGGTTTCAGTGGAATGATTTACCACCAACGAACTTTTATCATATTGGTTGTAAGTGTCCTTATTAAAGCTCAAATGTGCTATTACTGGGTATGCTTAATGGCAGAATTCCATTCCAAGTTCAGATCTCTTTTATGTTTCCCTCCCCTTCCTCTTGGCACTTCCTTGATGTTTATTTTGGTTGTGATACTCAAGTCCAATTTTGTTGGTTGCATAAGTTAATAATCCTCGTGATTTACAGTAACGTTATAAAGACAAAAATTATGTATATCAAAGACTACTATGAGAAAATACTTTGGCGGAATCAACAAATTATGCATGCTTTTACTGGGCTAACATTACTACCCCGTGACAGCATATTGAAGTTAACAGGCTTGTTAAAGGACGACCTTTAGACAACTTGGAGTTCCTACAATGGCTGAAACGTTACTGTGATTCTGTGAATGGCGGCATGATGAATGAGTATGCTACTTGCTCTGAGTATCCTTTTCATCCTTTAATACACCTTTATATATTTAGACATATGATGCTCTGGCAAACATTTATGTTACACATATTTTACTGTATGTTTGTGTCAAATCTTGTCTTCCAGGAACTATAATCCTGTGGAGCGAAGGAATAAAGGTGGAAAGGACAGGAATCTTAAGAGTTCTGTGAGGAACACAAAATCACTGCAGACAAACATTATGAATAACCCTGCTTCAGGCAACACAATCAATCCTAATAGAACGTCTGGTTGGCTTATTGGCATCTCTTGAGTCTTAACTGCAATTTGCCTATTGGTTTTACCATGTTACTCATTTCTTTTGTTTTTCTGTTTTTTATCTTGTTGTTGTCACTTTTTATTTGTCTCATTTCTTGAGTACAGGTTCCAAACAATTTCAGTCAAGTGAAGCAGCTACTTCAGCAGAGAGGCAGGCTTTGTCGAAGGAGGTATGAACATTAGGTCCTCTATGGCTGTCATTCTATACAAAGAAAATGGCTACATATATGTTTATATAGTTGATTTTCCTTATGCTTGTCGCTGCTGTGCTTACACAGCCTCACTCAACTAACAATCTATGCGTGCTATGTTGGCATTCCCATTGACAGTTGGTTGCTTGAAAATTTGATTGGAAAAACCTGTTTACCTCCTTGTTAATTTGTTAATTGTTCTTTTCTTTATCCTTCTGTTTCACAGGTTACTGATCTCAAACTCTCTGTGGATCTCCTGGAAAAAGAAAGGGACTTTTACTTTGCAAAATTAAGGGATATAGAAATTCTTTGCCAGACTCCGGAACTGGAGAATCTCCCTGTAAGAGTTCTCATGAAGGCTGGCATTGCATATTTTTACTTTTCAGTGATCATGTCTAACTGTTATGCTCTTGAGCATTCGTCATATGCCATCTCAAGTTTTAGCTAATGCTTTTGTATTATCTGAATTCTCGAACACCTTAATGGTTGGACAGGATATGAGGGCAATGAGCATCTTGAAAGTGTTTGCTTAAAAATTATTGGTTTCGGCATTGACTAGCCCTTTTTTTTCCCCCAACGGTTCTGTTAAAGCAGATTGGATGAATTGTAGTCAGCCTTAACTTCATAGAGTCTGAAGCTCCACAATAACTTTTCATTTCTACCTCTATCCCTTGTAGTTTGGTTTTTCTTCCTCTCTCGAAAGTCAAAATGTATACTTCTGCTATGGTATTATAAGTCAAAATGTATACTTATACTATGGTATTATAATTTATAAATTTGGATGATGGTGCATCTTTAAATGTTACAAACTGTTAATTCCCACACGGGTTATTGATCCAAACAATCTTAAGCTCATGGTTAATCATAAAGTATTTTTTTCCATTAGTGGTTGTTTAAAAAATAAACTAGACTTTTTAGATGAGTTAAAACCTATTGTTCATATGTTTTATGCAGATGTCTGTAGCAATAAAGAAGATTTTGTATGCTGCTGATGCAAAGGAATCAGCATTAGATGAAGCTCAGGATTATCTTAACCAAACTATGAATGCTGATGAAGCTGAAGAACAAGAGGAAGCCGAAGTTGAGGCTTGATCTTCTCACAAAAATAGCTCCTCCTGGCTGTTATGCGTGAGATATTGGCCAGGCTTTGTTTAACAAACCTATTGCTGTTTTTAACGACATGAAGCTGGTGATCCTTCCCCGTGCTGTGGCCATAGTATGGTGCTTTTGTTTTCCCTTGTACGTGCTGGATGGATAATTACGGAGCAAATAATAACTGATCCTTCCAACAGGGTTGTTCTCACCACCCTTTTCTCCTACTGAATAAGAACATCTCTAACAACTGCGCTTTGGGAGGTGAAGTGGTTACGGGCATAGTGATAGGTGTGAGTATCTTCTAGCGGATCCTCTGTTGTCTATGGAAGTAGCTGTCTGGTTTTCTGAATGCTTACTGATGTTTCGATCAACGTGACTACTGTATTTAATTCTCAATTTTTTTTCAATTTATGAAATCAACCTTAGTTGATATTCATCAGTAGATCTCCTAAGCGTGGAATGTGGGATGATCCTAATTTCGTGTGGTATATCTCATCCTCAAATTGTCTGTATGCGTTTCACAGCTCATTTACGTTCATTGAGGATGATGTGAGGTATGTGTTCCACTGTTTTTCTTCCACAATGGAATCATTTGAGATTGCATGTAACAGAAGAGCCTACAAATTTAGTAGATGATGCGGGTACCTCTGATTCATGCCGTCTTACCCTTAAGAGTTTTCTACATGGGATTTTAGACTAGATACAAGGGATCTGTCAGGATTATCCCTTTCAGAATGTGTAAGATACTTCCATCCCACGCGTTGAATCTTTCTCATCTTCCTGCGTCAACAAGTCTTCAATCTTCATGCAAGGAATTGTAGCTTTATGCCATTGCCTGGCAGTAAGATAATATAAGTAGGACAGAGGAAACAATATTGAGCAACAACAGGGAACTGTAAAATCGATACTCAAATTGCTTGCATCAAAGGAAGGAGGGGGGGGGGGGGGGGGGAGAAGGGGGTGACGCAAGCCAACTGAGAATAATATATTAATATCAACATAGCTTCTGCCTTTGTACCTCCATTATCCGTATACTTTGGGTGTCATGGCCAGGAGATTATAGAGAGACGACCAAGCCTGAGTTAATTACATACTAACAAATACCATGTAAGATAATACAAGACACGAAAAAAAGAAAAAGAAAAATCAGCTATCTCCAACAATAAAAAGAAAACAAAATATCAGAACCATGCTAACATGTTGATGAAACCCATCCTCTCATCAAAGACATGCTACAAGATTGCATATTACGTGATCGAAGGAACAAGGCTCAGTATCCATTACTCCGATCATCATACACTGTATAGCCATCACTCCTCCTCCTTGATTGATCAGCCTGCAGAGAAGTGGCATGCAGTGTATTAATAACAAAGCATATATCCACGATAACAAAGTATTACAAATTCGAAATACCCTGTTGATCAGATTCTCAAATGCTTCTGTTCCATGCTCTTGAATGTACTTCTCTGCAGCGGTTAGAATGTCGTCTGGCTTACTGAATAAATCTTTTTTTCTTGGGACATACCAGATGTTAACTATAGTCTGAGGATTGACAAAGAAAGGTCTCACATAATGCTCGTAAACATAGGCAGCACCATTAAAGTAAGGAAGGACCAACCAGCAGGTTAGGATCAGCTTTGCATATGGCCAGATAGGGATCCTGTAATAGAAGGTAAAGAAATTTTATTTCATAGTTTAGCATCTTTTTCTCTAAATATCCAATGCCAGAAATCATACGAAGCCGATCAAAGTTGGTGTATGGCTGTACATTATAAAGTAGGGTAATTCTATGGACAGATTTACCTCTAAAAAGGTTGAGCTTTCCCATTATTAGATGTACTTTGAGATTCTCACATTATGATTTAGAAAATTGAGGTGAGAATTTCAAGATAAATCTAATGATAAGAAAGATCAACTTCATGAAAGATAGAACTCTCGGTAGAATTACCCTGTAAGTATACTCGCATTGGAGCAAACACATTAATCCTTCCGTAATAGTAATACCTCCAACATTCCAACACTTTACTCTTAAATCAAGTCTGTAAATGTATAACAACGTTATAGAATACTACCAATCACAATGGAAAAAATGGGGCATTGCGTCTGCAAGTCAAATGTTTAGAAAAATAAAATTAAACCTGTATTGAGTTTCATTAGTTTCCTTAAAATACATTAGCATGATGTATATATCCAAATGAACACTACAAATATACAAGTTTTTAGGCGCTTATCCAAGAGGGTTTCGTACAAAACAGAACATTACTAACGAACTTCAGACATGATTGGAAAAATATTTCTACAGACAATTGAAAAAGGGTTAAATATGAATTATGCTGCTGGCAACCCTCAAAAAATTATTCTGGGGCCAAAATCTAAAGTGTATCCCATTTATCAAGTAAAACACATAAAAGAACATAAAAGTGATTCACAGCCATAGGAATGAAACTTAATTACCATTCAAGAACTTTGTAAAAAGTAAGCTCAAATAGGGTGATCATGGAATAGAGAATCCAATAGGTGAGCCATTGCTGATCATCGACAGGAGACTTGCTCTCAATCGCCTTAATTGAGGCATATCTGTCATTGAACAAAGAATCCCACAAGAGAAAAAATAAATGCAAACAGAATATTAAACTAAGTTTCCCAGAGATCTGCCAGGCCAGTCAAAAAAAAAAAGAAGAAGATCAAGCATAGTACTTACAGAGGATAAACGAGACTAATCACGGGGCTGCAAGAGAAACCCGAGAGATATTATTATTAGTTAGGGTGAAATAACAATGGCATTGATCTCAAAAATAAATTTCCAAAGAAAAAGACAGGCAAAATCAGCTACATTTGTTAATCCAGTAACTAATGGAAACGAGAGAGATTACCCAGCGAGAACATCGACATTGCTGAGAAGCACCTTGAGGAAATTTCTGGCTCCAGCCCCCATTTCTACACTGTGATCTCTCGAGAGGGATCTGTAACTTCAGGGTTTCGATCAGACAGAAAAGAACAGAAGGGGAGAGAGAGAGAGAGAGAGCGAGCTTTGTGCTGTGTGTCGTCCTGGGAGAAAACGAGTGTGGCCTGAGGGAGTGAGAGATAGAATGTCCGTGCATCCGAGTGTAGACTCCAATGTCCAATCACACCGTACGATTGATAAGGTCCATCTATAGAATGTTTGCTCCCAATCCCAATCGGTGAATGCTTGATCATACTGCAGGACCACTGTGGGCTTCAAGCACTGAATTTTTTTCACAAAGGAACGTTCTTTTGAACACAGTTCCGAATTTACCATCTGCCGACTTCCTTCTTTGTCATGCCCCTTTTACTTTGGTTTTTTTTTTTGTTTTCTTTTACCAGTCTACCTTTTTTTTTAATTGATTCTATCACTCATGCGCTTGTTTACGAGCATGATTGGAAACGTGAAATGTCTTTTTAAAATCGCATTTGACATGAAACAAAATAATAAAACTTTTATATCAACCTAATTTTTCACTGCGTTTTCAAACTAGCGTTACATCCCTCACCTCATCTTACAATCTCTCACTTGCCTCCGTGGATTAGTGTTATGTGAAATGCCACTTTGTTGAAAGTCAGAATTCAAACAATTCAATGATTATTCTGATTATTGAAATATTAACATAAATAATCTTTTACCCCTTTTCTCACTCATTAGATTTCATCATGTAAGTTTATGAAACTGCCATCGTCCAACACCAACAATGCAGTTTGATTGAGGATTGAAAAAAGACCAAAACGTAGTGTATGTTTAAATATGCTTTACGAAATTACGTTTAGAGAGACGTGCTAATTCTTTGCTTCTTGCAAATTATAATTTTTTTTTTACAAATTATAATTTTCTCTTTGCAAATATGTTAGTAGTATTTTTATTCTAATCTCAAGCCCATTAATCAACCTTGTTAAATTAGTTGTTATATTTTTATGGCAATTATTAGAGGGGAAAAGAAGGACATCTATGTCCCGAAATGCGCCACATTATTATTGGTGTGGAATATGGTAAGACCATTAATTTTTAGGGAACTTTTCCGGGAGTAAACATAGGAGGAAACCTTTCCTAAGATGGGCCTAGGGCACGTATCCATTGCAACCGCTCTCAGATCTGTTCAATAATAATTTAACCCCGCCCTCATTGAAGAGGGATAGGAGCAGTGCCAATCTTCATTTGTGCTGAAAACAAAAAATCGGAGAACAAAATAATCTAACAAGACCCTCAGTTACGCTTCTTTTCGATGTCCTAGTTCCAAGAAATCATTCCACGTAGGGTAATTGACGAACCCACTTGGCCCCATGGATAAAGCATTCACTAAAACTTATAATCTCAACTAACTAAAAGCTTCCCGCCCACGTCAATAAAGGAAAGGAACAGGACCAAACTCGAGTCAAAAGTTAATTCGATCATAAAATAAATGAGTGAATTATAGAACTAAAGAAAGCTCATTGATTATCTAATATATAGTTTATGTACGAGCGCTCCAGAATGGTATTGCTATTAGGAAATGAACTCTACAGGTACAGCAAACAATTACAGAAAATAAAACTCTACAAGTTAGACTTTTTTTAACTTGAAGTTGGTTGCTCTCCAAGCAGCTGCGATGGCCACGAGTCTGCAGGGGTGGGATACCTGGCATGTGGTTTACTGACAATGGAGGTAGGTTTTGAGGTGAACTCCGTGACGTTGGGAGTAGGAAATGAAGCTTCAAGGTGAGGACGAAAGGGGACAACTAAGACTGCAGGTCCTTGCTGCAATGTAGGATCAACAGTAGGCAATTGGAGACTCTCTCTGGAAAAAATTGTTGTTTGCTCTGGCTGCTCAGGTTCAAAAGGAGGAGGCACATTTAGGTCAGGTTTAGATTGTGCTACTCGAGCTTCTATCTCGCCTTTAAGTTTCTCAATTTGAGCTTCTAGAGCAGAATTTTCCTCCTCCAGCTCATTTTTCTCCATAGTCACCTGCCCAATGAATGCAAATACATGAAATATAACCAATTACTAAAATGCAAGTAATATTTGACTTCTAATTATCAGTTTTCAAAGTATACTGAAAAGTTGACAAGCTGATGAAACTGGCAGAAAGATTAGATTCTCAATCGCATAAATTGAAGGGAAAGGAGTAAGAAGTGTGTCAAGTGCTTACATAATGCGATTCAGACAGCAGAGACACATTCTCCTTCTTCAGGGACTCAATCTGACCAAGCAGGTCCCTTAGCAGCCTAGTGGCTTCACACAATATGGACGCCTTTCCATTGTTTTGCTGACTTAGTTCTGTTCAACCCACCCCACCCAACCCAAAAATAAGGTAGAAAAAACACTAATATCATATCTGGTAACATGATGAAGGTGACTTGATCCACAAAGTAAAAACCAAAAGTATGTCTAAGGTTTGATTGAATGAAGGAAACACAATGATAGTCAAGTTTCAAAAAATTTAAGGATAAACCATTCTCTCCACTCTTTGAAAATGCCTAAATTACAAAGTACTTTCCTCTATTATAAATATATACACAAACCTTCAAACCTTCCAAAACAAAAATATGTCTAAAACACCCTCAAGAATAATATTGTTTCTTTCATTAAAAATATAACATATTAAAAAATATTTTTTAAATTTTCATTTCAATGTTATTTATTTTGTGTTCAAAACTATAACTTTTATTCTAAATTTAAAAAATTAACTATTTTATATTGATCAAATACATATTTAATATTTGTTATATTATATAAACAATAGATATAAGAGTATTTTAATCAAAATAAGTGTAATTATAGATCATCTTCTTTTGCTGCAAAAGGATTAGTATAGCACATTTTTTGTTTCAGGAGAGGGAAGTATAAATTTTCAAAATCGAAGAAAAACGCTGTATAATTGGAATACCTCTCAAGGGAGGGGTTGGGGAGTGTCATTTAAGCAAAATTTAAAAATGAGATTGTGGCCCAAGAACTTACCAAGAGCTTTGGCAAGATCAATAAAGAGATCGTTCAAATGCTCACGCTTCATTTTCTCCCTTTCAGCCTTTTGAATTCTTCTGGGGACTTTCCCTTGGTTCTTTTTACTGGGACAAGCACACAAGGATTTCAGAAGATCAATCCAGAAATTTGACCAACTGTTCAGCCTAAGCTGATTGTATAGAGCCACTGCAACATGTAGTGCTGCGACTACAACTATTACTTTCAATAAGTAGTGTTACATATATATATTTGTGGACCAACAATTACAACTAGATCAAACAAACTAAGACAATCAAACACACAGAACTAATAAAACTTATTCTTGTATTAGTCTATCACATGATTACGCCAATACATCAAAAGCTTTGAAACCCCTACAGAGAATTTCTGGCTTGAAGAACATAATTAAAGCAGGCTAATCTAGCATTATGTGTTGACAAACATCCTTTAGAAACAAATGGATCAAATGATATACTAGAAAGAAAGAGTAGTCAACAAAATCTCATAAAGTCTACACTACAATCTTTTCGATGTATAGAACATTTAAGTATTCCTTGGACATGAAAGGCATGTCAACTGGCAGTAAAATCCAGATGTCAAGCCATTGGAATGACTGACCTGGTTTTTGATGTTCCTTCTAACATATTGACTTCCTCAGCTGCTGGAGCCGGAGCTTCTGATCCCATAAAAGAAGTAACAAAAACCAGCGATGCCTTTACACAATTCTTCCAGCTCACAAATTCCTAACATAGAGCCCGCCAAAAAAAAAAAAGGAAAAAAAAAACTATATCAATTTAGTATGAACCTATAATAGGCAAAATCCCTGTAGTTCAGAAGACAATACAACAAGTAAACCAAACTACCAGTTGTTGACATAACTCTGGAGGCAGAACACACTATCTGCCTCCGCTTTCATGCTCCCCTCCCCTCCCCCCTCCCTCTCTCCAAAAATATAGATAAAATGATCGACAAGGATTGGTAGATCGACAAATCCGATTGATACATAACAAATTAACGACTAGTCTAGTAGTATTGCTAGCAGTAACATTCAATTCACCAAGAAACTAACGCCGTGAAATACCCAAGAAAAGTAAAGGAAATGGTATTTTTTTAAAAAAAACTCACTGTATTTTCTACTTTCAAGATGCCAGCAATAGCAAACCGAATTCATCCTTTCTCTTCTAATTTCTTCATAAAGGGGCGAAAAATTAAGCCAACTTCCCAAATTTCATTCTCAAAAACCCGATATTTCATACAGCTTTATCCACAACCAACCAAGCAGGGCATCAAGAAATTCATTGGATCAAACTAAAAAGGAGACAATCAACCTCTTAAAAAAAAAAACTGCAAGCATATGCACAAAGTTTTTACCTCCTCGCAATTCAGACAGGAAAAAAAAAAACTCGGAATTAACGTGGAAGGATAAAATTCATTCCGGAAAGCTAAACGCGAGGGATAGAACAGTTTGTTGTTGGTAAGGAATTAGGTCGAGAGAGAGAGAGAGAAAGAGAGAGAGAGAGAGAGAGAGAGAGAGATAAAATGTGAAGAGGAAGGAGGCGGCGAAAGACAGAGTGTGGCGAGACAGGACCTGTCATAGGAAGGCGCGTGGCGAGCCCAAGCTTTTTTGGTGTGACGAAGTACCACCAATGAGTTCCCCACGTGATCCTTTCGCTTCTCCTCCTTTTCAAACCCGTTCGTACTCTGGCGCCCACTTTCCGTCGTCATCCGATTTTGGACCAAAATTAAATTGATCGGTGATTTTCAGTTTAGTATTTTGTTGATTTTAACTTCTAATCATCGTTCGATTTTTGTTTGATTTAATTCAATTTAATTAATTTATTTTTTTAACATAAAAGTGATTTAATTTTTTAATTTTATTTTTTATAATATATAAAATTTAACTTTTAATATAATACATCTCTTAACATTTTAATCAATAATATTATTAAAATAATTAATTATTATATATTATTTTTTTAAAAAAATATCTCTTAATTATGTTTAATTATTTTATAATTATAATTGAATATTATATGTGAAAATAATAAAATAATAATATTTTTAAAATAACTTATTTGATGAGCTCATTTAAATATAAATAAAGTAAAAAAATATAACTATTTTTTAATTGAAAAAAAGTTTACATATGATTTATATTTAATTAATAAAAGAAAAAAATATTGGTTCAGTTTTAATCAAACCAAACTTGATAAAACTAAAAACCAAACTAAACTGATTAGTTTTATAATGTCTAAAATCGATTTTAACTTTTTTTTTAATTGGTTTCGTTCAATTTTTATCGATTTCTTTCGATTTGATTCGATTCAATTGGTTGAGATCAGTTTTAAACACCCCTATCACTCAACACTATACTTCAAATTTTAAATAAAAATATTTATATTATAAAATTTTAAATTGATTTTTAAAGACTTTAAAATTTAAAGTTTCTTAAAATAATTTTAAAATTAAAAATTCTTTAATATAAATATTTTTAATTTGAGATTTTAAATTATAATTTTTTCTTAATTTTATTTTGATATTAAAGATATATTTAATTTTCATATATTTTACAAAGTATTTTTTAAATAAAATTAAAAGTTTTGAAAATATTTTAAGCAAATGTATTAAAATAAATCGAATAACACTCTATTGGTAACACAGATATAGCCACACAATCAATCTCTTAACTCTCAATTCTTTTTATATCGCATATATTATGCATAAGTGATATTTTTAGGCCTTGTTTAGTACATAAAATCTTTAGTAATAGAAATATAAAAGAAAATATGAATAAAATATAATGGAATAAACTATGTTTGATATAAGTGAAAAAAAATGTATCATATTTTTATTTGTTTGCTTAGTTGAATGAAATAAAAATAGAATGAAAAGTAATAAAAGAAAAAAGACCAAAGTACCCCCATGTGACAAAATCATTTCATTCTGTCCAAGTCATATCAAACAGTACAACATCTCTGGTATTATGTGTGTGTGTGTGTGTGTGTGTGTATTATCTATTAATTCTACCTCCTCCATTTACTTTCTATATTTTCATCTCTTTTGGAAGCCACCTGTCCAACAACTATCATTTTTTCATTGAAACATTTGGTTTTGTTGCAATCCATTTCAAACTTGAGACAGGTACATTATTTGGCTTCACACTATTGAGGTCGGTTAGCTTTTATCTTTTTTCATTTTGATCGCTTGATTTTTTTTATTTTCTTATTTTTACCACTTGATTTTCATTTTTTGTGAAAAATGTAGGATAGCATAAAGTAGGGATTTTTTTTTTGCAAACTCAAATTTTACCTCATATTAAATATTATATATAATTATTTCTTTCATTATTATTTTACTATATTATATATGTTACAATAATATACTATTTGTTATGATTATTAGCCAAGCTTTGTCCTTAAAATAACTAACCAAATGTTAAGAACTTTTATAATATTTGTTGTTGTCAATAGGAGAGAAAATTATATTTAAGTTAGTATAAAAATTATCTTACATGTTTCACAATATATCTATATGATATGTATAGTGTGCTATATTAAGTTAACTAGGGCTTATTTCAATGCTGCCTAATAATATGGAGTATCTTGACATAGCAAATGAGATTACTACAAACAAACAAAGTAGTATGAGAAGGAGTTAGTTCGTCTTACAAAATTTCAAGTTAGTTTCAACCATACCAACGCTATGCTTGAAGCTTATAAAGATCATGGACAAAAGCTCTAATATGCCCATTCTTATGTCATGGCTTTGAAGGATGATATTGAATATAAAGATTTTATAGTTCTATGAATTTTAGGTAATTTTTTTCCTCACAATGTTTCCTACCGTTTGGATTCAAAGACCTATTCATTTACATAATTATAAGTTCTCCATCAATTAACTATGCTTGTTTGGTATTATTAACATTTTTTTAAGAAATATTATTATTGGATATTGGAACATCACTATTATATTTGGATGAATTGAAAAAATTGAGTAATTAATCACTTGAAAAATATTGAGCAAGAAAAAACCAGAATATATTAGAGAATATATTTGGGAGGATCTTTGTACCTATTGGAACTCTGAAGAATTTCAATTAATAAGTGAAAACAAAAAAAGAAGAATTGTGCCTCAATTTCACAGCTTGGAGCTTCTTTGCATATAGGAAGCTTCATTTTTATAAAAGAACAAGCTAGAAGACTAGTACCTATTTTACATATTTATTTTATGATTTATTCACATAATTCCAATTAATTGTAACATTTTTTAGTTACATAGGCCCAAGAATTGAAAAGAGATTTTCATATTCTGAGATTTATTTAAAAAATATGTCAACATATATCTACTAACACTTAGATGGATTAGAAATTAAAAACTATTTGGGTACATGTGTAATATGTATATATATATATATATATATATTTAACTCTTCTATTCTTTTGCATATTAACCTTTTGCCTTGGTAAGATAACATTTTGAGAAAAAAAAATAATGCAGAAAGTTCAAATGACAATATATCAAACTTGAATTTATTTGTAAAAGCTACTACTAGGAAAAAGAGAGGCTTAGTTTATGAATTGGGCAATATATCATACAAAATATTAGGAAATTCTAATACCAAATATACATACATAGAAGAAGGATCATCCAGTCAAGTGCAACCATATCCTCATTTGGCTTACATACAATAGGTGATAAGAAATAAATTTATCAATGTTTCAATACAATCTTATACTCAATTTCAAGAGTAATAAAGACAAATCAAGAAGTTATGGTCACAAATAAATAAATTAACTAATCACTCTCGGTCACAATATGAGGTTAGACAAAGCTTATCCCAACAAAAATTAACTTTATATAGACCAAGCAATTCTCATATTAGAGATAAAATTAGAGATAATGAAGATGAAGATGATGATAATAAAGGAGAGTAGGGTTAGGGCTTATATAACATTTTCTATAATAGAAATATGTGAATATGGTAATCTAATATTTTAATCCTTTTTTTTAGGTGAAAGTTTATATATATGTAATCTTTATAGCAATTTTGCGCACACACACACACACATATATATACAAGCATTGTATAAAATATATAAATATATACATGCATAAGCCTAAGCATATATATATATGTATATATAATAGTGTATACATAAAATTCTCACAAACTATATACATATATATATATATATAGATAAAACATTTTATACACTACACACACACACATATTGATTTATATGTTACATTAAAGTATCATAAATCATAAAATGTATATATAAGCATTCAATTGTGCAAGGAAAAAAAACATGTAAAGAAAAATAAAGAGCAAAAAATATTATTTGTATCAAAGTATAAAATAATATAAATCCATGTACTTGCTAAAAAAAATTAAGATAGGCTATATAAAGAAAAAAAATTGAATACATAAATATATATAATGACTATATCCATCAATTCATTATATTTTTCCTTTTGAAGACAATTAGTTTTAATATGGATTTTAGATGATAAAGTACAATTAGGTTCTCAATCTTCTTATAATTTATTTGCTATTTACATTTTAGTTAGACAAATTTACATAAAAAGACTTTTATACATGAGGAAAAAAAGTGAAAAAAAAAAGAATGGGGGTCTTGAAGCGACATGTCTTAAACAAGTTACGACTACAAAGTAATTGGAACCTGTCTGATTGTACTTTGGTTGGATAAGTTTTGACTGCATTCTGTCTAACTGTGAAGCAGTTGGATGATATTGACTAAAGTGTGGTTGAAACCTGTCCAACTGTGTTTTAGTTAGAAAGGTTTTAACTACGTTGTAGTTGAGACAATTGTCAAACTACTTCGTAATTGAACGATATCGACTGAAATGCAGTCATAACATATCCGATTGTATTTTGTTCAAACAATTCTGACTACTAGCAATTGGAACAATTTTCGACTGTATGATAGTTGCAAAATGTCCGATTGACAATTGGTTGGAGATTTTTTTCAAATTTCCCTTTTTCAATGGGATTTCAATCAGAAGAGCACATACAAAATTTTCTTAACAAAATTTATTATTGTTTTCCTTTGTAATTTTTCTATTCTAACATAAGATTAAAATTTTAATATTCTTTGGATATGTTTTTCTTTGCCACTAATGTTTTGTTTTTTCATTATTTGAATTAGATTTTTTTTAAAACTTGAGATGTATTTTTTATACGTCTTATGAAAAAATAATGACTTACGATACTAACACAAAACAAAGAAAACATTGCTCAAAATACCCAAAAAAAAATCTTTTACATAAATAATAAAAATTATATAGTAAATACTTTCTATACTATACTTTCTATACTATACTTTCCTATGTTCTTCATTGCTAATGAGGAATCCTCACATGCCAAAATTGATCTCCACCAAAGAAAGACATATACACCATAAAAGTAAAATAAGAAATATATATATATATATATATATATTACAAACAACTGAGCCACGATGCATAACTGGATGGATTAAAGTTTGATTACAAAGCTATAGCAGCTAATAGGTCATTTATAGTTATCCAATAAAAAGCATCCAAATTGTTTAGTGATGCAGAACTATAATCTACATCATTTACATAACATTATCCCAACAAGTCCTAACCTTATATACAATATATTTGCAGATATCATCCCAAAAAAAATATTCATTGTTTGCTTAAACATACTTTATCAAAATACCTACAAAAACAGCCCACATCAATTAAGAATAGTGTATCTATTTATCCTTATTAACTTTTTGATTCATTCTGCCTTTAAAACATTTGGAATAGTGGGAAAGTACAATAGTAGCCTATTATCACCCAATATCAGTATATGTGTCAAGTAGACTTCAGTTATAATTAACCCATCTACCATATGCAAATCAGCTAATAGATTAACTACTTTCTCATCAAGGTTTGTATCACATGTCAAATGGTTGATATCCTTACATATATTCTCCATAACAAGTGTTAAGCGTTAATCCATTTTTGTAGTTATAGCCTTTAGCTTTCCTAACATTTGTTATGCATTATTACTCTTGTTCCTTTTTCGTTCCAAGAGGATGAGGTAGCTTCACTTATAGGTGTTGGAGCAACATTAGAATTTGCTAAAGCTTTATCAATATCCATATCTACTAGGCTGTCAACTAGGTCTTCAGTTTTAGGGCCATGATTCCCTCTTGAAGATGTATCTATAATATTCTCAATATTTTGTGCATTTTTTTTCCTTTAACCCTATCATTTCCCTTGACAATGCACAAATCTTTAAAGGGTGGAGATGGCTTATATTTAAACACAACCATATTCTTATGGACCTACAAATCACATAATTGTATAAATGTGTATATTTATGGATTGTATATTACCTATTTATTGACATAAATGAAAAAGCACATAACTTATCTTAACATAGTCATCCCACATATCCTTGTCAGTTGTGATACATTTTGATATAAGATCCCATCCAAATCCAAAATTGTTGGAACTATATACTATGTCATATAGTTTGGACCATGATTGCTTTAAGGTCTTCAGTCAATATTGAATATGAAGAACTCCCTTGAGGCCACATTCTAGGCTTTTTTCATCTATTATCCTTTCAAACTAATTCAAATGGCCTAGCCTGAAGTTATGGTTCGACATATATCTTTGGTCCATTTATAACTCCACAAGGCATTGAACAAGCATTGCATCCTGAGATGTAGTCCATTGATGGTTTCTAGGTTGAGAGTCAAAGCTTGTAATAGGATCTATGTAAGGAAATTGCAACACAATTGTAAATTAAACATATTAAGGACAATCAAATGGATGTTAATTAGATTTAAATAATCACAAACCATAACTACTAATTACATTTACAAAATACATAATGTTAATTGAAATATAATATAATCCAATAATATCATCCAAGTCAACACTTCTTAATAAGGTTAAGCACTCAAGTACTATAACTGTCATAATAATAATAATAATAATAATAATAACAACTAGTTAATTTCTCCACCAATGCAAGCATATTATCTGCATGCTTAATGTGTTATGAACTCTACAAACATATTATTGCTAATTGCTCTTAAAATCTATTTCGTGCCTTAGATGTCTCCATTGTTACCACGTGATCCAGTCCACCTACATCACTGTTTTGTTCCCTACCTTTTAGTCCACTAGCCCTATTTATGGATTCTTCCTCATTGTCTTCTCGAGTTGAAAGATTATATAACAAGTAGCAAGCTAATATTACTTTATTGTATGTCCTTATTAGGTAGTCGTAGGGACTCTTAAGTATTGCACATTGTTCTTTTAAGATTCCAAATGCCCTCTTAATCATATTACGAGTCGATGCATGTCACATATTAAAACACTCATGTGGACTTAAAAGGGTAACAACCATATTGCCATTCATTCAAGTGGTACCTTTATCCTTTATATGGTGTAAGAAACCCATTGCAATTAGTACAACCTATATTATCCAAATAGTACTTACTTATACCATTACATATTTTTAAACACCAATTTAAACATTAATAGTAAGTAAACAAAAGTAATTAAAAATGCAATTATGAATCTATAATGTCATAAACAATAATCATTAATATACTTACCATGAGGGACATTCAACCCATGTCTTCTACTAAATGCATCCCACAAAACATGACCATTAGTTGCAGATCCTTTCTAGTCTGGTAATATATAAATAAATTGTGTATCATGTGAGCATACACCAATAACATTAACAATGATTAATACTTTTTGATTATTTGCAAGTACTTGAATTAGAATATATGTTCCGTCAAATACACCAAGGCAATTCTAAAAATCAAAGAGTTAATTAGAAGTGTGACAAAAATTCATATAAAAATTAAGATTATTTGTCATACACTTTACCTTGAACCACTTCCATTGTTCATCATTTGAGTTTTTAGTTATAGGCTCATGTTTTTTTAATAGCTCTCTGTCCAGATGCATCATTACATTCGATACCATGTTAAAATATCGAGTAATGGTTTCTCTTAATCTTTCGAAATACGCCTTTGTTAATCTATTCATAATGTAATGTGCTAAAATGGATAAAAAATACTGCTACTTGCTCATCAATTAGCATCTTTTTTGTATGTTTAAGTCCCCCAATTTGATCAAGCTTAGCACAAAGCTGATCAAATATTGCTTTATATATTGTAAGTTAGTCATAACATGTAGAGTCACTACTATATACTAACCTCCTGGGATGGGCTCACTTTACTTAGAAGTTAATAGTATATGGCTTATATGTTAGGCGACGACAATTCAAAGCTACAATGATCTACATGTCTATTATCCACTGATGTCTGTATTGCATAACAAGCAAAAACTAAACTAGTATATGAAGAATGATATCGCGGTTAATATCATCCATATCTAAATGGTGCACAATACTTATTTTATGTTATTGGAATAATATAAAAATAATTGATGCTCTATTCAATTGCAACAAAACACAACTGAACAAATCAAATTAATATGAGATTATAGTAAATATTTGTGCTCAACACCAAAAATTTATATTAAAAAATGTATGTTTAATGGAGCACAAAGTAAATAGTTTGCATTTTTTGTAGTCAACTAATCTATGCATCAATTATAAAGTATACAAAAATTTAAAAGAATGAAATCTAACAATTATTAAAAAAAGTCCCCAATTAATATATATATATATATATATAATGCTTAAAACTATTTTGCTATAGAAGCAATTAGAAGGTACACCATCACAAGACCAATAACATAGTAGATTCACAAGCCATGGACAAGCAACACATGTCAAGGTTCCCACATAGGTTTGGTTATGCATTTCATTGCAAAGAGTGTAGAAGCATTTATTTGATGAGAATAGATTAACCATTTTACAAAATTTATAAATGAAAACATGCATGTTTTGATGGATAATGGTAGACCTTCTCTTCCATCGATCGAAGCAGAGAGTTATAAGATATCAAAATATTTTCATAACGATGCTGAAGAATAAGGCTCACCATGCTGAAATAATTTTGAATGGAAAAGATGGACAAATAAATAGTAGTACAAATAGAAAGGGTGAAAACATCATTATATCCATTTGAAAAATGCCATGCAAAAAAGGCATAGAATATAAAAAGAAAATGCACAGTGTCGTTACTTTTCTATTTTTATTTGTAGTTCTCGTAACTAAACGCATTTTACAGCAAATTCTGTTTCACTTTCACTTTCCTCCACGATGCCAAAGGGGCTTTAGTGTTTGCCAAAGGCCAAATCTTGGAAGGAGCTTCCATTTATACAATAGAGAGAAAGAAGAGGAAGGACTGAAATAGAAGAGTGCTCTAAAAAGTGCAAAAACATGAAACAGAACTAACTAATGCTACAATAAGAAGCAAAAACATATTGTTGCCAGTGAAGATGGGGCATAGAAACCCAAATAAAAGAACACATCTTCATGTAATAGAACAAGCTACACAGTGGGTAGCCATATTTGCAAAATATTTTATCTAAACAAAAGAGCAAGCTCAAAAAGTCTAAGTCAACGCTTGAATACCATAAATGATCGTAACACTCTTCCAATCAGAAGTGATTGCTGAAAACACAATTGAATAAATACGCGCACTGTAATCAAACTCCATAATAATATGATAAAGGCAAAGCTTTTGCGCATAGGCAAAGCTTCTGTGTGAAGAGGGATAGTGGAGGCATTATACCCAAATTCGTCAACAATAATGGCACAATCATTTTGTATTACCATCTCAATACCAGCGTGAGACTTATCATGAAAAAAAGAACTACCAATATGAACATGTTCTTATTTTTGGCATCTTCCTTTCTAAATCCCCAACAAAGACAAGCAACAAAAACTATTTGAAGATTATCAAAATCAATTACTATAATTGCTTGTGTAACTGCCAAACCAATGATTATAACTGCTCTTTCACCAACTGTCACCATGTTGCCATTACTGTTCTTATTGCACTATTGCAGCACTGGGATGATCATGAAGAATATGATGACTGTCATCAAAATGACTGAGACAACCCAAAAAAAGAAAATGGGGGGAAAACACTAATCACACTCACAAGAGAAGAGAAGCAAATATTTACACCCAGAAAGAAGAGAGGAGAGTTTCTCTCCCTCAACGTGAACTTCAGCGAGGAGAAAACTTGGTTCATTACTGGTCAAAATCACAAAGTGCACTCAGGTAGGGAAGTCACGCTCCACCCAGAGTAGTTAGGCAAGATAATAAAGTTAGTGCAATTTACTCCAAATTTAATATCATTAAAATAAGATTTTTCTTAACTTAAATTTTAATATCATTAAAATGGGTTTCTTCAATATCATGAAAAATTAAAAATTTACTCAATTTTTAATATCAAGATGGTTTTTTTTGTTCTTTCTTTCCAATCAAAGCGGGATTCAGTAGATAGAATTTTATTATTAAAAAAAGGAAAATTTTATTTTGGTACCTGGGAGATGCTTTCAATTTAGTTCTTCATAAGTTATTTCTTTAGATTTAATTCATTAATTCTTAATGTTTGCAATGTTGTTCTTTTATTTAATTTTCATTCAAAATTTAACATCAGATCTAATAATCTATTTTAAATGTTAATCGCCACTTATTATTTGAACCAAAATTTCCCCTTATTGATGTTAAATTTTAATAAATTTAAGATAAAATAATAACATTATAAATATTTCAATGATTAAGACATTAAATTAAAAAAAATGGTTTACCTATCCTCACATAATTAATATTATATTGCATAATATTATTAATAATAGGTAATTAGTTATTAGATGAAAATATTTAAATTTATTCAACAAAAATTAATTTACTAAATAAAAAATTAAGTTTCTCTAATAATTAATAAGAATATTAAATTAACCAGAATATTAATAAACTTCGAGTATCGAAAAATTATTATAAAAGTGTGATGTAAATTTATTCATGTAACTCATTAATGCCATCTTGATCAAAATTTATTAAAAAATTAATATACTCCTTTTCGTGACTTTCGTACTTGATGAAGGCTATTAAATGCTTACTGATAACAGTTAATTAGTCACCCAGCCAATTTTTTAATGATTTAAAGAGACCATTATGGGAGAATATGGGAATTGAAAAAGATTAGTGGCTTATGAAACTTATCATTATAAAAGCGTGTGGCGTCCACAGTGACGCTTGAAGAAGCTTACGACTTAGTCGACTTTCCCACGGATCTGTGGACCCTGGGACACGAAAGCGTTGCTTTCACTTTTCTTAAATGAAAAAATTATAGTTAACGATTTTATATTAAAAAAATTTATATTAAAAAATTTTTAATTTAAAAATTATCTTAAAAGATATAAAATTAAAAATTTTAATTTAAGATTTAAACAATTATCTTTTTGTATAATTTAAATTTTTTAAGATAATTTAAAAATTTTTAATATTAAAATTTTTAATTTAAAATTGTGAAGTGTACTTTTTTCTTCTTAAATTTCCTAAGCGCGTGGCTTCCACAAATCAATCTCCATAAACTAATCTTTCTGTCTTTTTCATGTTTGCCACCTCATCCATCTCTCGACTTTCGCTTATTTCCGACTCAGCTTCTCTCATTTTTCTTACTTCAATTTTCCTGAGTTTAGTAACAATCGCTTTAGTTATTATATATATAAAAAAATTTATTTGAGGTATAAAGCTAATAGTTTGCTTTAGGTTTCGCACATACTTTGTTTACTTGGTAAACGAAAATTTGACAAAACTTTTATAGTCACTTATATTGAAAATTCAAACTTTCTTAATATCATCATCCCATATGAGGCTTGGTATGAGAAAGAAAAAGAGATTTTTTTTATACAATATTTATTATATTTATATAATTATTACTTAATAATTTTATCTCTTTTTATCATCCTTTTAAAATAAAAGTACAAAGATCATTTTTTTATTCATTGCATTTACATTTTTTTTTAATTTTCACTTCCATTTCTATACTTTTCCAAATAACTCTACTAATGAACAACCCTCCTCATCACCATTTTGACATGGTGTAGAACATTTTGTTGCAATGCGGATAGGGCGAGTAATATATCAAAAATTATTTTTTGTTTAAAAAAAAAACAACAACGACAAAGAAACTGAACTGTGAAAAATTCTTATTGCAAATTTATTCTTTCAAAAGTTGATAAGATTCAGAGGTTGAACGAACAGACCAGCTAAAAAATCACTGAACATAAAAAAATTGTCATTGACCAGAGAGAAAAGAATGTCGTGCAATAACCAAATTGATGATCGATCTATTGGATTATACTTGTTAGAAAGTACAGACACCCCTGATATAAATTATACTCAATAATAAACAAAGCAAAGGAAAAAAAAAATACTAATCACATCTTCCTTTTCTGGGTACTCAATGGTCATTATACATATACCAGAACATTCATTGCATCCAGTAATATTAAATTTATTAACAAGCATCTATTTCTATTTTAAACTCCATGTTCATGAGCAGCCAAGTTTGAACTTGCGAATGTTCATTCTTCCATTCAGTGCAAGGGCAAGCAAATCATGTTCCTCCACGTACCAGAGTTCAGACACCACTGCCTGCACACATGATTGCAGGAAATGCCACGGTAGGTAAAATAAGCGTATAGGAAAAAATTAAATTCACGATTTAGTCAATGAAAATTATTACCGATTTGAGTTTTGCACACCAAACACATAATGTTCAGTTGAATCTTTAGTTTTCTCGATTTTGGAGTCAACTTTGTCCTTTTTATGAGCCAACAATAGGACTAAGTTGAACCCAAATAAAAGAAATTGAGGACTAAACTATACATTATTTTCTATTCAGGAACAAAATTCAAATTACTGAAAATTTTCAAGGACTAAAACGTAAATTGAGTCTATAGAAACATAAATGGGCAATACAGTACTAAAATGCATAACGTTAATAATGACAGATAACAAACTGCTTTGCACATGATACGCTGAATTAGAAAGAAAGCTTCACTCTGCCAATCAGACATTTTGACGCCAACTTTTAAATTATAATTCTAAAACTTACTGCTCTAGAAATGATATAACCACAGACCTTGAACCCATGGAGCTCTGTGTTAAGTCGATTAACTAGCTCATGGAAGAATTGGAGTTCATTCGAGGTTTTATGCAGCTCCTGTATGTGACAAAAATTGAGGTAATAAAATAGTAAACAGGAAAAAAAAAAGGGATTAACATAACATACTTTTCATTTCCTAGACAAGAAATCAGAGATATTTGTTGGACATTTGATCAGCATGGGGAAATTAAAATGCAAAACTATCTGTTGGAACATGTGTGTGTCAAAAGAAAAAAGAAAATAAATGATGAAGTTCCACATTGCTCAAATAGGAGAGAACTTTGATAACTCATGCTATAAATAGAGGGGTCGAACTCAGTTTTCAGTGCACCACAGCTTTGACATCCTAGCTGTTTCCTCTCTTCCTTCTCCTGAGATTTTCTTATTTTGAGTTTTATATTTCTGTAGTTCTGTTCCTTGTGAATTACGCAGAAGGGTCTGTTTAATCCTGGGGAGTGCCGTTTAGTGATGGAATAACTCTTAAGGACAATATTCCTGATACAATTCAGATATTTTGTTTCTAATTTTTTCTACTTGTGTAGACTACAATCTTAAGAGTTATGGAGTCACAAAAGAGCAATGTTGGTATTTCCGATGGTCCTGCAAGTGCTGTGAATGCTCCATTGCCGTTGTCATTTTCTAGACCACCGCCAGAAGTCTCAAAAATTGAGCTCTTTGATGGGAATAATTTTAGAAGGTGTCAACAATGTGTTTATTCTATCCTTGACTTACATGGAATTGCTGCTGCACTCACACAATCTGAGCCTCCATCAAATGTTGATCAAAATCAAAGGAATGCTTGGGATTATACCAACAAGATATGTAGGAATACCATTATTAACACCCTATCTAATAATCTCTTCGATATGTGCTATGTATACAAGGAAGCTAGCAAGATTTGGAAATCACTTAATGCCAAGTACACTGCTGAAGATGTTGAGAAGCAAAAATTCATCGTTGGAAATTACTATAGATGGGAGATGACCGAAGACAAAGATATCAAACTCCAAATTAATGAATATCACAAATTGTTGGAGGAGTTGCGTGCTGAAAAAATCAACCTCCCTAATGAGTTTGTTGCTAGAGTATTGATCGAGAAGCTGCCAGAATCCTGGAAGGACTACAAGCAACAGTTGAAACACAAACAAAAACAATTGTCGCTGTCAGACCTGATTACCCACATCATTATTGAGGACACTAATCGAAAAGAGATGTAAGTTGCAAAAGTCAAGGAGATAAATTCAAGAGCAAATCTGGTCGAGGCAAAGCCGCACGGTAAGAGGTACAATTCTAAAACAAAACCTAAGTACAAATCCAAAAATACTAACTCCAAGTTCAAAAAGAAAGGTAGTTGCTATGTTTGTGGAAAACCAGGCCACCATGCTCTCAGTGCAGGAAGAGAGCTAGAAATGACAATTCTCTTAAAGCCAACCTGGTTCAAGGAGATGAAGATATCATAGCTGCGATCATTTCTCAAGCTCTCCTTGTGTCTAATGTGAAGAAATGAGTGGTAAACTCTGGGGTTACCAGGCACATATGTGCTAACCATGAGATGTTTTTCTCCTATAATTCGATTAAGGAAGGAGAAGACAAAATCTATCTTACTGATTCTCGAATTACAAAAGTTTTAAGAAAAGAAAAAGTTGAATTGAAATGCAAATCTGGAAAGATTCTGTTCCTTAATGATGTCCTTTATGTGCCTGATGTTAGAGCTAATTTGATTTCTGTAACTCTATTTAGCAAAGCTGGGGTTAAAGTGTCATTCGAATCTGATAAGATTGTGATGACAAAAAATAATGTATTTATAGGAAATGGTTACTGTACTCAAGGATTGTTTGTTTTTAATATGGTTGATATGAAGGAAAATGCATCGTGTTCCGCTTACTAACCTGTTTTTATGATTGATTCTTTTGATGTTTGGCATGCTCGATTAGGACACGTTAGTAAATCTTATTTAAAGAAAATGTAAACACTTGGTTTAATTTCAAAAATTAAAAATGATAATTTTTTAAATAAATGTGAAATTTGTGCAGAAACTAAGTTAACTAAAAAATCTCATTTTTCTATACAAAGAGAAATTGAGTTACTTAGCTTAATACATACAGATTTGGGTGATTTAAAGCAAATTATGACAAAAGGTGGCAAAAAATATTTTGTAACTTTTATTGATGATTTTTCAAGATATACAGAAGTATATTTATTGAGAAATAAAGATGAAGCTTTCGATAAATTTCTTCTATACAAAACTGAGGTAGAAAATCAACTAAATAAAAAGATTAAAAGAGTTAGGTTATATAGAGGAGGAGAATTTATTTTATTTAATGACTTTTGTGAAAAGAAAGGAATAATTCATGAAGTAACCCCTCTATATTCACCTGAGTCAAATGGAGTTGCAGAAAGGAAAAATAAAACCTTAAAAGAAATAATGAATGCTATGCTTGTAAACTCTTCTGCACTTGATAATTTATGGGGTGAAGCCTTGTTATTTGTATGTTTCTTACAAAATAGAATACCTTATAAGACGACAAATAAAACACCTTATGAATTATGGAAATGATATACACCCAATTTAAAGTATTTGAAAGTGTAGGGAAGTCTTGCAAAAGTTTTATTGCTTGATCCTAAAAAAAGAAAAATTGGTTCTAAAACGTCTAACTATATGTTTATTAGATATACTGAACATATAACATCTTATAGATTTCTAGTTTTGAAAAGTGATGTTCTTGATCATAATACTATTATTGAAACTAAAGATGTAAAATTTTTTGAACATATTTTCTCGTTGAAAATTCAACATGTCTCAAACAGTTGAAAATTTTCCTTCTTCTAAACAAAATGAAAGTGAAAATTTTGTTGAAAATCCGAGGAGATGCAAAAGACAAAAGAAAGAAATTTCTTTTGGAAATAATTTTTATACCTATTTGATACAAAATGAGCTATCAAATTTTTCTGAAGTTATTTTATCTTCTGATACCTATCTCTGGAAAGAAGCAATTAATGCTGAAATTGATTCTCTCAATCAAAATAAGACTTGAATTTTGGTAGATTTGCCTCTAGGAGTAAAACCTATTGGTTGTAAATGAATTTTTAGAAAGAAATATAATCCTGATGAATCTATTGATAAATATAAAGTAAGGCTTGTAGCTAAAGGATTTATTCAAAAATAAAATATTGATTATTTTGATACCTTTTCTCCGGTGACAAAAATTTCTTCTATTAGAGTCTTGATTGCTTTAGCTTCAGTTTATAATCTGTTTATTCATCAAATGGATGTTAAAATAGCTTTCTTAAATGGTAATTTAGAAGAAGAAATCTATATAGCACAACCCGAAAGTTGTATTGTTCTTGGACAAGAAAACAAAGTAAATCTATATGGTATAACCTAAAGGTTGTATTGGTCTTGGATAAAAAAACAAAGTCTGCAAACTTGTTAAATCTTTGTATAGATTGAAACAAGCACCTAAACAATGACATGAGAAACTTGATCAAGTTTTAAAAAGTGATGGTTTTTCTAATGTTGAAGTAGAAAAGTGTGTTTATACAAAAATTGTAAATGATAATTGTGTAATTATTTGTCTATATGTTGATGATATCCTTATTTTTGGTACCAGCATAAATGTTGTGATCGAAACTAAAACGTTTCTATCTTCAAAGTTTGATATGAAAGATATGGGGGAAGTAAAGGTAATTTTGGGTGTTAAGATCATAAGGAGTGAGAATGGCATTTTGCTATCTCAAGAGCATTATGTTGAAAAAATTCTTAAAAAATTTAATTATTTCAAAAATATACCTGTGAACACTCCTTGTGATACTAACACCAAATTGGTCAAAAACAAAGGTGATTCTATGGCTCAATCTACATATGCACAAATTATTGAAAGTCTGTTGCATTTAATGAATTATACCCAACCTGATATTGTATATGCTATGTGTAGATTGAGTAGATATACTCACTGTCCAAGTTTTGAACATTAGTTAGCTTTGGACAGATTAATGAGTTATCTGAAAAGTACTATGAATTATGGTATATTCTATAATGGATTTCCCGTTGTGTTAGAAGAATACAATGATGCAAACTGGATCTTAGATTTAGAAGAGACCAAATTCACTAGTGGCTATGTATTTACTCTCGGTGGAGGCACAGTAGCCTGGAAGTCAGCTCAACAAAATATTATAGTAAGATCCACTATGCATTCAGAGTTTATTGCTTTGGAGTTGGCCAATAATGAAGCTGAGTGGTTGAAAAACTTCTTGGCAAATATTCCATTAAGTGAAAAGTCAACACCGTCAGTGTCATTACATTGTGATAGTCAATCTGCAATAGTCGTTGCTAAAAATAAGACCTACAATAGCAAAAGTAGGCACATTCGTTTGAGACATAATATTATAAGACAGCTGTTGAAAAATGGAGTTATATCGATCGATTTCGTAAGGTCAGAATTAAACTTGGTAGATCCCCTAACCAAGCCTTCAGGGAAGAAACAAATTTTGGAAACATCGAGAGGAATGGGACTTAAGCAAATTTGAAATTAACAATGATAGTAACCCAACCTTTATGATTAGTGATCTCATGAAAAAGGTTCATATGGGTAAAAATAAGTCATTTGTTAATTCTACTAGCACTTAATTAAATTTCAGTCCCTTCTTATGATGTGAGGAAAGTGCTAGAATGCATTTGTGGATGAGGCTGAGCAAAAACTCTTAATGATTTCATATTCCTTATGGATGGTGTATTCATTACAGATACACTTGATGAAATCACCTATATGAATGTGGAGTAGGATCGCTCCTATGAGATTGTAGCTAAATCTCTAGAGCATTCATTAAAATCAGGCATGCGTACGGTCGTTTAAAGCGCAAAACTGTGATAACAGTGAAAGTTGTGGGGGGTATAAACTGACTCTTAAAGCCTCTGGTACACAACAAAGAATTGTTAGTTCATAGAAACTATAAGTTTCACTGACAACTTTGTGTACCAAGCTTTATTGGTCTAGGTTTGGTTTATAATCTAAAAGATGCCAAATTCAAAATGTTTATACTCTTAACTCATATGGTCTTTTGACACACATGTGGGGGATTGTTGGAGCATGTGTGTGTGTGTGTGTCAAAAGAGAAAAGAAAATAAATGATGAAGTCCCACATTGCTCAAATAGGAGAGGACTTTGGTAACTCATGCTATAAATAGAGGGGTCGAGCTCAATCTTCAGTGCACCACAACTTTGACATCCTAGCTATTTCCTCTCTTCCTTCTCCTAAGATTTTCTTATTCTGAGTTTTATATTTCCATAATTCTGTTCCCTGCGAATTACACAGAAGGGTCTGTTTAATCCTGGGGAGTGTTGTTCAATGACGGAATAACTCTTAAGGACTATGTCCCTGACACGACTCAGATCTTTTACTTCTAATTTTTTCTACTTGTGTAGACAACATCTTGGACTCTCGAGAGTTCGTAATTGGAGCATCATAAAGGTAATTCACCACCACATACCATTTCAAGTTTGATATTCAATGGAATACTTACTCTACTATTCATTTTCTTTTTTCTTCATTTGTTTTAATCTTATTTAAATACCAGTTGACACTTTACCAACCCTCAAATATATTACCAAATAAAGAAAATTCACCCAAGTATATCATGAAAACAATATTCTGGACATTATACTATTATAAGCGCAATTACATTTCCATGTGCACTTTAATGAATTGATATCAATAAGACCTTGTATGTTGTCCACCTCTAATAAGCATGCTAAAGATATAACTATTACTGTTCGCGACAGAAGACAGACAAATGCGTAAATGTCCAAGACAGTGGCAAATGCAATCGGAGATGATGACAGTCAGCTAATGTATGGTAACAAAGGAATACTGAAGATGCACATTACCGTAGGCAATGCTTTAGGTGGACCCAAAAGCCTTGCAAATGACGTGTGAAGAATTGCAGCATCATACTGCAGAAAGAATAATAGTAGATTAGCCAGAACCAAAAATCTAAGCAAAGTCAGTGGCATAGATAGTATTGTTAGACAAAGTTCACCACTTAAATTGAGAAAGAGTAGCCACCCAATATTAACCAATCAAATATCATATGTAGTACTTGACAAATATAACATAATACAAAGATGGGACCAAGAATCCAAGAGCTCTAATTTCTGAGCAGGATAACTACATTTTGATTCTTTTTTTTAAAACAGGAAGCAATAAATGGGAAAGACATTTAAGTGGAGAGTGAGAAAGGAAATGGAGACCAAAATATAACAAGCAAGATTGAACAACAAAACTGTTCTACAAATTGAGTTTTACATGTGAAAATTACAGGGTTCGTATGTAACACAGAGATCAGTTATAAATTAAAGAATTCTAAAGAGAAAGTCCCAGGTTAAAAGAGCCAGAGAGAACATTTCAGATTCATGCCATGCAGGGCCACGCCCCCACTTCATTCCCCACAAGCTTCTAAATTTGCATATATATGGCAAAAGAAAAGATCTTATTAAACCTTTGAAACATTATAAGGTGCTGATGCCTCAAGTAATGGCAAATAAATCTCACTTAAAGCTGATAATTCATATGTTTCTTACAAGTTGCTTCTCTGGTGCGTGTGGAAGCACATTCCTCAACTTAGCACGAATAGTTATGGGATCTGTCCCGGAGGTGACCTGCTTGATAAGCATTAGTCTAGCATTGTGAAGTGCTGTCGGAAATCCTAAGAGATACTGAAGAATCAGGCAGAGGGTGATGTACAAGGAGCAAAAGATGCTGAGCTCTCTGTCTCATACGTTCTGAATTTTTATTCCATTAGAGGGCAGGTAAATATAATAGGAAATAGGGAGATTGGTCTCTGATTTGGTTGACATACAAATATTAAAAATAAAAGGAAATAAAATAACAGAATAAAAATAAAGATAGGCAGCAAATAAATGCCCAAATAAATAGATAACAAATATAAAAGTAATTATGGTAATAAAAATAATGAGATACCAATATATACATTTCAGTGCAATGACTCAAAAGACGAAGTTTCAGACTTTTTATAAAATTGATTAACAGAATGAAAGTTCCTGCTATTTTTTGACATCCCTAGTCTGTTATAGAAAAAAGAAGACTTTACTACTAAATCAACAAGAAGGTTTGACTTGAAAGAGTGAGTGACAGATAAGAGTTTGATATTTCCTTCTCATGGTGAAAATAATGATGCCAAAAAATTTTTGGCATTAGTAAATCTTAAAAGACAGAATGAATCATACAATTAAAGATCATAAATTGTAACTTTTATTTTTAATAAAAAGAACCTATGAAGCTTAATCACTTAAGATCAAACACTTTCTATCTTGATCAAACTTCACTATATCACACTGGAAGAGAAAAGGAGGTGAGAAAGCATCAAGGAATCATGTAGACGATTTGTGCAACTCATACCCTAGAGTGGATGTGTTGAGAGCAAAGAGAGAAGATAAGAGAGCCTTCAGATTATAGAAAGTAACCTGCCAACAACCCAAAAGCACTCCTGTTGAAGTCAGAACCACCCTATCCAAAACAATATTCAAAGGGCAGAATGTCCTAGCAACAGCTTGCACGGAGGATGCTTCAGCATCTATCTGAAAATAAATGATGCTCGCATTATGACAATGCATTGCCAAGAAGAAACAAAAATATCCAATGAAAGTTTACCTCTTCTTTGGTGGCAGGTACAGGTGCAATATGATGGGAGGCATGAAACATGCTAAAGTGGTACATACTAGAGTTCTGAAACCAGATTGCTAATTGACACATGTGAAAGAATGCCAATGAATTGAAACAAAATAAGGGGAAAAAAAAAAGGTTGAAGCTATTCAAGTTTTCTAAAACATAAACACTGATGAATGAATCAAAATCTGTTATTGACAAGCAATATGTTGATCCAACTATAACTTACCTTTATCAAAGTATGGATGGAAAATATTCTTTACAGCCTTCCTGTATCATGTAAGCCATGCCCAAGTTAAATAAATATTAAATTTCTAGGTAACAAGAAGTGAAAAGTTCAAAATATAAGAAGAAATAATAAGGAAGGATCTGCAAAGGCGAAGATACAATGACAATCATGATTTATAAAAGTGGTACGTTATGCCTCTTTTTCTGAGAAAGCAAAGAGGAAACAAAGATGGAAATGTCCAATATGAAGACAAATGCATACCATAACATAAAAAACAATGGTAAATTTCTCTTCATAAAATATTAAAAGATCATTAACTGGAAATATCATACAGAATAATCACTAATAACAGAAAACATGAGTCTTATTGTGAAACCCTAGAGTTCATAATGATAATAAAAAAATTAAAACTAGATAACAAGATAAGTAAACATTGTCCAGATTAATTATGGTCTCCACCAGCCTATCTTTTGTCAAAGTCATGCAAAGAAAGAGGACGAATACTGTAAACCACTACAGTATAGACGTGTTGACCAAAAGGCATATGTATTTACTTCTTCTGTACTATGTAACACTATACATGAACCTTTAAAGCACATACCGTATCTTAGCTATGAATCTACTAAAAATATATGCAGAAAAAGTTTGTGAAAACTTTATTTAAATCTCCATTTCATTTAATGTTTCACACAAGCAGGAATGTCTCAGGTGCCCATTTTGAAATGTATTTGTCAGAATCTCTCAAAGACTTTACTCCATAAGGGCTCAATAAGACGTGCTCTCTACTTAATGCACCAACCAAAGGTTTCCAGTTTCCAGAGAATTCTAAGAATTCTAACTCCTGTTCTCATCACCAGCAACACTACTATCCTATGCATCCTGAGTTTGACAATGATCTGTTTTGCACAAGTTCCCAGATATGACTGGATGGAGCACCTCATATCAGATAAAGGAGGCAGCATTTTAAAAAATGACTATGGTATCAAAATATGATCAACCAATTCCAAACTGTGTCCATATAAGAAAAATATGGCAGGTTAAATTAGCAGAGACATATAATCATGATTATGAATTATACACCCGGAGTAAAAAAAAATCCAGTGCTTACGCTATGGGAATTGAGAATTCAGTGCTCAAATACAACACGTTAGCCCGTACAGGAGGATTTGCTGGCTGCACACAGGAAGTAGCCATTAATTGCTGGTCAAAGTATTAATGAATTAACAGATTAAACTACTTCACATTACCTTTAGTGCTGGTGTTACAGATCCATCCTTTAGGGTAAAGATATCTGAAAGAGACAATGACTGAGAGGTTTCACCATGTTTTAGGAAAGCAGCTCCACGCTCATCTAGATCTCTTGCCATCTTCTCATATAATTTTGATCTTCTTTCCGTGTTTGAAATTGTTGAATCTGATGCAGGCCCTTCCAAACTTATTATTAATTCACACTCTATGCCTCTCTTGGTCACATAAGCGCATATATGAATATTGGCACACACAAATTCTCCACCAAAATCAAAATTAGAATTAAAAACCTTTGTTAACCTCAAGGGATTGGCCCAGTGGTAAACGAGGCGTATTCCCCACCTTGATTACTTGGGTTTAAACGTTAGGACCAACAACTAAGAGAATTGATTACCCGAAGATACACTTACCAATACCCACACCAAAAAAAAGAAAAAAGACACTGCAGAGAAACTCTCGTTGATATTTTTGTATGGGATTAGTAAGATAAGGAAAACCTTAATTGTGAAAATTTTAACTTGTCCTAAGAATTAAGAGAGCTAGGTAATCAGCAAGTTGAGGAATTTGCACCCTTATATGCAGCGACTCAAGGGTTCTTTAAGAGACTCTAGCTACTAAATACAATCTACTTCAGTCATATATAAGACCGACAGTTTATTACTCAGACATGGATTTAAATTATTGGGTTTTCTTGTTGAAAGGAGGAAAAGAATGAAATAATTTCTTCAGGGGGGGTTGAGCTTGAGGAGATAGATTTACGACATTCATTGATTCTTTGTAACAGCAAAATTCAGAGAAATTCTGCTAAAACAGGAACCAATTACTTCAAGATCTCATTAGTTATATCTTCAGTTTTAGCTACAATAGTATGGGGGCTAAGATCCACCTTCCTTGGAATCACGACTCGGCAGAAAAATACACCCAATAAATTTCTAATCAGCTAAATTGTCAAATCAAAGATTAAAAATTGATTCATCATATAAATTATTGCATCTTTAATAAAGTTATATGGATTCGTTAGCACTTAGCAAGCTTTTTCATTGTTTTCCACCCCTGGATTATCAAGCTTCAATTGGCGGTGGGGAGGGGGAAAAAAATAGATAATTAGATAAATGAAGAGAGTAATTACCTAAAGAAGATGATGATACGCCGTCTGAAGAATTGAGTATAGCCATTCGAAACAAGCAGAAGAATACGATTGCAGAGAGAAGCCAGATAAAAGCTACCGTTTTGGAATGAGTCCACCAGCCCACAGTCCTCCCCGTCATTTCGTTGCCCAGCGCAAAGGATTGAACAGGCAGTACCGAGTACTAATCAAGCTAGTAGCATCACCATCACCCATTTACTGATTCGTTCTCATAGTTGGTGATGGACCATTAGCGTTCTATGTGTGCGTCTATTCAGGGCTTCGGGCTACACCACTCTCGTGTTCTTCCCCCACCATACTCACTATTCATTTCAGTCTCCCCTTAACTTCGATACCTCAAAAAAAAAAAAAATTATTCTGGATTTTTTTTTTTAAATATAACAGCGTAACGTTTATAAACATATGTCATGAAACCCTGAGGAATAAAAAGAGATTTTTGCTTGATTTTGTCATTATAACCTAGAGCATAAGCTTTTCAGAATTAACAAAACAGGAAATGATAAAAAGTGTAAAAGCAAATTTTAAATATTTCACTAAAAAACTTGTAAATTTGTTGCTATTTGATGCTGAGATTATAGGAATTGGCATTGGAGTTTTAAGAACAAAAGGATAGGCATCAAATAATTATAAGAGTTGACAAACAATTCCTGTTGAGCAATGAAACATAGTGCTTATTTGATGGCCTCTAATAAAACTTTCAACCTAGATTGATGATATTTGTCAGTCTAAACCCATTTTGTAAAAGTTGTATTATTGAACCATGCAAAAATTAAAACTCAATGCTTCTTTTGCTAAGTATTCCATTTAGCCACAGTTTTCTGAACTAAAATGCAATCCAATCTACTAACAACATCAAAAGGATTGTGCTCATGCTGACCGACCGATTAAGGAGGTGGAGGGCAATATTGTCCATTAAGATGTTAAATCATCTATAATGCAAATTTTGATCCACATGAAGGAAAATTCTACTATTACAACAATACCAAATAACATAAAGTATAAGAATGAAAAACACAATATACTCATCACTTTTCAATTTGACTAACAGTAATTGCTTAAGCCATTTTTGCAACCAAACAATGATATCTATCGTAGAAATTTGATCAACTCGCAGCCTATATGAGAAGTAAACCAAACTATTCAAGCAAAAAAGGCATAAAAGAAAAACATGATCAACTAGTTCATCTGATCCATGACAAAAAAGACAATATTCCTCAAAAGTTAAGTGTTGCATACATAGGAAGATCATTTTGTAATAATATCCAAATAAAAACAACAACTTAAAATGCAAGTCAAAATTTCTATAGGTTGTCCTAGGCCTAAATCGTAATGGACTACCAAATTTCTATCCTGGAATTAATAAATGATACTCATTCGATACCTTATGCTCACCAAAATAATTACCTATCCAGGCAAAAGAATCAAATTAGCATATAGTGGAAAAAGATGTTTGACAATATGCTAAACTTACTTTGGAGACTATGATTATGATAATGCCTGAATATTCTACCTTCCCTGTTGTCCCTTGCAATCTTATATAAGACTGGAGCACCAACTGCTTAGGGCACTAATGGTGGTTAAATAAAGAAACTTTGCTCCCATCCTTGCCATTGAAGATTATCATAAATTAATAGATAAGATTTCCTAATCCCCTTCAAATCTATGTTGTTGCTAAATGATTATTTAAAGAACCATAATAAAAAGCCCTATAATATTGAGGCCTCAAAAAACACCCAGAAAGAGACCATGAAATGTCAAAAACTAATTAACCGCTAAACATTTTTTGCTAGTAAAGCCTTATTAAAAAATTAAGATTGCTTAAATCCAAAACCCCTTAAAGACCTAAGAAGAAAAAGCCTAACCATTTCAATAAATGTGTCTTTAGCTTGCCTAAAAAAATTAGAAATCTTCATATCTATTTCACAACAATATCTCTTGGCAAGCTTAAAACAAGTAATAAATATGTCAATGTAGAGTTAAGAATCAATTTTATTAATATGACTCCTCGCTTGTGATAATAAAACAGACTTCCAAGCTTGCAATTGCAATTTCTAATCATTTTCATGCACCACTTCCTTATATAACTAAGTATTAACTTATCCATATCAACTTGTGTTCCTAAGTACTTCCTAAGCTAAGATTTAAATTTCACACCAAAACCCCTAGTTAACAATTTCTTTAACCTATATGATATACATAGACTAAACACGATCTCTAATCCACTTTGATTAAAAAACTAATATGAAAGTCTCCTATAGCGAAGCAAAACATCTTGTACCATATGACACATGGACATTGCAGCTTGAAAAAAATAATATTGTGTCATCATTATACATCAAATGTGACACTAACCCAAAAGGTCAAGACACTCAAATTCCATGCCATTCTTTAGCTTGCTTCATTTAAGAATCATATAAGATAAAATGTTAGCACATAAAATAAATAACTACAAAGAAAGAGAATCACCTTGTTTGAGTCTTTGTTGAGGCATAAAAAATTCCATAAGATGGCTATTACCAACTACTTGATAAGAAATAGTGGTGGCACACTGCATTATAAATGGTAACCAATGTGGTAGGATTGCATTTTCCTCTATTCAACTTCTAAGAAAATCCAAAACACCTTATCATAGGCCTTTGCAATATTTAACTTATATGCACACCAACTAGTTTGATTATTCCTTATATATGCAATTTGTGCAATAACTTTGGTGCCAAAATAATGATATCTAAAATTAATCATTTTGGTAAAAACACATTTTGATTTGGTGTAGTGACCTCTACTAGAACATTTTTTAATCGATTACAAATAATCTTGAAAATCAATTTATAAATCACATTACACAAACTAATAAGTATATAATCCTTAAAGATTATCACATTTTGGTATCAATATGATATATGACCTATTTAATGCCTTCAGTAAATAATTATGGTGGGAAAAACCCATATCATTCTTATTAAATCCCCTTTAACCAAGTCCTAATAAATTTGATAAAATTTGGCATGAAAACCATGATGACCTAGTTCACTACTCAATCTTTAATTAGAACACGATGTACTCAATCTTAGCAATAGTAACATTAGTTGGGAGATTTTTGTATTTGAACTTCAAAATGTGAAGGAATATCAAATTGATTTAAACCTTGCATAATTTGATCTATTGATAAACATAAATGAGAACTAAACACTTGTTGAAAATATGCTCGCATAAGAGTTTTAATTTGCTGCAAGTGTTAAACCTAATTCCTATCATTATCCTAAAGTCTTAATTTATTTTGGATTAAATAAGTATTTATATCATTCAACTTAATTTATAATTTTAAATTAAGTCCTTCAAATTTAAAATGTGTCAATTTTTTTTATTTCATAGATATTTTAAATTATCAAGTCTGACAACTTAATTCTTATTGAAATAGCTTTAACTATTTCATATGACTTTTCGCTTTGTAAATTGCTCAATTTTTAAGAATTTTACATTGAAACCCATACTAATTTAAAGAAAAAATAATTAAAAAAAGAGAGATTGTAGGAGAATTAATAGAGTTAATAGTAATATAAAATGCCACTTTAATAAAATTATAGCTATCTCAACCATGGTTGAATTAGCGGATTTAAATAACTATTTTGGCATAATTCAAATTTATCAAATCAATTTAAAAATTTAAATAAAATAATAAAACTAAAACTATAATTTAACCTTTCTTTTTTCTTTTTATATTATTTCATCCATGTATATAGTTTTTGGAACTAGGCAATAGACTTGTGGAAGAACTATGTCATTCCATCAAGAGGAGATTCTCTTCATTTTCTCTTTTTTTCAGTTTTTTTGTAAATTTAGAGATCTCTCTTTCTCTCTCCAAATTTACAAAAAATTAAAGGAAAGGGAAAATGTAAAGCACTAAAAAATGGGTTGAATATAATAGGTCAATTCTTTTAACCCATCATTTTTTAAGGGTTAGGTTTAGATTTTGTCAACTTTATAATTTTGGAATTATGTTAGCCTAGCCCATTTAACCTATAGATTAAGTGGGAACCCATATAACTAGGGGTTTTTTTTTAACTAATCTTTATAATTATAAAAATTGGATGATATTTCAACTTTTGTTATAATAATTGATCTTTCAAGACAAGATTCAAATGCTTTTAATTAAAAAACTTAAAAATTTTCATTACTAATTTTACTTTGTTTTGGTTGTTTTTATGAAACTTGAATTAGTTAAATAGTTATTTTGTTTGATTGTTGAAATTTGAAAAAAATTATTTAAGTGTTTAAAATTTAAATTTAATTGTTTAAGATAATTGTATGAATTTAAAGAATAGTTAGTATTGCAATAAATGTTATTTGTTTTTTTAAAATTTTTTTAGTGGGCTAAATGGCTCATTTAACCTACCTAATGAAATAGGTTAAACAAGCATGGTGGGCTAACCCATGTGAACTAAACTAGCCTACTTTGATAGTTCTAAGAAAATGGATAAAATCTCCTCTCCCTTACATCATTGCTTAAACTACTAAATTGCTAATTAAATTAGTTGAGATTATTATTATTTAATTATTAAATAATATGTGTGTCTTTTTATACACACACACGTACACTTTTTAAGTTGATTATTGTTTAATATATTAAAAAAGCAATGTGTGTGTATATATATAATTTTTATTTAAAGTTCATATAATATATATTTATAGTTTTAAACTAAACACTACATAAATAATATACTCCTTTTATGAAATATATATATATATATATCACTTGATTTTCTTTCACTTATTAATAAAATTTTACATATATTTGTTAATTTATTGCTATAATAAAATATATAAAGGAATTTAAATTAATTTATGTAAATTGAAAAGTTAATTAATCATGATTTTTTCTCACAATTAATATTTTAGATTTTCTATTTTTTAGAGAATGTGATTATTGATGTTCTTAAGTAATAATTATTAAAAGCCAATGTTAATTTTGTATCATAAAGTATTATCAACTTATGATTTTTTTTTGGGGCAGAAATTAACTTGTCTATTGATAATTGCAAAACTTATATATAACAAATAATAAGTCAATGGGCCATTTGGTATGTAGAATTATAAATAATAGAAATGGAAAGAGAATGAGAAATTGAATAGATTTATTGCCTTTATTAGTGATATAATTTGGGAAAGGAATAGGAATGATTTTCTAATTGTATATTTGGTTCAATAAAAAAATAGGAAGAATGGAAAGCAAATTTAATAAAAAGACCAAAATGCTCCACAGACAAACAAATTTAGAATTATGTTTTGTAGTTGTAAGAACCGAAAGCTTTTATGCTTTTCGTAAAGCTTCTTCTATAACTTCTGATCCTTGTGATGAAAGGATCATGGTTCATTTCCAAAGTGTTTGAATCTTTGAACCAAAAAGAGTGAGGACAATGAAATGAAGCTTCTCTCTAGGCCAAGATTGATGAATCTGCAAACCACAGATGTAAGGTGCTAGGTTTAAATTAAAGTGTTTGAATCTACAAACTACAAATGGAAGAAGATCTGGGCTAAGATTGATGAAACTTGGCCAATATAGGGTGTTAGGTTTTGGAAAATTTCAGGGGAAAGAAACAAAAAGAGACGATGATGGATGAATTCACATGTTACAGTAAAGGATGGTAACAAAGAGCTTTGAAGCTAGTAGGCTAAGGATTTGGGTTTGTAGCTGTAATTGTCGAGGGATGGGTCTGTACTTTTTTTGCACTCATACAACAATGGGGCACCAATAATCACCAAAGATTTTGCTATGATAAGTAGATTACCTCAACTTCCTCCATATAAGAAAAGGAAGGGTTTAAAAGTTTTTCACTATTTTGGCTCTAAAGCCGACTTCCACTGGTACATTATAGTGAATGGAGGCAATTTCAAGATGCCATTCCTAATGACCCATGGATTATATCAACCAAATGGCTCCAAACATAGGAATTGGTTTCTATTTCCCTTGAATTCTCTCAACCAAATGGGTCATAAGTATGTTAGATACATTTATGCAATCACTTTTACAAAAAGAAAAAAAAGTAAAGTACCCATGTGGCAAATTGAATGTGGTTTAAAGTGTGTTATTTGATACAACTATGATTTGTTTAATAGTTATCACTTAATTATTTTATAATAATATTTTTAAAATTGGACTGGTTATTAAACTAATGAAAGTATTGATTCATTATTTATTAATTTAATTGTAGTTAAATTATGGTCAAACTAATAGTAATTATATATTTATATATATATATATTAAAATTTTAATATAGTAATATAATAATAGATAAATTTTAAAAAAGATTACATTAATTTACTCTAAAAATTAATTAAAATTTGTTAATTGGATAATTTTTAGTTATTGTTGGCTTTCAACTAGTTACTTGCTTTCCAATGTTCAATTGGCTAATGTCATCCTAACTTATCTTCTAATTGAAGTGAGGTTTTGGGATTTAGGATTGACTTGCTTTCAAACTTTTTCTATCAGTGTTAGATTATTGTCCTTTCTTAATTTTTTTCTCACCTTCTTAATTGAATTGAATGCTTGCCTTACCTCAATTTTATTTTATCTATGAAAATTTTTGCAACAACTCACCACTACCACATGTAAGAGTGATTCATGTGAAGCCCCCAATTAACCACCTTTCTCTCTTTTCTATAAACTGAATGCCAAATTATGAATGCTAGAAGATAACAACATCATCTTTCCTTCATTGTTCGACTTCATTGTCTCCCTTTCCATGAGTGAGTAAGATAACTCTTCCTCATTTTCTTCAATGAAACCTATATCTTCCTCTCTCTCTCTCTCTCTCTCTTGTACTTGCGCTCTCTTTCTCTCTCTCTCTCTCTCCCCTTCCCTTCCTCCTCCTTCCCTCCCTTTACTTCTTGGCTCTCTTGATCCATCATGGCCATCACCATACTTGCTAGAATTTTAAAAAGAAAAAAATTATTTGAAGGCAAAAAAATTAAAAAAAAAATCCAAAACTAGCCAACTTATTGAATTGTGTAGTTTTTACTGGTTGTTGACTAATTCAATCAGTTTTTAACTAATTTTTTCTTAGGCCAATTATGAGGGTAAACAGACTAGAGCCATGACTGATTCACTAGTTTTTTGGCCTATTCAGTTTGATTTTCATAACTATGCTTTATAGTATTTGTTATGGATGCTACTTAATAATAAGAGTTTGGATCGGCCTAACTTGGTCAAGCTTAATTCTAAAAAATCCAAAATATTCAACAACTACCATTTATCAAGCCGTATTCAAAAAAATGATACAGCAATTTGCTCAAGCAACTTTACACAACATGGTTTCAACATAACAAGCCACTTGATCAGATGGCTTCCATACCTTTACTAAGAAACTTAGTCTAACTGTTGTTATTAGCTCATTGCTAAAGTTGATTATAGGACGAGAACCCTACTCGGCCCAAAAAAAATGAATATGAGCCTGGAAGAAAAAGAAAAAAAAGCTCATATTTAAAAAGCTCATGTAAAAAATAGGCCAGGTTCAAGCTTTTTTAGAAGCCCAGCCTATATATATATATTTGGTTTTTAATGAAATGAAGAAAACAATTTGTGGAGACTAGAGAGGAGTTAAAGGATGGCCAGACTGGGCTTCATGCAATTCCAAAAGTTTTACGAGCCTTTTTCATTCAATTATCTAAGCCTTAATACCATTACCACTACTTCTGCCATATACCCCAACCTTCCCATCCACTTTTAAGTCTATCGAGTACTGAGCACAATTCACAAACACAGCCTCTTTCATTCTGCTTCTGCCATTTGCCATAGCCAACATGAACACGACATTATACTAAATCATCATGCACACACATCACAGCAGGCTTCCAGTTTCCCACCCTTAGTAGCCACCTCCTCAGCCCACAAGTTCACCAGCTGCCACCACTACCGACGACAAGGTATATGTCATCTATTGTAATGGACCCTAAACTATAATGCTAAAGCTACTCTGATTTACAGAATACAAATCATCAATAAAGTATAAACAAATATTTGTAAACTCATTATTAGATTTGAATAAAATTAACTATCTGCATGCTTATACCCATCCTTTTCCCTCTTCAATTTTATATTCCATTATATGCAAATGCAACCAACATAACATAACTTATGGGTATTAGGTATCTAATATCTATTTTGAGAATTTAATAGATGCTTTTATTGTTTGCCTTTATCTCATATATGTTTAGGAAACAGGGGTATATAATAGATAGGTATGTTTGAATCAGATGCCTCACTGTGAAGTTAAAGAATTAAATAGCCAAATTGTTTTAAAAAGTGCATGGTAAGATTTATGTGAATCAAACGGATATTTGTAGGGAAATGATATTCCTTCTTTTTCAAAGAATCAATAGGATTTGATTTTGATGTTGTTCACAAAAATTGAAGCTTCACATTTGTTTTAAAATTGTTATCTTTTTTGTTAATTTGAGCCTTTGTGAAAAGTTTGTATTTGATTGTGGGATGCCTACCATGTGTTCAATGAATTGTCTAGTTGAGAAAAATTTAGTATATCTTGACAATTTTAATGTTTAACAGTGATTACTATTTCTTTTGGGGCATTTTATGAGTTTATTTTGTAAAGTTTAAAAGTGCAAAAAGAATATCGCAAGTAATGCAGATGTCACATTCTAAATTTTCTGTAACTATTAACATGATCAAAGTTGGTGAGGAACTAACTTACTTAATAAATACTAGAGAGGAGGGTAGATGCAAGGAAATCTAAAAGAGATAAAGCACATTCATTTGTTTAATATGAGAGTAAGTAGAAATACTTTAAGACAAGCTTGCAACCACTTATGGTAGCATCTCCTTACTTCCACCTACATAGGGATGTGAGTATGTGTACTTGGCCAAGTAGCAACCCCATTAGCCTTGTATATTGTAAGCTTAATACTACTAAAACCTTAGAATGAGCCTTTGAATTACCAACGTATACATGACCGAATGAATGTGGTAAGGAAGAAATCCTAATGAACCAAGTACAGACACATGCACCTCATGCTTCCACCGTGACATCTATATATATATTGCCTTTAGTGTTGCTAAATCTTTTAGTCATGGGGGGAGTGATAGACAATTACATGTAAATGAATAACCTACATAACCTAAACTAGAGACACCTAGCATGCACGATGGGGGAGAGACTAAATGGAGGAAGAATAAAATAAAGAACTACAAACCTACTCTTGAAAGGCTCCACTGAAGATATGTGTGTATGCAGCCACTAAAATACTAAGGTATAGAAATAATCCTAGCTGTGAAGTGGAGAGAGCATCCATTTAGTGTAGCTTAATGGAGGAAAGAACATATATCTCATGTGCTGCCACTTAACGTGTAAATTGAATAGAAAATGAAGTAGCAAAAGAATTAAATGAACCTCCTTGCCACCTCATGCTTACCCTTTTCACTCACATATATGTATGTTTAATTGGTAAGTGGCTGGTGCTCTAAGTTTGCAATCTTCGTGGGAGTTAAATACTACATACAATAGGTGTATTAAGTGGGAATGATATGGAGGAAACACTGCCATATAGATAGCACTAGTCATAGAATGGAAAGGAAGATAAATCAAGAAAATCAAATCAAAGGAAGCCACCATATGCTTGCACCATCCAAAGCATTGCCTTTATATTTAATTATCATTCAGTCATGGCAATTGGAGTGTCTAGCAGTAGGATTAGATATCATCTTCATATAGAGTTCAGTGGGGGAATAAGACACATGCATGATGCCATTAAGCCTTACACCAAACAAGAAATTGGAAGCTTTACTCTTGACACCTCATGCTTGCACCAAATGAATGATGAGAAGCATGAGCTGCCTATTTTGATAACCACCTTAATCCATTTTAGGCCAAGGGAAGTAATGGTAAGAGAGGAGAAGGAAACTCAGATAGCCATAGAAGAGGAGAAGGAACCAAAGTACAAGGATTCCATAAAAGGGTAAGTAAGAAATTCTAAGTTGCTTCCTTCTTTTACCTAGTTGAAATTCTAGACCTAAAACATTTTGCCTTTTATAGAATTAGTTAGAAAAGGATTTTAAAGCCAAAACTTTTATAACAGGTCATCCATTCCTTATGCTTGAAATCTGAAAAATTACAAAATTTTTAGAATAAGGTAGATCAAAGAAACAATATACTAACTCAACCTAGTTCCTAGATGAGATAGCTTAGGGCTGATTTCATAACAAATCTTGTTAAATGGGTAAATGAAGGAGTCAGTGCATGAAATTTGGTGGGAAGGTAGTTAAGACGTATAAACATAGGTCTACAAAGTCTTAGAATTTTCTGAACTCATTTGGTGGGATAACAAAGCCAAAATAGCAAGGGTAGTGTATAGCAAGCTCAACTGAGGTAGTGGCCAAAACAGTAGGAGTTTGGGGGTTATCCTTGGGAATTCTTGAAAACTATTTCTATACCAATTTTTATGATTTTTGGAGGTCATTTAATGGAGGAAAGAAATTTTACAAAAACAGGTCCGAAAATGTAGTTAAATTGAGATTATGGTAGCTTTCGTTTCTTACTGTTGTAGTGTGAATTTGTATGGTGAATTAGAGAATCAAGCTTGAAAACAAGGACTAAGGACTTAATTTCAAAGCACTAGACTACACATGAATAATTTAGATAACAACTAATTAATGAGAAGGAAAAGAAAACAAAGATGTGATTGTTTGCAATTAGGAATTCCAATCATCAACTAATAAAAGGGGTTTAGGAATGTCGTACAGGGGGTTAGTAATTTAATTGCAATATAAATATTAATCATGACTCATTCTTAATTAAGACAATGCATGATTGAAATTTAGGAATGCAATTGGGATAGTAAGAGCTAAGGAATAACGTGACAGAACGACGGTAACGAAATAGATAGTTAACATGGTATTCTGTCTGTTTATATACATAATTGCACTTAATGATTTTTGAATTTTGTATGCTGTGTATGGCTGTATATATATCCACTAATGTGACTCTTTTAAGTACTAGATCACTGTTATTGGCTAATGACTGAAGTATAATAGCCTAATGAACAAATGTACCCTGCTACCTTGGGATTTACATGCTCCTGCACCGAATTGTGCATCAAAGTATTTTTATTTAGTATTTTCTATATGTGTAAACCGTGAATCCATTGTTATCTATTGGGATTTATAAAGCTAACTATTTTTCAGGTAATACCCATACTACAGACGAAGTCCAACCGACAGAGGATAACTGAACCAATTTGAAGACTGTAATGATTGTAGTTTGTTGTAATTTCCCTAAATAATGTTAAATACTGAAGGTCTGACTTTAGTTGAATACTTAGTATTGTTTACTAACCTCTTGTTGGTTTTTGTGTAAATATTACATATGAGCAATTTACCATAAGTTAGCAACGACGTTTATTAAGGCTACCAAACTCCATGTACAAGTAATCCCTTATAATTGCATTTGCATGAAACTAATTATCATAATCTTGGAAGCAATTTTAGAATAATAGTATGTATTCAATTGATGGGAAAAGACCGTGTTTAAGCTCGTACAGAGACTTCTTGAGTGGATTAAAATGATAGAACATATGTGGTATGTATTATTGTATTGTTGTGCCTTAGGAGCAGGCTGAAATTTTAGTAATTCCATTTCCCCACAACAAAGTAAGAACATGTAGGCTAATCAAACTAATAATGTTATCAACTTATGGTTTTTCTCGTGAAAATGATAAAGGCTATCTAGGTATGATAGCAGACGATCATACAAAAGCAAATAATACTAACAGTGCCCCAACAAAACAAACAGTTATGCACAACTTAGACGTTGGGGATGAAAATTCTCCTGAATGTGATTAAGTTAAGAAGAAAAAAAGTTAACTTCTAAAGTGTGATTGCAAATGTTGAAGTTAAGGGATGGAAGTGCTCAATGCAACCAATGTAAAAAACTTTTTATGGCAAAATCATACAAAGGTACTTGATATTTAATTCATCATTTAGTTGTTTATAAGAAGCATGTAATGCCAGATATTAGGAAGTATAGTAGGTTAGGTAGTTTAATTGAAACTGATGGGGTGACATCTTTAACATTATTCACTTTTGATTGGGACAAAAGTTGAAGGACAATTGCAAATTTTCTTGTTTGTATTAAGTTACTCTTTAGTATTGTTGAGTTACTTACTTTTACACGAATGTTTGCAAATCCTTACACCAGAAAGTAAGACAATGAGTAAGCATACAATTAATAGAGATGTGATGATCATTCATTCAAATGAACAAGCATTTATAATGGAGGAAATGGCAAAAACACGAGGTAAGATTACTTTAACTTCTGATAATTGGAGAACTGAACATACAGATGATGAATATATATGTATAATAGCTCATTGGATTGATGTAGATTAAAGATTATAAAAAATAATCATTTGTTTCAAAGCTATATCATTATCTTTTATTGGCATTTCTTTGGCTGATGAGGTAGCCTCTTGCTTGTCTGTATAGAAAATTGATGAGAAAATAAGTAGTATTACATTAGACAATGCTAGTTATAATGATGTAATGGCTACTTATTTGAAGATGAGGTCTTCTGTTTCTAAAAATTTAGTGTGTGATGACATCTTTCAAATTCGATGCTCTTATCATATTTTGAATTTGATTGTACAAGTTGGTATGAAAAAGGTGGATAATGTTATTGCAAAGATTCATGAAAGGGTGAAATTTATTAAAAAGTCAGCTTTTAGGAGAAAGAAATTTTATGACATGGCTGAGAATAATTTCAACTTAGTTACAACTAGGAAATTAAGGACTGATATGTGTATGAGGTGGAATTCTACATTTTTAATGGTTGAACATGTCATTTATTACCAAAAAGTGTTCCAACATTTAGGGGAAATGGATCATAGTTTTAGAATATTTATACTATCTAATGAAGAGTGGGATAAGGTAAAATTACTCTATAAGTTGTTGAAACTATTTTATGATGCTACTCTTGTATTTTTGTCCACCAAGAATCCAACCTCTAACATATATTTTAGAGGAATGTGTAAGATTCATTTGTACTTATCTGAAACTTCTAAAAATCCTCCTTATTTCATGACGGATAAGATTTTAGATATGGTTGCAAAATTTCAAAAATATTGGGATGAATATAATTTGTTACTTGCTTGTATTGTTGTCCTGGCTCTAGGGGAGAAGTTGATTTTTGTTAAGTGCATTTTCCATAAACTTTTTAACAATGCTGATGAGCACGTGAGTAAGACTGTTAATACACTTCATGTAACATTTAAGCACTAAAAAGAAAGTAATCTTGTGAATCCATCAAATGTGCAAGCTTCTAGAAATACTAACTTACAATCAAGTGTTGATATTGATGATTTTACTCAATTCAAGCTATCTAAAAGACAAACACAAATAAGAAAATTAGAGTTGGACATATACTTGGAAGAAACAATTGAGGAAATGGGTACAAATATTAATATTTTAGATTTTTGGAAATCACATACAATGCGGTTTCCTAGGCTTGCAGCAATTGATCAAGATATTTTGGCCATTCCAATATCTACTATTGCTTCTAAATCAACTTTTAGTATTAGAAAGAAAGTAATTAATCCTTGGGGGAGTTCATTAAGTAAGAAGACTATTTGAAGCCCTAGTATGTTTAGAGAATTGACATCATGCAAAGAGCTTTACATAGGGTACATTTTTCTTTCATTGAATATTTTGACAACTTCTTTTGAACTTGTCAATGTTCATTTTTGTAAATTAAGTCTATACTATTATAGTATTTTAAGGGAACCTCAATTAGATGATGCAACCTCTTCAAATGATGAAGTTGGTCCTACATCTACTTCAAAGAACGTTTTCTGAATTTGTAAGTTTTTTAACATTATAAGAGTTATCTCTATTGCTATGTTAATGATAAAGTAAATAATTTTTATTTTGCGTTACTTCATGAAGGTCTTAAAGTTTGCAAGCATGATTGAGATTTAAAAACTAGAGACTTTGGACTTTGGATATTTTATGTTAAATGTGTACTTAATTTTTAATGTTGTGTTGATGAGAAAATTTGTAGTTTATTATTGTTATGTATTATGTAATGTGTGTTTTATTTTTAGAACTTATGTATAAGTTAATTTTTATTATTGTGTTGGATTTTATAATCATATGACTTCAATTTCATAGTGTCACACACATCCATAATATCATCCTACTCCTTACTCCTTCTTTAATTAAAAAGGAAGCATTGTCAAATGGGTAAAGATGTTTGGAGAAACAAAACCTATCCTATAGAAATGAATCAGGTCTTCTATATAAGATTAAACAAATTATGAAATTTTGATTATTTATAGTTTGTGTCTAATTCAGCTTTTGTTTTAATAAATTCATATAGATGCAGGTGTTTTATATAGTTTATGCAACGTTCTCTTGCTCAAAGGAACATGAGAGGACTTTCATGTTTATAGGTAATAATATCATGTATCTAGTCCTCTTGCTTCAATGCTAATTTTGGCACTTGTTTTCATTCATTTTGACTCATAGTGTAGGTTTTAATGGCAACAATTTTTACTCATCCTATATCATGTGTATAAGCTCAATGTATTATTCAAGAATATCAGTAAGAAATTGGATTATAAGATTACTTATATAAGTTCAATCCATTTCAAGGACTAGACATAAGACTAATTTTTTCAAATAGAACTATAGAAAATTTTGGTTTCATGTATCTGCATATAGTGAGAGAAATTAATTTTTGCTTCGTAACTTGTCTTTCTATGATTTTTTTCCTTTGTCACTAAAAATTCTCTTCATACCAAATTCACCTTGGTATCTTTATTTCTCAGAAGACAAAAACACAAAGGGGAATTTGGTATAAAGCACTTGTTTTTTGGGTTATTTAAAACTTTTAAACATAATGGAAATATCTTTTTTAGTGCTTTTTTCAAATGCTAAAACTTCTAGCTTCTATAGACGCATTTTTTAAGGTACTTTTCTGCATTAAAAAAATTGAAATGGGCCTATCTATGTAGCTCTCTTTCTGAGTTTAGTGTACTTGGATTTAAACCAGGTTACTCAATGGAAAATCCTAATTCATTGGTAATTTGGGAGGCTCGATTTGGTGATTTTACTAACGTGGCTCAAGTGATATTTGACAATTTTTTAAGTTCTGGTGACATTAAGTGGTTTCGTCAGATTAGGCTTATTGTGCTTCTTCCTCATGGTTATGATGGTTAAGGTCATGAGCATTCAAGCGGCAGATTGAAACGCTATCTTTAGGTACCCTGTTGTGAATCTATCTTCTTTTGCTTTTTAATTTTACTTTTATGTTTCCAACTTTGGATAGTAATTTCTCTACATTATGTTTATCTGTTGGGTTTGTTGATTGATAAGGATAAAGAGTTGAAGGATAGCAGCTGATAGCATTCTTGTTCTATAATAAATTAGTGGTATACTGTATCATATACTTATTGCTATAATATTGAGTCAAAACTTCATTTTCAGCACCATTTTAACTTATGTGTATCATTTTCAGTCAACAAAAGTTGGTACTATTTTCTAAAATGACAAGTTGAGCTCGACCTTTTTTTTTTTGCTAGGCCCAAGCCTAAAATTTATGAACAGTGTTGGGCCCCAACTTGGGCCTAGCTCGGGCTCCTATTTCTTAAGCTTTTTTTTATTGGGCCTGACTCGTTTTTATTTGAGCCTTGCCCGTGATCAAGTCTACTCATTGCCCATGTAACTTATAGATAAAGACCTTTACAATTAGGCTAAGAGAGAAAATCCATTAGCATCATCTTTACCCTCACTTAAACATATAAAGAGCAAGTATCACTACATGAATTGACTCCATTAAGTTTAATAGTTTTTACGTTGCCTTGTTATTGTATCTCTATCTCTTTAAACTTTTTAATATAAGTTGTTATCTCTTTATTATCCTCCTTGTCCCAAATTGTGATCCATCCTTAAAATAATATTTTACATCTAAATTTTAATTAAGATAATTACATGATTTTTAAGGTAATATATGAAATCTATTTCATTTGTATCTTAAATAATTTCAGAATGCACAAAGATTGTTTTTTAGATTAAATAAATAATTTTAAAACAGCCTGATCCCATTAATAATATTAAAAAGCTTTGAAATTGTTCAAAATTTAAACAAAACGTACTTTCAATAATGAAGTTATTCATCATTTTAACTTTTACATGGTTATTTTTATTAAAATCCAAAAATATCATAAGGTAGTTAAGTAATCACAAAATAAACCATATGAAAAATTAAATGAAGCACCTTAAATTACAAGAAAAGGAATTGATTTTAGGCTATTGGATTTTTAGGGCTCCCATAATAGGCTAATTTAATTCATAACTCAACCTGCTAATCAATTTAATTAATTAGATTAATTAAATAGTTGGGGATAATTAATTAATTAATTAATAGTTTGGTATATAAAAAGACTAGGGCAACATCTTAACTCTAGTAAAAACATAAGAGAGAAACACATAGAGCAAGAGAGTGGCCACTTTTCTTTGGGGATTTTAGGTACATCTTTGTGAAAATAACAGAAAGTCCAAAAGGGTAATTTTGTGTAACCGCAAAGGCTAATAATCAAAGTGAAACACAAAAAATAAAAAAGTAAGAAGATTATTAGGTTTGAATTCCATTGGGTACAAAATTCTTTTGAAGCTAATTTTAATTTCAAATTTTTGAAAATTTTCCTTTCGTTGGTATCAAAACATAAGTTTATATGTGCTCTCTCTAATTTTTTAAAGCATGATGCATTTTTCCATAAATTTCAAGTTTTAAAACGACTTACGTTATCAATAGTGAACTTTATTCTAGATGTCAAGTTTAATGAGGAGTCCAAATGGTGAAGGTTTGTGGTAGTGATAGAATAAGAAGAACAACAATTCCAAGAACAAAATAATTGCCAACCCATTTGAAGGTTTCTATTGTAAAAGGGGAAAAAACTCAATTAAGTATAGGCTAACATACCTTAAAGAAATGCTTCTTTCTAAAGTAGGTAAAAATTTCAACTTAATAGATATAAAAGAATTCTAATAATAACAAAAACTTAAGCTCTATAGAAAAATCCTTATAGTGCTTGAAAATGTTGATGAGCTAAAGTAATTATAGGAAATTGCTATGGAGTTGAATAAGAGTATAAAAGCTTATTTAAGATAGATCTAAGACAAGCAAATAAGCCTTTCTCAAAAGCTCATGGGTTAAAAGGATGACAACTAATGGAACTTGTGAAAGAAAACTTAAAAGCTAAGAGAGAGCTCAATTTTCTTATATGCATACCCAAGATAAGGCTCATGGAAGAGCACCATAATAAAGTGAATGCAAGGTAAACTATAGATTTTGCTATCCCAAAGAGTTCAAATATGTCAATACTTACATTTCATATTGCTCTAGCACATATGTTCTTATTATTAGGACCCTTATGCTTAATGTGTATTGACTTAAATATGACAAATTGTCCAAACATCTCCATATCATATACCTATGTGTAGACTTTGATTTTAGAAGAACTAGTGGTAGGCCCCATTATTTTTTTTAAAAAGCAACACATAAAAAAAGTCACATCAACTACAAATTAGGAATAGTAATATAACAATTTACTTATATATATATATATATATATATATTATTTTAAGACCAAAATCACTTTAGACGAAGCTCCTATGCACCTATGTGCACCTCAAGGAGGTCTTTACAGCACACATGTTGCCATAAAGGCATCTTTTGACTTTAGGTTTTTGTTATCTGCTTTCTTTTGACTTTCTCTTTATTAGAGTACTTGGTTGGCCAATGGGAGGCTGGAGTGAGCCATACACGCTACACCTAACAGTGGTTTTGTTTGATCATCTTTACCTAAACTCTTTTATTTTTAGAATTTTCAAAGATGAATATAGTCGAGTAGCCAACTTTGCAGCTTCATATCTTCTTCGTTTCTTGTCCAAATCATACAATATATGTCATTGGAAAGCTTATAGCATGAACTTTCCAACCATATATAGCTTGCGCATAGTGGCAACTTGTGAAGAGAATGCTCGACCTTAAAGGTTGGCCAATTGATCATGTTTTTCACAATCTAAATTTTTTTAATGGTTTATCTATATAATCCTAGATTTTAACTATATGTTCTACTACTATAAGGTTCATATGATGCAAAAATTAAGGCCTAACATTATTTGTGCATTATTTCATTGTTAATGAAGAAGATTGTCCTAAGTTTTAAAATTTGGAAGTTATGCACCACACATTCAACAAGAAAAGGTTAGAGCATATTTAAACCTAGGCTTTGATACCAATGAAAAGAATAATTTAAAATGAATTAATTAAAAATCATAGCAAAAGAAAGTTCATACCTGCAGATATAATTCTTGCTTGATTAATTGTGCTCCACTTTAATTACCAACGTTTTCAATTTATACAAAATCACCTAATTGAACTTTGTGTTTTTGATTTCATAGCAAGTGTTTTCAAATCCTAGAGGGGGTAGCCACACTCTCACTTTGTGTTTTTTTTCTTATTGGGTTAAGATGTTATATCTTAGTCCTCTATTTATATATCTCTTAAAAAGAGATATAATAGAATATTTATAATCTATCTTTAAACTAAGAAGATATGATAGCTTGTCTTGAATTTTCAAAAAATTTAATATCATAATTAATTATTAGATAATACCTAATTATCTAGATCTTTTAAGATAATAATTAATTATTTTAATAATTAATTATTTCAACAATCTAAGATAATAGTTATTCCAACAATTTAAGATAATAATTATCTCAATAATTTAATTAATCTAATTAATTAAATTAATAAGATGGATTACATCATATTAAATCAGCTCATTATATATGGACGCCTAAAAAATCAACACAAACATTAAAAGATATAAAAAAAATCAAATATTATAGATTGAAAAGGTATTACTAGTGCTTGATGGATGTTTTATTAATTACTTGTCATTCAGTATTATATATATCAGGTATCTTTTGACTGCTAATATAAATTTCTATAATAACTCATCAAATCAAAGTATATGTAGTGTAAGTCCACTTGCTTGAAAAATTTGTTCTTAATTCAGACAGTTGCCCTTTCTATAAGCAAACTACCTACATCAAACAAATTCAAGTATGTATATTCGTTAAAGATGGGTCGATGGGCATGGTCACCACCCATTAGCCTCTGTCTTCCAAGAATACTGGTCCACCTTTACCCACAACTATCTGAGCCAGAAGTAGAAACAAGCCATTGAAGACATAACTATAATCCTCATCATTTCTCTCGGCTAGCTGTTAATTAAGACTAATAACTTTGGCCAGCTCAATCTGTTATGCTTTGAGGTAATGAAGCAACTGCAAAGTTTAAAAAGATGCGTGAATTTGAATTGAAGGGTGTTTTTCACTTCCGGCGTAATCATAATATTATCTAAATGTACCCAAATTAAAGCAGTAAATGTCAACTACTTACCTCTCAATACGAAAGTGCAAACATGTCCATAATAGTAGCTAGACAGTAGACACAATGATATTAGAGTAGATGTGGTGGTGGGTCTCTGTAGATCTTATTATTACAATTATGTCGTAAACCAGTAACCACCAACCTGTAGGCTAAACGCCAGTAAAGAGGCACATGGTGCTGCTGCTACCTACTGCAGGACTCATATCTATTTCTATCCTATTTGATTCTCAAAAGCTAGATTAGCAAGGATTCGCATAAGAGATCTATATTCTGCGTCGAAACAAGGCATTAAGGAATAAAATGGGCCAAATGAACAGAATTTGTTGTCTAAAATTGTACCCCATTTTAATTATGCCCAAAATCCAGCCGATTTAATTTGCTCGATTCTTTTCAGAAATTTGGCGGTCTAGCTATATGGACTAATCTCAAGCTACTTTTGGAACATTATAAGTTTGCTCTAAGGGACCACTTTTCCTGTGTAGTGTGTACGACATCGGATTCAATTTCATGTGAACAGTGGGTACGACCCGAGGCAGCAGTTTCATACACACATTCAATGGTTTTGATGGTAATAAATGACAAATCATGTGGTTATCAGACAAATTATTGAGGAAAGTTTTCTAGCTTGCATTTAACACACTAATATTAATATTCTGACATATTTGATATCATGCAAATTAATTTTCAGTTAATTCACAAGATCAACCATATTTCATCACCACATTTATAATTATTCACTTATATTTAATTTGTTATTCTTTTTTTTGTAGATTTGAGATATATACTATATAGGTACCTTCTGTATTTCAAATTTTGATCAAAATTCATGGTCCCAAAAGATGTACCTTTTTTTTTTTTTTCTAAAATGGTATATGCAGGTAGAAAATGAAATTTGATTTTGTTGCTGCAGACAATGCTACTCAGTTGACAATTTTCATTATGTAAAATATTGATTCATCTCGTAACCAGATAATGGAGGTAAAACAGAATTATTTAAATTTTAAAACCAAACAAATTAAGTATATAATTTTTTTTCCTTTTAAAAAAAAAAAGCAATCCAACTCAAAGTTCTGTCCACATCTAAACCACCAAGAATTCATTGCTTGCTGGCCTTGCTGCCACAGTACATAATTAATATCGTGTCTTCAATGGAAATACACACATTCACCAATATATATTATTATATAAACTAAAAGAGGAAATAATTTCTAGCAGAATGGAATTAGTTTTACATTCATTTACCTCAAATTTTAAACGATGTCCCAAATAGGGTTCTCACCAACTAGCTATTCTATATTGATTTCAGTTATATTTATACAATTAGTTAATTATGTCTTTCAAAGCAAACGTTGGTCCACACATGCAGTTCTACTATCCATCTCTTCTGGGGGAGGAGGTGTCGCCAACGCCAAGTGCTTGAAAAGACGAGAGGAAGTGTGTGTGTATATGATGAAACTGTTCAGTGAATTAGACTAACAAAAACAGAATCCAAACCTGAAAACCCTATATTTTCTATCTTTATATACATGTTGCCTGATGCACTTTTACACCAAACTCCAGTCATGACCCACAATTAATAAAGAACCCTAATATCTAACTTTATAAGTGCTTACTACTAATGAATATCTTTAGCTTATTCCAAAATACAAAAGACTTCATCTCCCGTGTACATATGTGAATCAGATTTCGCAAGCATGCTTATCAGAAAATTCTACTGATTATTTATTGCCTCCCTAAGATATCAGTAACAAAACATAATAAACTTATCTCTTGTTGTTTTTTTCCATTAGCAGAATCTCGTCTTAATATCGCTAACTAACACCACAAGAAACGATGTATATGTACATATATATGTATATATGACTAATTCAAAACTGCTTTTCAGGTCTACCTGTCGTGCCCATAATAGGAACCTCACCAAGGTACCTTGTTCCATTGACTGTATTCTCATCAAGCAATATAACAGATTATACTAATCATACATGGGCTTTGATTATGATTCAAGAACCATATATTCGTGGTTGCTTTATAGTCATCTCCATATATAAATAAAGGTAGCTTTGAATTGAATCATATTGGGCAGAATAAAATTAATCATAGTGGTGGGAATATCCTAAACCTTGCTTTTCCCCTTCCCTACTAATTTTTAATTGTATCAATCATCAATGTTTCTTATATTTTAGTCAGGAGACTGAGGGGATATCATTAGATTCCGAAACATAGTTTTATAATCTGAAAGAAAATGAAAAAAAAAAAAAGAAATGCAAAGAAACCCCGTTTGCCAACTGGTTAGTAGTAGTAAACAAGGGAGGCCATGAAAGTTCACATAGCAGAGAACCAATGATTAAATGCGACCATCAAAAGCATGGCCGCCGAATGAACGGTCCTGATTGATTGATGGGGATGGTTGGTGGGCCCATTTACCAGTAGAGTACGTCATTATATTAACTATCAAGATTTAAGACTCACCGTGGATCTTTCTGCTGTGCCAGCAACTGTTGTTCCATGAGAAAGGGAAATTTTTTCTTTAAAAAAATAAATAAAAAAGATGGAGGAATGATCCACCAGTTTGTCAGTGAAATTGTACATTGGTTCAGGCAATAAGCAGCAGGTGGACCCCACCACCTGAGGCAACCTGGAACCGATAAGGTTATGACCCCACAGTACTATTACCCCCTTTGTGACTCATCTCTCTCTGAAAAATCTAAATCATTGATGCAGTAAAAACCTCGAAATTCATGGCAGAGATTTTAGAATCAGAATGATAAAAAAGCGGTGCAAATTTAATAAACTTACTACTACTGAATTTCAATTGGCCTAGCGGTAACACTGTTTGCCACAAAGTTTAACTTACTACTACTGAATTTCCAATTGGCCTAGCAGTAACACTGTTTTATCACTTCGCTGCCACAAACAAACTTTGTGGCCAATAAAGAGAGAGACAGATTTTTATTGTTCTTAGAAAAAAAAAGGAAAAGGCAAAATGTGAAAAGAAAAACTCCAAGTGCCTGTTAGATAGGAAGCTTACCAAAGGATAGGGAAGTGAGTCGTTTTCCATCTTCTGTTCAACATAAAAAGCATAAAATTACAAAGTAAAAGGTTTTGAGAAAAAAAAGAAAAGAAAAGAAAAGAAAATTGCACAAACAATGATGGTAAGATATCGTGCAGTGAAATAATTCAAAAAAGGAGACATTGAAAAAAAAAAGAGCCAGCCAAATACCCCATTGTTAAATAGTGTCATCTCCCAAACCCTAAAAGACCCTCTTCTCTCTTCCGCTCCTCCTGGGCTCCTCCTCTCCCAAAATATTAATCACACCAAAAAAAAATTTAATTTGGGAAGAAATAAATTAGACTGAATTTTTAAGAGCAATCAAACCTCACGTGTGTCAATACATCATCAAACAACTACACATGTAGGAAGCACATCATGATCCTCTATGAGTGGTGGCTGTTGGTGTCATGCCGATCATCGCCCCCGCCGCCGTGATGTGATTGAGATCCACTTCCCTGAGATTCTGACAGCCCGATCACCGGCCGATAGGGGCTCAGCCCCGCCAGCATACTCAAATGTCCTTCGTTTATGTTCCCGCCACCACCGCTGCCCCCACCACTAATCCCCGATGACCCTAATTGTTGACTAGGCAATAAGGCCATAGGTGTAGGGAAGTTCATGAAATGCAACGCACTTGACATGGTGCCCCTATACAACCCACTGTTATTTACCGGTGGGAATGTCCATATGGGATCACCGCTCATAACCTGGTTACTTGAATTCGTCACCATCCAGATATTAGCCGGAATCTGAGCATGGCTTGCCGGGATGGCCCCTGCGCTTGACTGCATCAAATAACTCCCCATTTGATGCTGCGTCGACAAGTCCTGCTCCGCGGGCCGCCGTTTTCTTCCTATTCCTTCTTCTATGCTCTCCGGCGACAAATCCAACGTCGCAGCTGCTGAAGGCGGCCCGCTCCCATCACGCAACTCCTGTTTCGCTTGCAATAGGGTTGTGGTTAGGTTATTGGATTGAAAATTTAGAAGCGTAGAGGCGGCGGTATTATCGGAAGACAAGCCAATTCCAGGGAATAAGCTCCGGCGCTGTTGAACGGAGAAGTTGGGATTAAAGTAGGACGATCTTAACTGAGACGGGACCGACATGGTGGATCCTGAGCTTCTCAAGGATATGTTAAGTGATGTGAAGTTAGCTGGGATGGTGCCGGTGCCGGTGGCCGCGATGACAGCAGGCTCAGCCTGTTGGAGCAGCCACTCGATGGTTTCACCGTCGGACTTGTGGCCGAGCTCGCGGGTGAGCTGGAAGACTCGAGCAGCGCAGAGGGCGGGCATTCGAATGCGGCGGCCACGGCCGTCGACCTTGGTGTGGCGGTCCTTGGTGGAGGTTCTCTTAGGTGGGGGCTTCTTATTGGAGGGTTCGGTGGACGGGACGATCTGGTTGGATCGGTTTGGATTGGAGGACGTAGGTTCGGCGGAGATGGCTAAGGAAGGGTAAGGGGATGAGGTGGAGCAAGAAGCAGCTTCTTGATCTTCTTTCTTCTCGAGGAGTTGGAAGGGAAAGGTTGGACGATGCTGATGATGGTGGTGATGGTGGTGGAGATCATCACCTCCCTCCATTAAAGTTAAGTGTGTTTGTGTCTGTGATGAGTGAGTGAGTGAGGGAGGGAGGTGGTGTATGTGATAAGTGACCCTATATAATTTAATCTCTGTGGTGGGTCTTGCTCATCAGTGACTATTTTAGAGAAGAAATGAGTGTGTATGCCTACGTTATTTGCTTTCTCTCTTGGTACAAGGCAAGGAATTAGCTTCGGAAAATTGATGTAGAGAGAGAGAAGGGATAAGCAAGCCAAGATAACGAGGGGGAATTATATGGGTGAGCTTTAAAAAGCATGATTTTTTTTCCAGAAAAGAAATTGCTTTGTTGTGGTTGTTCTGTGAAGCTTTTTAATTTTAATTTTAATTTTAATTTTAATTTTCTTTCTTTCTTTTGAATCAGTCCTATGAGAAAAATAAAAATATAAGATTTTTAATTTTGTGAAGGGAAGAGAGGGAGTTGGGCCTTTTTATTGTGGTTGGACAGCTTCTTTGGTTCAGAGTCCACGTGAGGTGCTCTTTTTATCATTCAATCCATAAAGACAATGGTGGCCGATGTGGGACCCGATCGCAAGTCAAAAAATTTGAGAGACCTGGAAAGGAAAGATTATCGAAGTGGGTCCCTCCCCATTCAACTCATCATTTCGTTTTGCCTTTTCTTCTGCGCCTTTGCTGGGAAGCTTTGGGATCCCTCAATTCGTATTTGCCTTTGGGCCTTAAGATTTGTGAATTGCCAGTGTTTAAACACTTCAAATCCCACTTATGCTTCCAAACATCTTGGCCCCTAACAACTGCAACTATCAGTTTGAACTCTTATTATCCATAATTAGCTTCTTGTACGTTGTACCAACCACTGTTATATCTTTTTCACTTTCAAAACAGCCCCTCTTTTACTATAATAGGCATGTTTAGTTGCCTCTGATCAAGTGCCTAAATAAGTATATATATACGATGCAAATTTCCCAGTCAAAATGTCCTGTCTCATTTTTACTGCTAATCAACTCAAACTATTAGTACAGAGAATAATTAATTAAACTTAACATCAGTTCTTGAGACTACAGGGGGAAAAAGGACAAAAGATATACATACATATATATATATATATGTACACACCATTGTGGGTTATCTTGTTCAGCCTTAGGACCACAAGTAGCAAATGGCAATGGATCCAAATACTTGTAAAACTTCAGAGAGAAAGAAGCAGTCACTCTGTGTGTGTGCGCGTGAGAGAGAGAGAGAGAGAGAGAGTTTTTATGGGTTAGGACTCTTTTTCGGAGGATTTTTTTTTTCTTGTTGAGGTTGACACTGTTCGTTATTTCTGCTCATGTGACCAAACCATACAGATCCATCGCAACTTCGTTTTCTTCGCATTTATGAATAGGTTCTAGTTTCTTGCTATAGAACTTGACCTCGACCACAAGAAACAACAAATCAAAATGACACTTTGTGACATAATGGAAACAAATGGGGAGCTAACCAAACACTTTAATTTCCCTTGTTCTTCTTCTTCCTGGGAATATATATATAAACACTTTTTTCACTGTTATATACCACTATAAAATTGAATCAAATAGTAAGGAGTAAAATTTTGAACTTCTACTGGAAGTTAGTCATAAATAGTGGAGCAACTTCGGTTATCATCATCACATGCAAGCATCTTATATGAATGACGACAAAGAAAGTCATCCCCGCAGAAAATAGTTAGTTATTATTAATTAATTGCATATAAATCATCAATTACATACTGTGACAAAGCGAAAGTAAACAAGCATGATTGATGATAAAATCGAAAACTTCAATCAACCAATGTTTTAGATTATTCATTTATCATAACAGCCTGTGGGTTGCAGGTAGTATTGAAAAAGTGAGTAATAATGATATTCAGATGTTAATAAATAAACAATTTTTGTCTGAAATTTAGAATACATAATAATGATTTAAAATTAGATGGCTATAACACCCAAAAAAAAATTATTTGTAAATATATATATATATATATATATTAGATAACAATATAATATTATAATTGCGCTTAGTACTAAAATGAATTCTTGGGTTGTGACCCATTTGAGGCATCCTATTTATTAACTATGAGCTGACTGCGTCACAATGCTGAAGCCAAAAGAACTTGGAATGCTTCTTAATTAATTAGAATGAAATTTCAAAAAATGCTGAGGACATAATGAAAAGTTGGCCACATGATTCCCCAGCTTTTTTACACCAGATCTTGTCGCCAAATTACATGTCAAGAAATGCAAAGATTAAACGTACCGATCGACAAGTTGACAAAAAATGGACGCTCTCTTGATATTTTGATAACGACTCCATAGTTAGCTTTGGTAGTCGTCCAAATCAAACTTATTAACATGTTATTATTTAGGAGAAATTCCAATTTATGCTTTATAATTTCACTCGGAACAAATTTGTCACAATGTGATTTCAAAAATTGTCTCGTCCTACATCTATATAATTTCTGCAAGTTACTATTTACATGTGATATTTTTAATTTTACTTTTAACAGAAATAAAAATATAAATGTCAAAGCAATGATGAATACTTGGTATTGTTAAAATATATTTCACTCATAACTTAAAACCTTAATTTCTTTAAAGTTATAATTAAAATTAAGATGACAATTAAAAGTTAAAATTTTCATTTTAATTTTAATAATAGTCTCAAAATACTATGCAAACTACCCCAAAACAAATAAAACAAAATTTTAACAATGAAGTTAATTATCATTTTAAAATTTAGAATAAATTATATAGATTTCTTCTAAATTTTATTGGAATTATATGAACCTCTTATTTATTTTCAGAATATACAATCCTTTCTCTTGAAATCAAAAGTTATGTTACATTTAAGTCCAATAAACTAAAATATCTTCTATTAACATAAATATATTTTTTTACAAAAATACCCCCCTTCTAATCTAGCAATCAAAAGAGTAAACTTAGTGATAAGGAAAATTTACTACGTGAAGCCAAAATTAAACTTAAAACTAATTTTAAGAAACTAATTTACTAATAAATCAAGTTGGAACAAATATATCAAAAAGTTATATAAAGTTAGAAATTCTGATTGACAATAATTAACTATAAAGTAGTCAATTTACATAAAATTAAAAAGAGAAGAATTTTAAAATGATCATTTTTTCCATGTGGAAGGCATGTGTTATACTACTTGTTAGTTGATAAATGATAACTAGTTTAAAATTTTATTAAATTTAATAAAAATAAAATCTACTCTTCTTTTTATCTTTATTTACATATATTTGGATATAATTCAACAAAAAACAATGATGAAAGTAAGGATAACTAGTTTACCAAATAAAATGGCCTCCAATTTTTGAAAAAAGAAATATCAATATGTATTAAGTTTGTAGAAAGTATTTTAATTAAAAATTTAAAAATTTAAAAAAAATGTAATGCAATTTTTGGTTTTTAAAAAGTATATATTTGAAAAGTAGAAAAAATACTGTTTAATTTTAGCAAATTTATGGGAAAATATTTTAGTCAATTAGACAAAAGTATAACATAATTTTTGACTTTAGGAGAGAGAGAGTATATTTTAAAAATAAAAAAATTTATATACTTTTAGCAAAATTTAAAAAATATTTATATATCTTAATCTAAATTTTATTTAGTTAATTATGTCAAAATTTAAATAAAAATTTATTACCAGATGATAAAATGATAAAATAAGAGAAAAAGAAAGAGAGAGCTCGAACTTATCCCTCGCTCAATCATTCTCAATATTTATATATGAAAATAAAGTATTATTTTATTGACAGTTGAAAGCTATATGCAAACTTTTCCTAAAAAAACTAATCACAAAGTGGAAGTTGCCTTAAAGTATTAATGATTGTTTGATTTGAAATAAAATATTATAAATATCAAATAACATTACCTTAGAGGGAGGGAGATGGCTTTATACTATCAAGAACAGTAGTTATAACCCTAACTCCAATCTGGAGTGACTACTTGAGGCGAGGTGTCTATGAAATGGGTAGACTTAAAATGTGTGTCCTGTCCACGAGGGCATAGTGGACCTGTGTGCTCAGAGCAGAAGTGGACCAGAGAGATATTAACCATTGCTGCCTTTTCTGAGACCACATGCCCTGCTACGTATGTATGTCATATTGAACAAGACAGCTTACCATCCTCTAATGTACATATACATACATTATCTGTCTTGTACTCCAACTTCCTATTTAAGTGGACAAGCTAGCTTGCAACCCAACAAATATCAATCTCTCTCGTGCACCTGCTTAGTGAATACATATTTGGTCCCTCTCCGTAGAAAATAACCTAGCTCAATGCAAGTTGTCATGTGAAAATGATTTCTACCTAGGTTTTTAGTTTATCGATTTATTACAATTTTTATTTTTTACTTTTAGTTGTTTGGACAGGAAAAATATATGTGCAACTTGTCTACATGGGATCATGTCTTGTCGAAGTGTTTCCCAGATCAAGCTACTATTTTCATGTTTAAAGAGAAGGTTATATGGGAGTTGCTATAACAGACGACCAAAATATAATTTTGGTGTTTAATAGATAGATGCATTTTTAATTTCATCCTTCAAGCCTCCGGAATTTTCTTGTTTTCATTTTAATCTTTCAATTATAAAAATACTTTTAATGCTGATTCCTATTTTATCTCTATCAAAAAAATTGTAGAGTGAGTTATCTATAAGGTTTGACTTAATTAATAGTGCTAGATAAGTTTTAATTATTGTCCACGTAAGCAACTGATTAAATTTGGCATTAATTTTGAATCAAAATAGGATAAATTAAGTATATCATTAAAATATTTTAATAACTGAGAGATTAAATTAAAAAAATAATAATCTATTAAAAATAAATTTAAAATTACGCCTATTTATCTATTACTAAAATAGTTTCATATATTGATGAAGCCTCATCAATTCAAAATGTGTCAAACATGCAACGGGTGTCTGCTAGTGCGGTCTAATTCCTTAGTCAGCGATAGATCAAATTAATTATAATATATATATATATATAGTACATTTTTTATTTTTATTTTTTTAGCATAATTATATATATATATATATATCTTTTTATTAACTGTATTTTTTATAGATGGAGTTTATCTAAGATATTGACACTACTCACACTAATTAGCAGGAGAACTTTGTGCTTTGGTGTTTCTGTGACATACATACAAAGCGGAGTAGGATTCCATCATCTAGTTTTTGGCGCTGTCACAGCCAAAGTATCTAATAGTGATCTTTCAATCCTCGCTCGTCAAACCATTATCGAATTGCGTCATCCATATTAGGTCATAGATATTTAGATTAATTATGGGGTAATTTAAGTGCATTTTCTAAGCCATTTGCTTAGAATAATGAGGTGGATCTGCGCATGGATCACCCAGATGTTATTCATGAAATACCAAGCATAGGGTTAATTCTTCGCAGTCAGAGAACGGGGTAGAGGAATGTGTTTTCTCAATTCTCAACTTAATTAGTAAATGAGGAAACACACGTGAACCGCCAAAAAAAAATTAAACACAAAATTATGAGATTAAAATTTAAAATTTTTATCAATGAAAAAATTATTGTCAAAATAGAATAAAAGTTATTTATATATTCATCTTAATTAATTTCTGAAAAATAATTAAAAATTAGAAATAAAATAAGAAAAATAACTAATCCTCAAAATGTGCAAAAACTTTGTTTATATATATATATATATATATATATATATAAGAAGGCTTAAAACTTTTCTTGAATTAAAACTTATACCTACTCAAGATGCCAGGTTACCAACAATAAATTCTTCTTGAGTTTCTTACCTCTGCTACAAACTCATTTGTTAAACATTTTACGTCATCTTTTGATCATATTGTGTAAACTTCATATGTGAAAATAAACCAATTTTAAATTATAAAATACATTTTGTGTGCCAAATTACGAATCAAAATTTAAAAAGAAAATTATTGGAGATGAAGAACAGTTAAATAGAGGATTGTGTATGCAATATATATATATATATATATATATAAATTTAAGAATCTTGGTTGGGGAATGACGTAGGATTGGCAACATTATAGTGGATAGGTGAAGGGTGTGTAGTGGGATTGGGTGAGGGTGAGTACCTCATTAGTTTAGACAGTTGGAATCTTGGTGTGCAAATAGAGCTCAGCAACCCTTTAATAATTAATCCTTCACATAATAATAGGCACTTTTTTATAAGTAAAATTACTAGAAAGATAGTAGTAAATAGAAAGATTGAAATTAACTTTCGTATATTGCTGATGTACTACTCCCTTAATTATCCAAACTTATAAAAACTTTGCTACGATGTGTAAGTGATTAGAAGAAAAGGGACAATATTTCTTTTATGAGACTTTATGGGTGGAATGGATGAACAGTATCATAAGAGGTCGCTTTAGATTCAGAGATAGATGGTATTTTAGACTTAAATACATAGAAATTAGAATGCTTCGACTAATATAAAGGCAGGGGGAAAAAGGTTTTGGATTGAGGGGATATGTCAATTCAAACCTAGAAGCTTTCATTGAATTACGAGAAGCAAATAGGGACAAGATAGAAACCTTGAGTTGAGAATGAACCAAAGTCAATTAGTGTCGATTATTAATTAGCGCCGCCTTTCTTTTAGGTTTTGGTCACGAGAACTTGCTTATTTTAAGATCTTAAAGATAGGATATCTAAGAGTACACACAAAAGTCAGAAAAAAAGAGAGGAAGTTAAAACCAAGAATATGTTCGAAATGGCTTTTATTAACTTGGAAAAAAAACAAAGGAGACGAAATGGTGGAGTGGGTAGCATCAAATCAAATCGCTTTGTTTGTTAGCTTTTTGCCTGCTGCTATTGGGGACTTTCATGAAAAGTAGAGCCAATTAACCACCCCCAAAAAAGACAAGTTTATTGAGTAGAATGGGCGTTTTTTTAAAAAAATAAAATAAAATCGGCATATTTAATTATCACAATTAAATTTTCTAGTCCCGTATTCTCATATTTAAAACAAATTATTTAGTAAACTCCCTCCATTTAGATAATTTTTTTATTATATTATAAACAGTTTTGTAATTGTATAAGATAATTGTTTAGTGTGACACATTTAAAATTCTAAAATATTTATTAACTGTCTACTTAATTAATTTATTTTTACTACACTAACCATTTTTAAGAATTTTCTTTTATAAATGCCTGTTCTCAATCATTTTAATGTGTTTATACAAGTACATCTCAGTAGCTCATTAGAATCACCGTAATAAAATTAGGATTATATTATTATTTTTGTCTTCGAACTAATTTCTCAATTAATTTTAAAAGGAGTAATTCTTTTAAGTTAATTCATTAATAATTATTTTTCCAATTCTTTTTATCTCTCTATTTGTTAAAGTCACTAATCTAACTTCTCACTTTTAGATTATCTAAAAAGACAAATAATTCTAAAAAAATTATTGAGCAATTAAATTAATTGAGAGAGTTAGACTTTTATGAATCAACTTAAGAATAAATTTATTTTTGAGAAATAAAATCAATAATTTACTCTAGAATTAGTGTGAATATAATTTTATAATTAATATCAGCATGTACATCTTATCTTATCCAAAGGAGAAGTCTAATCCAAGGCTAGCAAATATCGCTTTCTTCTCTCATCTGCTCATATTAAGCTTTTAATCTGTGCTTTCTACTCATATCCACTCCTAATTTCACTAAAATTAATTACAAAAAAAATGACATGATGCCTAGTTATGCTAGAGATGAAAAAATGGTGGGTATCGATGGCCGTTGAGGAAGAAAATATATGCATTAAGTAGCGAAGCGCAAAGAACTTAGAAGACTGGGGATTCTCAGCGGGTTAATAAAATATTATTATAAGTAGAAAAGAAATAGGAATAAACTCACATATAATTTTTATATTTTTAATATCAATTTTTTCAGTAATAATATAATAAATGAATAATTTTTATAATTATGTATGATTTTTATACCTTAATATCGTATAATTATTTTTTTAATTTTTTTTACAAATATCATATATTTATTAAATAAATTTGTAGTAAAAAATGTATTTAAAATTAATCTTACAAAATACTTTCATTATTATTCTTAAACGTATAAAATAAAAAATTTGATTAAAGAGAGTTTTTAAATATTTATTATCAATTTTTAAAAATATATAATAAATAATTTTTTATAATTCAGCATCATATAATATCATATTTTAAATAATATATTTATTAAAAATTTTAATAACAATCATTTAAAATAATTTTATCGTAAGTTTGAGAGAAGAAACAAACCTAATAAGAATTTCTTGTAAAAACAAAACATGGGATGATGGCTAAAGAGAAGGGTCAACTTCATCAGCAGAGGAGGCACGTGTTGGGTGAGTTACACTACAACGCAAAGTACATACATTATATCGCATCGCTCTGTTCCAATTTGTTTGTGCCCTCTGAAAAAGCTGCCATATCAAAAAATCCTCAAAATTAATTTCTTTTTTTTTTAATTACTTTTTTCTTTTTCTTTTTTGGCTAAAAGAGTAAAATATCTGGAAGCTAGCTAGATACGCTAGAAATCCTGTTGGTTGTGTGGCTGCATCAAAAGCTGAACTCGTTTTCCTTGCTCATTTGGCTTGCCCTCAACCACTTTTAATAATTATAATATCTGCCATCTCCAACTGTCACTGGATTAGCAAATTCATGAGATCATTTTTCGTTTTCGACAACGAAAAGGTTGATAGGTGGCAGATTACTACTTCATTAGGAAACACCAAATTAGCAACAATGTTTTATTTCAAACATGGCAAAGCCATTCGCTACCTTGTGTCCTTTTTCTTAAGCACCGATGTTGACTGCTCTATTTCATTTCCAATCCAATCTTCATTCTTTGAAATCTCCATCCGTGGTGGGTCTTTAATGTTCCATATCCTTTATTAAAGATAGATTCAATTTGACAAAACCATTCTTAAGTATACTCTATTCACAAATGAATGAAGATTAATAATAAACACATTACTTTCATGTAACGAAGGTCTTAACAGAGATTTTTAAATACGATTGATATATAATATTTTTTTTGACGTAAAAATTGGTAATAATGATAGATTATTTTTAATAGTATTAGTCAATGTGACATGCATAAAATATTTTTTTAATTCTACATCTATATTTCTTGGACTTATGACACTCATGCCTTGAGATGGCTAGAGCCTATTAAGAGGTGATTAAACAGTGACTCACCGAAAAGGTCAGGCGTTAGGAATTTTCCTAGAAGTTGATTACCAATATGATGACCGCCGAACTCAGAATTTATTTTGCCATGTGTATCAATTCATGTTGACATTTTTTAAAATATAAATAGATGAAACTAATCATAAAAGACATATAAGGATGTAGAAATGAGTTACAATAAAATATGTATCTAACATAATTTTTTTTTAGTTAGACAATGCTTACCATATTTTGTATAGACCATGCTCACAAAGAAAGTCAATAATAAAATGTTATCGTGGTGAAATTACCATGTGTGTGTGGTTTATTAATGACATAGTAGATATGGTCTATTTAAAAATATTTTATCAAACATAATTACATATATTTTAAAATTGACTTAATTTATTCGTTTTTTAGAGTGAATTATATTAACTTTTTTTTTGAGGTTTAGTTGAATTATACGTAAAATCCTTTTGATTTTAAAAATTCACTTAATTCTCTTTTAATTTATTTTCTATAAATATAGTTAATTTTTTAGGCAATGAGTGTCTTTGAGGAAATAAAATTATTTAATTGTCTTTGCTAGTAACATTATAATTTTATACTGTATTAAAAATTAATTTCTTTTATGAAAATAAGTTAAATAAATTTTTTTCCAAATATATATATCAAAATGTCAAAATACTCAAGCATAATTCTTCAAAAAAAAAAACCATGATTCAATTAAACCTACCAAAAATTAATGTAATTTGCTGTATCTTCTGTAATGTAAATCTATGTTAAAGAAAATTTTTCTCCATAAATCATAGGGACACACCAAGAAACGAGCTAAAAGTAAATGCATCCCTCGTAATTATGCATTTTATCTCTCTCTCTCTCTCTCTCTCTCTCTCTCTCTCTGTCTCTGTCTCTCTCTGCGCTTCTTTATAATATGATTGGTTGATGGATCCAAGGGAGTTGGGAACCAATTTCAGTAAGTGACCCCGGCGAAGCAATCTGACTAGTGTGGTCAAAAAAGGAAAAAAAATGATTTTAGAGAACATAGAGAGTAACAACTAATTGATCAAATATGATGCTCATGCTTCCATGTATAATAAAACCACCGACCAACTAACTCAATCAATTTAGGTACAGTAGTCACGAACAGCTGACAACATGTCCCTCTCCTCCCCTTCGGGTAACCCTCTGGCAATACCCGACCCGAATGGTTCCAAATTCCAAAGCCTCTTCCCCCAAGCTCCACCAAAACGACACCTTTCGTTTGCCAGCCTTATGGGGTAACATCAACGGCATCGGAGAGTACAACCTTCGTGATGTCCGGTTCGGTCCAATCACTCGGTCGACGTTCTTTCTGTACCTTTTTGCTGTATTTGTGGGTTTTTTTATTAACTCCACGATGGACCATTCAATTGTGTCCAAGCCCACGATCATCACGATGTGGGCTAAGAGTGTGAAAGGTTTCCTGTGAGAGGTCAACAAAATTTCCATACTTGTACTCTGTTGCCTCTGGCCCAAGAGTTAATTTGGAGCAATCTTCAGCAAACTCACACTTGAGTACTGGAAGTCACCTGGCTAACAAGCTTTGAAGTGGATTCAGGAGAGGGTGATTAACAAGCTTAATTACGAATTGGAATTTGGAAACATAAGTTTCTCTCCCAAGTTGGTAAAGAGGTTATGATAAAATCAGTTATACCTAAAGCACCCCAATTGCCTTTGGGTAAAGATAGCAGAAACTGTCATAGCAAATACTTAACTTCAAAGTTGTTGAGAAGGCCGAGATTGTCTAATGGCTTTTGGCAAGTGGGTGATGGAGCACAAATCCATATTTGGAAACATTGCTGGATAAGATATTCAGGGAGGATCAATAATGAAACAGGCAGCCACCACAATAGAGAAAATCAGTTCCTTGATTGACAGCGAAACAAATAGCTTGAACCTTCCTTTGCCAAGAGAAATTTTTTATGCTAAAAAATGTCCCGGCTACTCCTACCATTTCTACTGCTTCAGACATAATTGTGTGGCCTTATGTTGTAGATGGATCTTACAGAGTCAGAGATGGGTATAAAAGCATTGAGGAGGCAAGACATGTGGAACAAATTCTAAAACCTTCTACCTCTAATATAGTAGATCCAGGTCTATGGAAAATCATTTGAGATGCTAGTAGATCCATTTGCCCAATTTGTACTTCAAAAAATGAATGTTGGAACATTTGTTTCTAAGATGTGAATGGTGTTGGCCCCAGAGGTTGCAAGTAACCTTTTAAAGATTTTGACGATTATAAACTATATTAAATTTTATTCTAAATACGCATTAAGTTAGTGATTTTATTTATTTGAAGAGAACTTGGAAAATGCACGGGACACTTCTAACATCTTTTGTTGACAGAAAAAGTAAACAAATTGAAATGAAAAGTAAGAATGAAGCCAATAAGCCAAGATCTTATGGTATGTTTGGTTGCGAGAATTGGATGGAATGAAAAAGAATAAAAAAGAATAGAAAGGAATGGAAAAGAATGTTATTATGTATAAAATCTATTTGTTACGTCAAGGAAAAGAATAAAAATATTGTTATATTTTCATTTGGTTAGATATAAATAAAAAAAAAATAGTTATTAAAAAGATCAAAATATCTTTAATTGATAAATAATAATAAAATATATAAATGAAGAAGAAGTAATTACCAAAAGATCAAAATGCCCTCAATAGGTAAATAATAATAATAATAATAAATATATAATTTTTAATATTACTCCTATAATTATAAAATTCATTCCAGTGCACAGTCACACTTTCCTTCCCAAAATGGAATGATTGTGGTTTCCTTTATATAAAAGAAAGTAAGATGTTTATGAAAAAAATTTTATTACCTTTCCTGCAACCAAACACACAGCACTGATGGAATATAAGCTAATTTTTCATTCTCTGAGGTGATATTCTCACACCCAAACATAGTCTTAGTTCCAATACAATTTGATTACAAACTTTAAAATGTTAGCCACAAGTTGCCAAATGACACATTGAAGTATAGAAGTGGTTGCCTTTTGTCATATCTATAAAAAAGAGAAAATAATAAAATACTTCATGGTGCTTCTTTCTTGTTGATGGTCACATAAGACCATATATTGAGATAAGAAAAACAAGCTACAAGTACAAAATATATTTTCCTTTTGTCATATTATCTTTTTGTCACTTCACTTTAAGAATAGGAATAATATTCCTTTCTTCTTTTCCATCATCCACAATATTCTTATAACATTAAATGAAGCAATTAATGTGAATTTAATAAAAAGTGAACGACAAAGCAAAAAGCTTTGCTCTTGCCTTCATGAAAATCTTTGTGACATGATGAAATCAAGCAAAAGAACGAGAAGTAACTCAATCCTTTTCTCTATCCGAGTTGAAAGCATGCTACTCTTTGGCTTTAATAACATGACGAGCAACTTATGAAAAAGTAGCGATATTAGAGGGTGCAAGTGGAAGACATCTAATATTTAGTTGTAAAGCTCTCTCTATAAAAGGAAGCAATAAAAGAAGGAAGATACAGAATAGAAGTAAAAAAAAATTAATTTATATTGTAATTCTTATTATTTTCTTCATCTAGTTATTGAGAGTTTTTAAGAATGTGTTTACAGTAATGTCATATTAGTTTGGTATTCTTGTATATTTTTCATAGTATGAAAAAAATTAATTGTTAAGTGAACTAAGTAAAACCTATTGTATTGTAAATCTATTTTAGTATGAGGACAGTCAGTTGTTAGGTAGGTCGAGTAAAACTCTGTGTCAAAAGTTTTACATAAGTTTGAATCTAGGTGTTGGTAGAAAGCATTTAAATAAAACCATTTGTTGCATAACTGTAATTTCTAGTTGCAAAAAAGAAATTCCCTTGGAATTCAAGGGAACTGAACATAGAACAATAGCTTAAACTAGGATAAATTTTAATATATTTTTTCTTTTTCTTTCTCCCTTGCATTTTTATCTTTGTTTCTAACTATATTAGGTTTTAGTCCACTAGTTCTAGTTTTCAATTAACTGAAACTTTCTTATAGCACTAAAACTTCATTTTCAAGTTTTTATTTCTTAAGATGTTTCAATTTCCAATTAACTAATAATTTTCTAGTTAACTTAATGTGTATGGTTATGCCCAACTTGTATGGTTGCAAGTATGTTGTATGCACTTTTAACTATAAAGTAGCCAAAGGGGTTAAGATTCTAGATTTGATGATAGTCACCACCATTGCCAAAGGAGGGAGGAAGGATTGGAAGAATCTTGTGAATAATTTTACTGGGAAAAAGGGTGAAATTCAATCCTACTGCCTATCACTTGAGTCACTCACCTAATCTTTCACCTTGCTTTCATGCAAGCTATGGTCCACATGCATCATGGCCTCATTCAACAATCTCACATTATGGTCAATCTAGTGATTTGTGAAAAAATTGATGTTAGCTCTATTTCTCACTTACCACACCAAATTGTATTGGATCAACTCCTTTTTTTGGCAAATAAACTTCCATATTTGAGAATTACCTGCTTTAAAAAAAATCTCCAAATCTAGTTTTATTCAAGGCATATTAATGAAGAAACACTTGACTTCAAAGATCCTTAGAATTCATAGAAATCTTTCATATTAGCTTAATGACGCAAGCTCGATTCATGAGATTCATATTACGAAGGTCTAAACCATTATTCTTCTTTAGCTAACATATTGTATCCCATCAAATTAAATGGATTTTCTTATAGTTACTATTGTGCCCCTAAATAAAATTCTTTTGTAGATGATCAATTGATTACATATCCCTAAAGGAATTTGAGAGATTTGCAAAGGATAAAAGGGGTAATGCTCAAAATTGGTTTAGCAAGGGTAACTTTAGAGATAAGCAATTCACTTTACAACTTGCAATCTTCTTTTGAAATTTCTCAACAATATAATTAAAACTCTCAGAACTTTTCACCCTAGAGAGCATAACATTAAGGTACTTGCCTAAGTCATTAGTATTCTTGAAATTTGAAAGGAAAGCTATAGAGTTTCTCATGGTTAGAGAAAAGTTATGAGTGAAAAAAAAAATAGATGATTTGCCTTTATTAACTTTTTGTCCCGAAAGACTACAAAAAGTATCAAGGTATTAATTAATACATAACAACTGATTCATAAAGACCAAATAAAAGAAAGTTATCTACAAACATAAGATAAAAAATTTTGAGACCATTCCTTCAAATATTGAAAAGATGCCATCTTCCTCTACTAATAACTTCGCCATTAATAAGGTGAGAGAGTTGGATCTTCTTGACGAATACCTTAAAAAAGCCTAAAAAATTCTACTTTTTCCTTATTCCAAAAGATATTAGGAGAAGAAGTAGAAATGCAATGCATGATGGTGACAGCAAACTCCTTAAGAAGCCCCACCTCTCAAAACATTATCAATAAAACTCCTAAAATCTTAATTGATTTGCAAAATTTTAATTGTGTTTCTACTTTGTATCACCATTGTGTTTTTCTTTTTTTAATATTTTGCAAATTCATCTTAAGTTTCTTCTAAAGAATTTCATAGTCTAGTTTTTTATATAAAATAATTATTCATTCCTTCTGAGTGTATTCTTTAAATGGGCCCCACCTACCTAGTTTCATTTTTACTTTCAGTCAGTCATCTACAAACTTGAGGCTAGCAGAATAGAAGACTGGGTTTGGCGATAGGTCAAGATAATGATGGAGTTAGAAGAAGAATCTAAGGAAAATTATTACCTAGCTAGCTACTTTTTGACAATCCTTTGGCTTATATGAAAGATCCATAACGAATTCATTTTTGAGAAAGCTCCTATGTACCCATTTAATATGCTTCATGTTGCTAGAATTTATAAGCATAACCATAGAATTATTTCGGTATAAATTACACACTAAAATAGAATTGAAATTTTTTATCAAATTTTATGGTAAAAAATTAATAGGAAATCTTGGAAGTTTTTTTCCCCCGACTTTATGTTGATTACTGATCAAAATAATAAGAATATCCCTAGTTGCTACCTTTCAGACAGAAAGAAAAAAATATATATAATTTTTGCTTACATAAAATTCAAAATTATAATAATAATAAAAAGCTTGCATTAGAGTCTGCTGCACTTGTAAACTGCATTGTAGCCATTTAGACTCTTCTCAAACAAATAAAATAATAAGAGCCGCTACATCGCCGCCTGAGTGTAGTGCAAAATAAGCAAGGGCTTCCACATTTTCGTAAACGAATGTGGGTAAAAAAATTAGTTCATGAGAGTAGGATTCGTTTTGGGACTTGGAATATAAGTACACTTACGGGTAAGTCAATGAAAATAGTAGATACCATGATTAGGAGGAAAATTAATTTTATGTGTTTACAAGAAACTAAATGGGTAGGAGAAAAAGCGAAAGAATTAGACACTTCGGGTTTTAAACTTTGATATACTGGAAAGGCTAAATCTAGAAATAGAATAGGTATAATTGTAGATAAGTTTTGGAAAAATGCTATAGTGGATGTAAAAAGATTAGGAGATAGAATCATTACATTAAAATTAGTAGTGGAAAAGGAAAATTTTAATATCATTAGTACTTATGCACTACAAGTAGGATTAGAAAAATATCACAAAGTAAAATTCTGGGAGGATTTAGAATGTTTAGTTCAGGAAATACCATTAGGAGAAAAGATTTTTTTAGGAAGGGATCTAAATGGTCATGTGGGAAGTGTATCTTCAGGTTACGAGAGTGTTCATGGAGGACATGGTATAGGGGAAGCAAATGCAGAGGGTAAAACTATTCTAGATTTTTTATTGACGTTCGATCTTATATTAGCTAACACTTATTTTAGAAAGCGTGAGGAACATCTTATCACGTACAAAAGTGGAAGGGTATGTTCTCAAATCGATTTCTTTCTTATAAGAAAATCGGATAGAAAACTTTGCATGGATTGCAAAGTTATACCTGGAGAGAGTTTAACTACTCAACATAGAGTTCTGGTTATGGATGTACGAGTTAGGAGGGGAGTAAAAAACAAAGGCCAAAATAGGGTGTTAAGGACTAAGTGGTGGCAACTAAAGGGAGATAAAAAAAAATGTGCAGAAACGGATTGTGGAGGAAGGACCTTGGGAAATACAAGGAAGTGCAAACGATATGTGGAATGAAATGGCTAAAGAGATTAGGAAAGTGGCAAAGGAAATATTAAGTGAATCAAAAGGTTTTGGACCTAGAGATAAAGAATCTTGGTGGTGGGATGCAAACGTGCAAGATAAGGTTAAAGTTAAAAGGGAGTATTATAAAGTGTGGTCATTATGTAGGAGTAATAAAAATTAAGAGAAATATAAAGTAGCTAAGAAAGATACTAAGAAGGCAGTGAGCGAAGCGAGAATGAGGACATTCGATGGGTTATACCAATCTTTAGGTACTAAAGTTGAGAAAAAAAATATTTACAAGTTAGCTAAAAGTAAGGAAAGAAAGACAAGAGACGTTGACAAAGTAAAATGCATTAAAAATGAAGAAGGGAAAGTTTTGGTCACGGAACAAGATATCAGAGAACGGTGGAAGAATTATTTTCATAGGCTTTTTAATGAAGGCCATGAGATTGCATTGCAATCGAATATGTTAGACACTAAAGAAGAGGATCAAAATTATACTTTTTATCGTAAGATTTGTGAGGTAGAGGTAAAAGAAGCATTAAAGAGAATGGAGAGTGACAGAGCAGTTGGACCGGATAATATACCTATTGAGGTATGGAAGGGTTTAGGAGGGAAAGGTATAAGTTAGCTGACAAAGTTATTTAATGAAATTATGAGATCTAAAAGAATGCCAGATGAGTGGAGGAGAAGTTCTTTAATTCCTATTATAAGAATAAGGGGGACATTTAAAATTGTGCAAATTATAGAGGAATTAAGCTCATGAGCCACACTATGAAATTATGGGAAAGAGTAATTGAGTAACGATTAAGGAAAAAGACCCAAATTACGGAGAATCAATTTGGTTTTATGCCGGGAAGGTCAACTATGGAAGCAATATATTTGTTGCGAAGATTAATGGAGCGATATCGAGAGAATCAAAGAGATTTACACATGGTGTTTATCAATTTGGAAAAAGCATATGATAGAGTACTAAGAGAGGTTCTATGGAAGGCTTTGGAAAAAAAAAGAGTTCGTATAGCTTATATTCAAGCAATACAAGATATGTATGGTGAGGCTACAACTAATATAGTAACAAAAGGTGGATGTACAGAAGATTTTTCGATAACTATTGGTTTACATCAAGAGTCAACTCTGAGCCCTTATTTATTTATTTTAGTATTGGATGTGCTTACTGAACATATCCAAGAGCCGGTACCACGGTGTATGCTATTTGCAGACGATATTGTCTTAGTTGAGGAGTCGAGAGTAGAAATGAATGAGAAGTTAGAGAGGTAGAGTTAGCTTTGGAAACTCATGAATTTCGTTTAAATAGAAATAAAACAGAGTATATGGAGTGTACGTTTAGTAAGAGACACACCACTTCTAGCGTAGAAGTGAAAATTGGAGAACATATTATACCACAAGTCACACTATTTAAATATCTTGGATCCGTCATACAACATAATGGGAAAATAGAAGAAGACGTAAAACATAGGATTCAAACGGGGTGGATAAAGTGGAGGAGTGCTTCGGGTGTTATTTGTGATAGAAGAGTACCATTCAAACTTAAGGGTAAATTCTATCGTACAGTTATAAGACCTGCAATGTTGTATGGAACTGAGTGTTGGGCAATAAAAAGTTAACAAGAGAATAAGTTCAATGTTACAGAGATGAGAATGTTGCGTTGGATGAGTGGACAAACTAGACGAGATCAGATTAGAAATGAATACATTAGAGAGAAAGTGGAAGTCACTCTTATTGTGGAAAAGATTATAGAATCAAGACTTAGATGGTTTGGTCATGTTGAGAGGAGACCTATAGAAGCCCCAGTTAGGAGAGTAGATGAGATGGAGAATAGTCCAATAATTAGAGGTAGAGGAAGACCAAGAAAAACTATAGGAGAAATTATTAAGAGAGATTTAGATTTAAATTGTTTGTTTAAAAATATGATTTACGATAGGTGCTTATGGCGTTGATTGATCCATGTAACCGACCCCACTTAGTGGAAAAAAGTTTTGTTGTTGTTGTTGTTGTATATATATATAGGCTACAGGCAAGTGCAGCTTTTACATTAAATAAAAAAAAACTTTAATTTTTCTGTCTGACTGCCAGCCAATTAAACAAAAGAAAATAAAAATGTAGAAAAATAGAGAAATAGACAATTTAGATGAAAAAAAGATAATATTAAATAGTATATTTTTTAAATTTTGTTTTAAATAAAGAATAAGAGAAATATGAGATTCATAATCAGCATGGAAAAACATAAAAAAAGGTAGGAATAAATGACATATGATAATAGATTAAAAAACAGACAAATTAAAAAAATCAATTAAGTGAATAAAGCTAGACAATTGAAAAAATTGTCGGTGTTGGAATCTCCTCTTTCATCAATGCCCCCAAAGGAAAATGAACAGAAGCAGTATATTGGAAAGATTTAACAAAATTACACAAGAAAGATTAAAAATATTATTAAACTGTCAAATTCTACAAAATATCAAAAACGCAAACTTGGGATAGCAAATGCAGAGATTTACAAATTAACAACAACAAATAATAAAGAAAGTTAATAAAAGAAATTAGAAAAAATCCTGTAAAAATAAATAAAGAAAACAAAAAACAAGAAAAAAAAATTGTTATGTATTGGTAACTCTGTGCTTCACAAAGAAAGAAAAAGTGGAGAAGAAAGAAGACAGTTTTATGGAAGAGAACACACACACACAGTCAAAATATGATTGCGATTTTTTTTCTCTTCCTCAAAAGTCAAAAGTGGCACCATTTTTTTTTTTTTGCGTGCACAAAAAGTGTCGTTTCTTTTTTGTTTTTGTTTTTGTTTTAAATTTTCAACTTACAGGAATTTCCCTTCTTCGGAAGCCAAAAAATGAAAAGAGCGACGCCATTTATTTTGCTTGCACATATCTTTTTTTCGTTAGTATGCTAATTTTATACAAGAATTTCTTGAATTCTAAAGAAAAATACTTGTGATTAGTTGACAAAGAAAAAAAAAGGACATATATTACTATTCTACATATTTTTATTATGTCTATAAGTATTGTGATTAAATTATTGATAAACAATTTTTATTACAAATTGCACCCATTTTAATTAATTCATATCTCAAGTAAGTTAAAGAAGTGGTTAAATTTTATATATGAATAAAAAGTATTAATGATATATATTAATAAAGAAAAAGGGTTTGCAAAAGGTTTTATTTTAAATATACATTAAATTAAATAATATAAGTAAACACCACTTACGACTGCTTAGCTAGCAGTCAAGAAAGCAAAAGTATTTTCTAGAAAATATTATATATATATATATACATAAATTAAAAAATTATATTTATAGGCATAATATTATATCTTGACCAAAAGACTTAATTTAAGACATAACATTTATGAAAATTTCAATTTATATAACTTTTACTCAATCCGACCATTTTTTTTATATAAAGGTCTCTTCACTCCCAATTGAATTCACAGCAAAAAGATCACTGCTTTAAAATTTAAACGTAAAATCCAATTAGTATAAGATAAGGTAAATGATTAGCCAACCCAAGTTGACTCGGTGGCAAGCATTCATTGTCCTTATCTCTGAAGACGAAAGAACGAAATGGGAATATATATATATATATATATATATATATATATATATATTCTTGTAAGAAATGAATAAGAACAAGTTACTCCCGTTGGCAGTGGGGCCGGGATATATAGAGTAATGCAGAATATATCATGTTAGGACAAATACGCAACACTCTCCAAATAACGTCTAAACGGCAAACGTATAGAAGAAATTATGCGTTTGGACCTTTGATTCAACCTAAATAATTGATCAACTGAAGAAAGATCTAAGAATTTTACACACACATACACACACACACATATATAGACACACATATATACACATACGCGCATACAAACATGAATGATGTGTAATTATATTGTAAAAACAAATGTACTGTGTAATATTGTTATGTTATATTATATGTATGCATAATTTTTTTACAGGTGGCATATTTTTTTAAAACAAAAATTATTTAAATATTTTCACTATCATATTAAAAATAAAATTATAATATTATATTATACAAAAAATTAACTTTTTAACCCAAAAAATTAAAAAACAAAGTTTTCTAAATAATTTTTTTTTAAAAAATTGTATCAAGTATAACTTAATAAAATCAAAATGAAAATTATTGTAATTTAGTCTATTTTAATTAAATTAAGCGATTAAATGTTTTCTCTTTGGTCTGATAACCAGAGAGAAAACAGACAAACAGTAAACTACTACATATACGGCAATCATGGCAAAGCCAACGACCCACTTAATCTATCATTGGAACACCTCAAAGAAAAATGTTGAACAAGTTGAAATCATATCATGAACAGACAAAATTGACATAAAGGAGATATACATGGTTTATCTGATGATCAGATCCATAAAATATGGGAAGATGGATGTAGCTAGGAAGTGATTGCATAGTGAGTAATATGGATGACATCCTCAGGGCGAGAGGGTGGATGGGTCTTGTTTCTCATCCGTAGCTGCTGGTAGTCCTTATATAGAAAGCCTCTGTATTTGGGTGGCTCTCCAATGTCGTTGGTGAAGTGTTGCAATGGTTCAACCCACTTGTCTCCGTGCAAGTTATAAAAGAAGACGTATGAATATCGGCTTTTTCCTTTCGTTCTCACGACTCTGTGTGTTCCACTCTTAAATTTCTTGTTGCTTAACACCTGCGAACACCATCATTTCAATATATAGGAACCAAAGTACCAAACCCCAATCTTATATTATCACAAAGGTAGTCAACAATTAATGATTACAAACTAATCTAACTGTGACTGATTTCATTTGGTTCCATGTTTTACTAACCTTTTAGTTTTCAACGTAGCATAAAAATTTACCGGTTAAGTAGAACGAAAAATATGACATAATAGTTGAGTAGTGAAGCTGACAATATTAATCCACACTCATTTAATTATCCAAACGCAACCATCTTATAATCCCGTTAGATCCAATTATTTTGACGCAAGGGTCAAATGAGTTGGGTCAATTATTTAATACTACCTCCGGTCTCATATATAAGAAATAAATAATTAATTTACGAATATTAAGAACGTTAGTTAAAAGTAATTAATCTTTTTAATTTTGTCTCAAATAAAAATTATTTTTTAAAAATATCCCTATTTAATACGTACACTTCTTTCTTGAAATTAATGACCACCACTACTTATAATTTGAATGACTTATTTAATAAAGGGTATAATTGAAATACTGTAATTAATATAATAGTTTGTTTCTTATATATAAGACTAAATCAAATCTCAGAAAAATCTCTTATATATAAGATCGGAGGTAGTACTTTAAAACATGAGTTTTCAAAGTTCGAATCCGTGGTTATCTTATCAACCCGCCACATTCTTGGACATTTTTATTGGGGAAAAAAAAAATCTCATGTTAAAATGTGTAGTTGGATGGGTTAATGGTCGGATTGAGTTTAATCATTAATTAGTGGGTCATAGTTTATATAATAAACTTTTTGGCAATTGAGTAACTTTTTTAAAATGTGAGAATGCATTATAAATATTAAGTCTCGACCTAATTATTTTTGACCCATTTCAAACAAACGTATCTATTTGCCAACGTTATTAAGTAGTGACTTAACAGACTACAAATAGATTTCAAATCAAATCATAATAGATAAAAGCCATAAAGGATAATTTATCCAAATCTAATAGATAAAGAAAAGAGAAAGAATAAGAAAGAAAATAAATAAATACCTGAATAACATCGGCGATATTGACAACAATGGTGCCTTGTGCAGGAACAACAGGAATCCAGTGACCATTGTGACGAACTTGGAGGCCTCCCACATCATCTTGGAGCACAAAGGTGATGCAGTTGCTATCTTCATGCTCTGTGATTCCATTGTTCTCAGTTTCAGAAGCTGGGAAGTAACGCAAGGCAGCCATGAAATCCCAGCTCCTATCATTATTTAATTCTTTCAGGAAATTGGGAGGCAGCCCCAGACACTCATTTATTATGCTTTCCAATAGCATACCCACCTTCTTAAACTCCTCAAATATTTCTTCTATTACTTCCCTGCAAGTAAGCAAAGCTCTTTGTGCATTCACCATATATTAAAACATCATACCAGTCATATTGTTTATGGACGAAATACATTTCAGCTCCTGAATTAAGCTTAATTGTTACAAAGTAAGTACATCGACCAACTTTAAAATGTAATAAAATGTCTCGTTGCTTTTTTAAAAAAAATTAAGAAGTTTATATTTCATCCGCTCATTATACTGCGGTGTCCATACGTGTTTCCTGAGATTTGAAAGATGATTGTGAAAAACTAGAATAGTATATTGTGATGATAAGAACTTGAAGTTACCTGAAGTGAGGAGGGTTTTGAGGGTAGACATTGAAGTTGGATCCAGGAGGGAAAACCATCAAGTACTCACTCTTGTCTGGTGAGTGTGGAGGGTGCCTATTGTAGCCAGCAGGAAGTGGTCCATCGAACCGAGGGCTACTCTTGTGCTTTTCTTCATCTGAATAATCAAAAAACGTCTTTGATAGATCCAGGCATCGTTTCATCAACTCCAACGGAACCCCATGGTTCACAATCTGAAAGAAACCATATTCAGAACAAGCTTCGCTAATCTCTTTTATGGCTTTCTTTTTGCCATCTTCATCATCTTCTCTCAGGAAAGCGGAGAGATCAATTGTGGGAATAGCCATATCTTTCTTGATACTTTGGGTCGCCTCCTCCTTCTCCTCCTCCTCCAAATGCAACCTTGGTATTTTTTCATTACAAGGTAATTCCACATCTTTAAAATTAATTTGGGCAGGTTTTGTCCAATTATTTTCTCTTCTGGCGGTACAATTATTTTATTCCACGACAGTAGAAACTCGGTAGGTTGTCTTAAGCGCACGCAACGTGCCCATACGAATCTGCTTCTTAGTAGTTGGTGCTAAAGTGAGCCGACAGTGCACTTTCATTGATCCGTCTTCCGTCCTTGATATGTTATAAAATGAAAAATAGTAGTTATCCAATTGAGTTTTATAAGAAAGTTTTGCTTTTAGTGCTGTCTTTGTTTGAAACAATTTTGTCGTCTTCATTAAATGAAATTACTTATTTATGCGTGGAATCATATATATCGCTAAAAAAAAATTCCTAGTTAATTTCTTGTTAAGTAGTGAGAGATTAGAGAGAGATGATAAATCTCTTGTTAACCCTTGCAGTATTAGAGGAAAGAAATGCAGGAACAATAAAACAAATTTCTGTACACATTAGTAAGGGATTAACAAAGGAACTCCTTGTTATATGACAAGAGATAATTCTGTTAGTAATCTATCGCCAGCTAACAAGAAATTATCCGACACTCAAATTCCATTGTTAAATTTAGTGTTTACGCATTTAGCCTCACTAATTAAATTTTGAGTTAGTGAGGGAATATTTCCTCTAATTTCCTAACTCTTTAATCCCATAAATCAAAAGGCTTTTTTGCGCTCTCCATTGCTCTCTGGCTTTCTTTTTCACTCACGCTTGCTCTCTCCCTTGCTTTCTTACAGTTCATGGCATTTTCGTCATCCCTGTCTAGAGTCATCACCACCATAGATCTACCATGGTCCTTCACCTTCGCCACTCGCCATCATTGCTGCTATGCCAACGTCGCCTTTGTCACTCAATAAGTGACTTTTTTTTTGTTTCTGGATCTAACTTGTCCTTTACCATGATGTATTGACACGTATAAGAGAATAAGGTTACAATAGTATACAAAGCACTGCACCATTTACATTTTATTGATATGTATATGTACTGCACTTCGTAGTAATAGGAGATTCAGGTAATAGAAATATGAAAGGTATTTGTCGATATTACAAACTGAAAGTTAAATATAGAATCCTAACTATGAATATTAGACTGCGGTGCAAGGTGAGGGTCCAACTCAGCGTAAAAATCTTAGGCTGTGGCATAAGGTGCAAAAATTCAGTTTTGAGTTAGATTAGCTAACTTAGTCACAGTGGGCAAGATCCAAGTCGCTGCGAAGGTTACTAAACTTTTATTTTTGATTTAGAAATCTTGAATTTTACTATGTTAATATTGTGCAAAGATTTCAGAGTCTTTATATGAGATTTTTGTGAGTTGAAATCTGTAGCAAGATGAATCCAAAGTCTTAAATGATAATTATGATTACTTATGAATTTAATTAGTTGAAATTGCTTAGCTAATGACCTTAATGATATTAAGGTTTAAATTTTGAGAGAATTATAACAAAGGACCAGAAATAAAGATATTTATTTTTAAGGACCTGTTACCACTTGTTTTAGGATGCTTACCACTGATTTTAACAACAAATAGTTAAACTTAGTAGTAACAGGTCCTTAAAAATAAAATTTTTAATTTATAGGTCCTTAAATGTAATTCTCCTTTAAATTTTTTCCACTTTCTCTTATTTTAATTAATTATAATGACTTTAGATATGGATTTGCGATTACTAATCGTGCTATTAAGTCTAATTACAGTAATTAAGTATTAGAGTTGTTACAGCATTGATTTAGAACCAAACTGCTGAGCATTTTAAGTCATTTTGTCTATCAATTCCCATGCCCTAACACGAGTGAGATCAACCAATGCTCCACCAACTACTGCATCAATCATGTTTCGGTGTACTTGGAGTAATCCCTCATAGAAGTATTGAATAAGGAGTTATTCTGTAATCTTATGGTGAGGGCAGCTTACTAATAATATCTTGAACCTCTTCCAATATTCATAAAGTGTTTTCCTACTCCTCTGTATTATGCCACATATCTCTTTTCTTATTAAAGCTATTCTGGATGCAGGAAAAAATTTCTTCAGGAATAGTCTTTTCACTTGGTCCCATGTAGTAATTGTACCAAGAGGAAGATAAAACAACCAATTCATAGCTTGACCTTTAAGTGAAAATGAAAATGCCCTAAGTTTTATCTGCTCTTCTAACACCCCTGGCAGCTTTATAGTATTGCGTACCACTTGGAACTCCTCTAAGTGTTTGTGTGGATCCTCACCTGCCAAACCAGATAATTTAAGTAGTAAATGTATCAAACCAGACTTCAATTCAAAATTCACATCTAAATAAGGATAATTGATACACAAGTTCTGAAAATGAAAATCAAGAACAGCTAACTCTTTAATTCTCCTAGCACTAATACCCATATTGGCATTCACATTGTCATTCACATTCATGTTCATGTTGACTTTTATACCATTTCTATTTTCATTCAAATCATTTTGTGCATTCATGTTATCAACATTCATATTCAAATCCACCATTGCATTTCTTTGTTCCATCTCAACAATTGAACAAGAATGTTCACCTATATGCTCACAAGTACTAGCAAAATAAGTGTGTGAAGTGTCCTCTTTCTTCCTTTTATTTTTCTTTTTTCTAACTTGCCTAGCAAAAGTCCTCTCTATTTCTGGATCAAATTCAATTAATTCTTTAGTTGAGGGCCTTGTCATGCAACAAACAGCAAGCCAAAGATAAAGCAAAAACACAAAAATAAACCAACAAAAATCAAACAATTAAATCTAGAAAAATTAGAAAAATTCTAAGAAAAATTTGAGAAAATACTAAAAAATTCAAAAAAGTGCCTTAAACATTAAAATTTGACTTTAAAATAGTGCACTAAATAGCTTTGTTATTATTTTTGCTTAACACACCCAAAAACCTTGAAAAACAAAGTTTGAGAATTTTTTGGGTATGTCAAACAAAAATTCTAGCAAATAGTGTACTTGATTTAAGTAACCAAAAAGATCAAAAACCCAATCTAAAACAAAGCAAAAATCACATAAAAACAGAGCTAAAATAGAGCAAAAACACCTAAAAAACTTTTTCAAATAATTAAGAATTTGAACTCCCCAGCAGGCGCCAAATGTAACGATTGTGTTGAATAACTTCAAATAACTAAGTTGAATTAAATTTTGTAGTTAGTGATGCAATGTAGATTATTTTTCTTGGAATTAGATTCCAATCATTTGCAAAAGAGTTATTAGGTATGAAAACCAAGTAAAAACACAAGATATGATATACTTGAAGGCATTCAATTTTTAGAATTTAATTGAATCAAAATCACAACAAGAAATTAAAACTATACTAAGTGGTGAAATTAACTAACTATGCATGGTAGCTAACCTTAGACTCACTTCCTTGATTTCAATTATCATTGCTCTCCTTAGATTAAGACTAGAACTAATTTCCTTGTTTAGTGCATTCACTAAAGGAATTTCCAATTAACCAATTGAGACACAAGTTCTTATCTAATTGATATTTGTGACCATAATACTATCAATTAATTAATACTTACATGTAAAATGTTGAACACACCTAATTATTATTTCAATTGTTCTTTTAGGTTGCTGGACATTCCATTAAGAGTTTAAATTACCATTCAAACTTCTAAGGTCTCAATTATACTAATAAAAAATATATTCAAACATCAATCACACAACAACTATTCAAGAGCAATTCATCAAACATCTTAAGTGCAATATACATCTTCAATTCTTTAAACAAAATTCAGAGGCTTAACTAAGTCAAATTAGTCACTACAATCAAGTTTTCATCAATTAAAACCAATCAATAAAATATTAATTGAAGCAACAATAAAAATGGAGAAAGAGATGAAGGAGTAGCATATTCTTGATTGAAAATTAGAGCTTTAATTTTTGCCAATGAGTTGCATCCAAGATTAGCCACCAAGAAGACTTAAGCAGCCATGGAAGTCAAGGAATGGAGGAAGAAATTTGAATTAAGAGCCACGGCTTCCACTTGAAAATGGAGAAGGAGAATGAATGGATGGAATTGATGGATTGTGAATGAATGAATCATGCTCCCTCGACTCCCCCTCCTGCTCGCGTCTCTTAATCACTTTTAATGATCATGTGCTTCCTCCAGCCAATATCACGTGCTTTTCTCCTTTTGTTTACAACCAAGCCTCATCTCCCTCATGTGAAAGTCTTTAGCCAGCTGTGCATGCTTGAGTGTCATCAAATCATGTTCTGAAACTCATGCTTCCTATTTTGCTTCCCCCATTTCATGTGCCTTTTTTAATCACATGGAGTGTGTGCATTGACTCGTGTAGCAGCTGTGTGTGTTACTATGTGAACGAGAGATGTGAGAGTGAGTTTGTGCCTCAACGTGTGCTGGATGTGTATGTAAATGGTTATGCTGTTGTTATGTAGGTTTTTGAGTGAAGCTGTGTGAGTGGATGGAGCTACTGGACATGAGAGAATGGAGAGAATAAGGAATGGAAGCCCATGGCATCTTTTTCTTCCATCATGTGTCTCGTGTGTGTGTTTAACTAACCTGGGCTCATGGCATTGTGCACATAACATGAAATGACAGCTACGTGTAACCTGGAAAATGCCAACTACGTGTATGTGTTCAAGAGCTGGTGTCATGACCTGCATTGTGTGTATTTGTGAGAGTGTCTTCATGTTACTATGTGGAATGCTTGACGTGTGTGAGTCAGCCGTGCTTTATTTGTGTTACAATGCTATGTGACTTCCACGTTCTGCCTCTCATGTCTTTCATGGACCCTAAACATGTGGTTAGGTGTAAATGAAGTAGGTGTGTGAGTGTACGTGTTAGTGTGTGCAAATGTAATCTCCTACCATTCTCTTCTTACATGTTTTGTTATACGTATGACCAGCTATGCATTTCCCTTAGAATGAGCTTGAAAATGTAAAAGAATGTGTGAAAATGTGGCAGCGTGAAAATGATTCCAGGAGGGACCCACGTGAATGGAGTACATGTGTGTGTATGGTATGAGCTACTTCCACATTTTTTTTCTTTTTCAATATTTAGATTTTATTTTCCCATAATCTGCACCAAAAGAATTAAAAAATTAAGTAGAAAAATTTACAAAATTATTTAAAAGAAATTTATGCATTAAAATTCAATAATTTTACAAATAAATTCCTATAATACAAAAATGACCAATAAAATCAAATATCCTCCAATTAAATCCATTAAGCCATAATTTATCATCAAAATATCTAAAGTAGAAGGAATAAAATATATAGAAATTAGCAATTATCAACAACGCATGGCTGACCTCAATTTACAACATAAAGGAAAAATGAGTGTAATGTCTTATGAAGAAGGCTTTCACGTAAAGCACACAATTTTATTGAAAACGTGAATTCGAATATCAAGAGTTGCACAAAAGCAGGCATGGATATTAATCAATTCTTGAAGAATTTCGAATAGGTTATAGAGGACAAGAGATATAATAAGTTGAAGAGGGAGTTTGATTCACTGTAAAAATGGCCACCATTGATTGTTTAAAGTTTGCCTATACTTAAGTAAGTTTCACAAATTTACACAGTCCCTAATTTTGACTTGTTCCAAGAGTAGTGGGATTTATGTGCAACTGCTTATATAAAGTACAAAAATAAGGAAAACCTAGTGTATGACTATATTGTTAGTATGGTTGATAAAGAAAAAGAATGGAAAATTCAGTTTAATCCAAGCAACAAGTCAATTTCATGTAACTATCAGAGGCTTAAAGCCATTGGAATATTATATTGTCATAATTTGAAGGTATACTTTATTTGACAAAATTATTAATTTATTATCTCTTTCAACTTTTTCTTTTTGAAGGTATATGATGTGATAGGTGTAAAAAAACTCCCTAACCAATATATACTAAAGAGTTGGACAAAGGAAGCAAGGAGCAATGTCATACATGATTTGAACAGAAATGAAATTCACACAGATCTTAGGCATAAAAGCATGACACGATATAAACAACTCTATTCTATGCTAATAAAATTATGAATTGATACGTCTAGCTTTCCAAAAGCACTCTCATTGGTATAAAAAAGCATGCTAGAACTAAGCAAACAAGTGGCGGAGCTTCATTCAACCTGAAAGAGTTCAAACAACGATGGTGATGTGAGCACAACACCACAAATGGTGATAGTTGCACAAGCTAAAGGATTCAAGAAGAGGGATAGGATAATAAAGGATAAATGATCAAAGAGTTAAGCTACAAGTCTACAAAAGAGAAGAGCTTCACTGGGCAAAAATTCACAAACCCACCAAATTACGATATGGACATATATGCCTGTCTCTATTCATTAAATCTTAATGTTGACTTTCTATGTTAGAACAATCAAATGTAATCAAGCTCCACCAACATAATACCTTAAGCACCAATTGTAACACCCTAAAATTAATTAAGGTGTTAATCATGGATTTGGGTTAATTAAGAATAATTGATATAGGATAATTGGACAAGTTAAGTGAATAGAAATTTTATATAGATAAATTATTAATATGAGTTTGAGATTTAATTGAGTTATAAACCTTATCTAGGCCTAAATTAAATTAAGTAGGCCAAGGTTAGAAATTAATGGAGGGCCCAATCTGATTTAATGAATTAGAGACCCAAGACCAAACTTGCACAAGCTCTTATAAATGGCCCAATAACTCTTGTGCAGACCTAAATCAATTGAGTCCTTCAAACTTGGTCTGGCCCAATTAAATTTCTGCAACCCAACAAGGCTTAAATCAGAACCTACTTGCAATTGGACCCTTGGGTTAGCCCATGACCTACATTAGACCCAACTTAAACCCTAAACACTTTACCCCCTCCACATTTTGTTGAAACACAAAACACAACTCATTTTCAGAGGTTTGAAGGGAGGTTAGGGTTTAGGGTAAGAAATCCATCATTTCTCACTTCTAAGCTCAAAATCAATCAAGGTACTTATTATATAACTTAATCCCCTTTTCTTTCTTTTTATTTTGGCCCGATTTGTTTTTCATTTGAAGCATTTTCACTATACCCAAAATCTGAAATGTGGTTGCTTGGGATTTTCTTAGTGAAATTTTGTGGGTTGAGACTAAGGGCGTTGTTAGGTAAGTATAAATTCTCCATTTTGATGCTTTCTCTATTAGTTTGGGACCCCTATGGCTGATTTATGATATGGGTATTGTTTTTATGCGAATTTACTCAGAATTTAAAGTATTGTTTTGAGATTTTTGGGGTAGGCTCAACCAAATCTAAATTTGGTTTTGGTGGAATTGGGTAAGTGGTTCTGAGTAGTTCTATATGGCTGGACTCCTTAAGTAATGAGTTTGCTGATATAAATTGTAATTAGGGATAGTAATGGCTTGGTTTTGTGTCCATAAGCTGAAATAGCATTCAATTGGGTTTTAGAGGATTGACTATAAGTGAGGTAACCGGGGTTTACGCTAATTCCATGCATATGTTTGTTTTAATTTTGTATTTGCTGCATGATTATGATTTTGATGCTAAATGAATTGGTTGGTTATCTGTTATATGTGATTGGACCTTATGAATCCATAGTAGAGCTGTGATGCGACTGCCACCCGTACATGTGCTTCAATTGGGCACTGGGTTATGATCAGACCCCAAATACATTGAGTCCTAGTTGTGCTCAATAGGGAGTAGGTGTTATGGATGGGTCTCTCTTGATGTTATTGGTTTTAACATGTGGAATTATGATTGTTAGTATGGGATAGTAATTATAGATAGTCTAATTGTTTCATTTACTGGTATGACTAGTATGTTTTCTTATGCTTATATATAAAATCATGCATATATGTTAATTGAACTGGAATATATGAATGGAATTTACCTTGGTTACTGAGATTTGCATCTCACCTCATTTCATGGCATCATACTTTCAGGTGAAAGCCTTTCAGGTAAAGATAAGGGGAAGCAAGTGGATAAAAATCCATGAGCTCTAGCCATGTGTAGAGGAAGCTACACTTGGGCTTATCTGACTAGAGTAGATGTAATTTTGTTAATCTTTTATATAGCATTGTAACACCATCATTTCTAGCTCATACTCATCATGCCTTACATGCTCATATGAGGTATAGGAAGAATAAGGTGAGATCTTTCTCATTGGATTCATACACTTTCTTAGCGTTACAACATGGTTAAAAATTCATTTTGGTGTCACATGGACCATGTGAGCTCATTCTATGCATCCTCATATTTAATTGTACCATTTCAACTCATTTCAATCCCAAAAACATGCTTTTAGCCCATGGAAACCAAAAAGAGGTATGAATCATGCATGTTCATTTTCAGCCAAGCTTGGCCTCATTTCTGGGCAAAGTTTGAAAAATCACAACTAAATCTAGAAAAATTGAAAACATGCACTCTTAGTTATTCTGAAAATATTAGGATGTCTACTTCATACTAAAAATAGGTAAAAGTCTTAAAATCTCACACACAAAGCTTTTGACATGCGAAATCATCTAAAGGTCAGAGTGGGTCTTGATGCTGTCACAGTTTACTAATATGAATTTCAAAAATGTCTAACTAATTTCACAAAAATCCAATGCATGAAAATGATACCAATATGGAAATATGTAGATGTTAACTAGAGAGGAAAAATATCTCTAGGTCAGTTCATCAAGTCAAACTCTCAGAAGTCGATGGAACAGTACCTCTGGTCAGGCAAGATGACTGATACTAGGCAAAAAATTCGAAAATGCATATCTTCCTCTCTAAACCTCCAAATGAGGTGGTTCTAGTTGTTACAAGTCACTGTGACTGTCTAATTTTTGCCTATAAAATTTTGTAGCCATTGGACCAGGTTTGCCCTTCAGATGATATAATTTCACAACTGACCAAATGAACAGTACTTATGAAAATCCGAAATTCTGATACCAACTTTGAAAAATCATAGAAAATTCCACAGACCTCCAAATGACCTGATCTTTAGCTTCCAAAAAGCTCTAGACAAGATCTAGTCACATGCCAAATTTCAAGGCAAGAAGAGATTGTTTGGTCAGACTTAGACATCATGAGACAAAGTGCCAATTTCTCTTGCTAAAGAAGGCTCCAATGGTTCAAATTGACTTCTCCTACTTCTAAGGCTCTATGAGCACGTGGGAAGCATCAACATAGGCTATTAAACATGGCTCGAATGTCTAACAACCCAGATTTGCAAAACTTACTCTCCCACACCAACACATACACCCATGTGGAAAATGCTACAATCTTACTATTCATTCCAAATTTGCTACATCATTCAAGATAGTTCTCATTCTCATACATATATGATAAATACATTCATTTATAAGTATTCATAAGTGCCTACAACATGTACATCATTAGATTACATCCCTTAGCAACATAATGGTGACAAAATGGCTATTTTACAATTTCTTCACCAAATTCCCTTGCTTCAAGCTTGGTGGCTCCCATTTCTTGTCTCACTTGGTCCACCTAGCATGTTGGGATGGTGGAAAGGGGGGAGTGAGATTCAAAGAATCTCAATAGTTCATTTCTCATTCAATCATACATAAAGCATGCAAACAAGTCTCACAAATATATGTATGGGCATATTAGCATGTGAAATTACAAGAAAAAATATTTTCAACATTTGAGTAGGCCATACATAACATACAAAAGTTTGCTAAGCAAGTGTATTAGCCTCACTCATTCACTTGTAGATTTTGGACTTGCCTCACCCAATCTTTAAGAGGTTCTTAGACTCAATCTTATTCTTGGGAGTCAACCTCACTTTTGGGAGATTTTTTACTTTGTCTTAACCAATTTTAGGGTTCTTGGCTCATCCTCACCATGGCTAGAGGGTTGTTGGCTTTTCCATACTTAAGCAAAGCAAAGCAATCACATAAAATATTATTGAAATACATAAGACATCATCATGCTAGCATACTTTGCATGGTGTAAAACATACATATACACATACAAGACAATGTAAGCACACATCTATGCATAAGAGAAGGTGGAGAGAGCTACCTTATTGGCTAATCACAAGCTTTCCCTTTCATTTTGTCTCTGTCCTTGTTGATTTCACAATTACCACTAGATGGGAGTGCTTCTCTTGAGCCTAAACACACAAGAGCATGGAATTACTTTCTCATAGCTCAACACTTATTCATAAAGTTAGGGCTTTCTCTATAGCAAACCCTACCAAGCATATAAGAAACTAAGGATTCTTTCTCTCTCTAGAAGTTCACCAACTATCCTTCTTCTCTCAAGCTCTCAAAAAGAAAAGCAAAGAGGAAGAAGTAAAGATATGTGAGTTTTGGTCTTCTTCAAGAGGGGTTTTCCACTCTCTTTCTTCTGAACCAAACTCAAAGCCTAACTATTTCACTAACCAAACCATAGGAAGAGAGGGCAAAGAGAGAAGAACAATATGCTAAGAAGGAAAACCATGCAAATCTTACCTCTTTCTTGTTCTTCCTTCCTCCTCTAAGTTTCTCTCTCTCTCCTCCGCCCTTTTCTCTACCTTAGAGGGAGCATAAGTTGGTTAAAAGGAGAAAGGAGGGGTTTGAATGTTTTAAAAAGTCAAATTCTCTTTTTTCACGCTTTTCCGAGAAAACCCTCACTACGACGAGCTCGTATCAGTCCCAGGCCTCTACCTTCGCTACGGCGCGCACTACGGCAAGCAACACCTTAATTTTTGTATGGGGCGCCTGCACTCGCTATAGCTAGAAGCATTTTCGTTGTAGCAAGAAGGCACTCTCGCTGTAGCTAGACCATTTCTCGCTATAGCAAACAGGTATATTTGTTATAGCTAGACTATAGCTAGCAGATTTAGAAAATTTTTAACCCTTCGAAAATTTTCAGCTTTTTTTTTTCTGATTGTTACAAGCATCATCATGTAATTATATTGCCAAGTGTAAGCGTTTATATTTTGATTAGTTGGAATGTATCTATTAAGGAGTTAAGTTTCATTATAACTTGGTATTGGATGTATGAACTTATAGTATCTGATGTATGAACTTTGTTGAATTTATGATGTGGTCTACTGTTGGAAATGTCATCATGGGATATATTATATTGTTGATTTGAATCAATAATGTATAGAATCTTTAATGGAATGTATATTTGAATGATAATTGTTGAAAGCTTATAAAATTCTGCTATTATTAGTCTATCAACTTGTTGACATAGGATAGTTAGAGGAGTAAAAATTGACTTTTAAGTCTTAAACTAGTACTGATAGATTAGCTAGGTAAATTAGGCTAATGAAAGCTATTAGAACCCCACAAATTAAGATAGAGTGGCCCTAAAGTGTCATTGGAGAGAGAGTGGAGAGTATGAGACAAGATTTTAGGAGTTGTAGGATCAAAAGGCATTTCGCCGCGGCCAAAATAGGCTTAACCGTAACCAATAGAGGTGAAGTTGTCCAAGGGGAGTACCAAAGAGCAATTCGTCGTGATGAAAAGTGGAATTAACCGTGGCGAAATTTGAGAGGCAAAATTGAGAGTCGTCCAAAGAGTAATTCGACGCAGCCAATTCTCATTTAGCCGCGGCAAAAGGGAGAATTAGCCACGGCCAATAGCGAAAGGCGAGCGAGGTAGGTTCCAGGAGGCTTCCTTACCGCGGGGCCATATAGGTTAGTCGTGGTAAAACTTGTGAAGATAAAGAGTGAACTCGAGAGCAATTGGCTGCAACTAACGACCCCAAACTCTCATTCTAACCTAGAAATCTTAGTTTTTCATATGGTAATCTCAAGGGATGACTTAGAAACATTGATAAAAGATTCTTGTGAGTTAGAATTAATGAGTAATAGAATCAAAGGCTTATGAATGAGTGATTGTTTCTCTTATGTACATGAGTGCTTGTAATTATATGGTTAATGACTCTAATAATATTAAGATTCAAATTTTTAATATTTTCTAAATATAATTAGTCGAAATGGCTTTTAAATCCAAATTCATAATTGTTAATCATGTATTTAACCTTAATTACAATGATTAAAAGATAGGATCGTCACACCAATAGCATATGCACACCCAACCCCAATTGCATGCCCTCAAACAAATGAGCATGAATTAACTTATATACAATTGTTGCCGGTTAGAATAGTCAATTTCTTATATTGTATTGTTGGGTATTTAATGCTTATGATGTGATTAATGCTTGTTTGTAATATAGGTACTGATGGATTATCCTATGTTGTTGCTAGAATCATTAGAGTTCAATAGAGATATCTATTGACATGTAATAAAATAACTTAAAATAATCACAGCGTTGTAAGATTGATAATAAAATAATTAATTTTATTAAAATCAGTATGTTAATTGCAATAAATACTTTTTTTTTAGAAGATAGGCATAGCACAAGTCCCCACCTTTTCTATATTACACTCATTGTTTTCACTCATTTTTAGCATTACAAGTCCCTGTCACATTTTTCTTCAAGTAAAATACATCCTAAGCCTTGGCACTTCTTGCTTCCTTTAGCTTCAGAAAGCATTAGCACCTCGTGCTTCATTTGGACTTTTTCAAGTGTCATCACCATGGTCACTATCTTGCTTTTCCATTTTGTAGATATAGCTTCAGAAAGCAGACTTGTAGGAGAGACTTCAGAAAGCAGAAATGTTCATAGATAAGTGAACTTTCAACAACACGTACAGGGAGCAACTCAATTGTATTTTTGGTCATTATACAGGAAGCAACATCCTTTTTGTATATACTTTCAAATGTACTTGAAATTACAATACAAGAAGCAGATTTGTTTTTTTGTGCTGCTTTTAAATGTACTTTGAATCACAATATAGGAAACAACTCAACTATATCTACTTTGGTCACAATACAGTACATGAAGCGACTCAATTGTATCTATTTTGGTCATAACACACAATACATGATATCAGCTGTTTGTGTTTGAATGTGTTAGCCGCAGTGTACTTAGAAAAGTATTGTTGAAATGGTGCTCATCAAGTGACAGCAAAATCATCCTTCAATTCAACTCCATTCATCATAATAGCAAAATCATCATATTAGGTAAACCATCAAAATGAAGCATCCCCATTCAAGTGGCTGTGATCTAAAAATTGAAGTGCATGAGCTCATCTCAAACAGCAAAAAATTCACACATTGAGCTCAGCTCAAATAGCAACCAATTCAACATACATGACAACAAGCAATTCAACGCATTGAGCTCAGCTCATACAGCTCAAACCATCAAAATGAAGCATCTCCATTCAACATACATAACAGTAAGCAATTCACAGACGTGATTCACATAAATGAGGTCAGCTCAAAGAGCAACCAATTCAAATATTTGAATCAAAAAAACTTGAAACTAAAAATTGATCTGGGTACATCTAAAAAATTTAAAATAAAAATTGAAACAAAAAGGGATAAGAAAGCTTAAACCCTATTTTAAAAACTTGAATCTAAACTAGAAATTGATTTGGGCTGCTCGAAATATTTGATCAGAAAACTAAAATCCAAAAATTCGAAACTCAAATTTTGAAGAAGCCATCGTGTTGGATCTGAAATTTTGAAGAAGACTATTGCCTCTAAAAACTTGATTTGGGCTTGAGGCTTCTTTTTCACGCCGCGTTGAAAGAACGGAGAAGCAGATGAAACAGAGGCAAGGGAGAAGAACCAGATCATGAAGACCCGGTGGAGACGAAACAGATGAAGAGGACGCGTTGGAGAAGGCTCAGATGAAGAAGACACGTTGATGTGTGCTGGGAAATGGAGATAGGGCTGTTCTTGAAACCAGAAGCAGCTGAAGACGCGATGGACAAGATCAATTTTGGAAGCAGCAACAGACGACTATAATCGCAAGGCAACAGAGGAATGCCATGGGCTTTCAAGTTAAAGAAATGCGTGCATCTTCTAGTCCGTTCGATGAAGGCAACGACTGAGATTAGATGCTTCATTAATCACAACGTGCGTTTTGTTTAATGAGGCGCGAACGGACAGGATTGCATGACAACGAGCGACTAGGATGGCTTCTTAGGTGCCAAAACGACGCCGTTCCGTTGACGAACACAGCTTGCCCCTCATGGCAACCTGCTCGTAATCCGAACGCTGGTTTATTATAGGACCAACAGCCTTTGCGAAGCTCGAGGTTCGTCTACATAAAATGTCCACAGGGTCATGGCAAAAATTGAAACAAATACCAACTCCCAATCTCCGTTTATGGATTCCCGTCTCCATAGAAGCTGTTACTTTTGCACTGTAAATGAATAAATTATCAAGCACAGTAATAAATCCTATCCAGTGCGATTTGCGATATTAGGTAACGTTTGATATTTGGTATAAAAATGACAAAGTCATAATAATAATAATAATAAATACATAAACATTAAATTATGATAATAAAAATATAATAAATGCTAAATAAATTAAATACTCTCCATTTTCGCACTTTTCTTTTTCTTTCTTTCACTCCTTTAACCAACCAACCATAACTTTAAAGAAAGACTAAAACCATGTAGCGTTAGAAATTACTTTCAAAATGTTAACCTCACACCCTTGATCTATTTCTCCCCAGTTGCACTGTGTAAATTTACAAATGCAAACATGTTTGATGGAGATCACTGTTTTTTAAGAGACATTCTTCTCTCATGCAATTTCCACAGATGTCAGAAAACTGACAAGAATAAGCAATAGACTTCTACATCTCCATATTTTTTTAACCAAACAAAAAAAAAAAAGTGACAATTGAAATGGCTTTCAATGCTAGAGCCTTGCATACTAAGACATACCAAACAGCTATACACTAATTACTGTGATATTAATTGTACTTAGTTCCGAACAGAGAAGAAACAAAGCTAATGTAACATTAAAATCTGGAAAAGTGCACCAGGGATGAAACCGGCAGGGTAGAAATAACCTCACAGGATAATAAATTAAATAGAATATGGTCAGAACCACTGACTGGCCTTGGTAGCTACACCTGTTGACATTAGTTAATACCCAAAAAGGGTGGCCGTGGTCACCATCCCCTAAATCCCACTTTACATACTCCTATAACCACAAAAAACAAAAAGGCAACCCCACCATAATGTATTGTCTCACTTGCCATCATCTTCCTCACCCTCATCATCATCTTCCTCTTGATCATCATCATCTTCAGAGTCATCTTCATCCTTCCCCTGCCAAGGAGGAAAATTGATAATGCATGCTAATAGTTGCATCTAGTATTTCAAAAGTTCTACCATCATATGGTTCAAATGCAAAGCATGCAAGACTTGGAGTTTGATCTATTGAGAAAAATGTAGGGTTGGATGTTTAGTACACTATAATTCTTTCTTAGCAAAAGCAATTACTTTTTTTTTGTTTACAAAGCATGTCAATGGCTACATAGAAGTAGTTTCTGAGGTCAGTATTTGTCCCCCCTCATCTAAGCATCAGTGTCACAGAAGATCCCACAATTATTCACAGCAGAAGTTGAGATACTAGAAGAATTATAATTATATCACATAATGGACCTAAATAATGCAAGTTTCAAGTCAGTTTGTCACACATTGCGCTACAAAAAGCTTCAAAGCAACGGCAATCACTTGTATTCATCCGAGTTATGCAATATACTCTCCATTAAGGTTATCTAAACAACCTCAACAGGTAAAATAGTGGCTCCTTAAGCACAGGGAGTGGAAAAAAGCGAAGCGGAGAGGGGAAAAATACTTTACAAGACCATGTATTCCAAACTTTGCAAGAAGCTTCTGGCCCGAAAAAAATAAAAAATAAAAAATAAAAAAGTAAGGGCATGTTTGATTTCTTGTTTCCAGAATAGTTTTCTGTTTTTAAAAACAAAAAAATAAAAAAACTTGCTTGATAACGTGTTTTTAATAAAGTGTTTTGTAAAACAAAAAAAAAGAATTATGTTTTCAGAGACAGAAAAATTAAAACATTTTTTAGATTTTTAGATATTTTGGGCTTGTTTGAAATTGTTTTTGTTTTAATGTTTTCAAAACATAATATTTTTAAGAACAAATTTTTTAGAACAAAAAAATTTAAAAATCTGTTTGAATCATTATTTTGAAAAATAATTGTTTTCTGTTTTTTACCTGATTCTGTAGAACAAAAATTACAGAACACTTAAAAAGTGTTTTGAGTTTTTTGTTTTTGAAAACAAAATTTTGTTTTTTTGTTTTACAAAACACTTCATTAAAAATACATTATCAAACAGGTTTTTTTGTTTTTTTGTTCTTGAAAACAAAAAAATTGTTCTACAAAATTAAATCAAACAGGGCCTTTGTAACTTTTGTTTTGCAAAATCAGAAAAAAAATAGTTATTTTTCGAAATAATGATTCAAACAGATTTTTTAATTTTTTTTGTTCTCAAAATTTGTTCTGAAAAACATCTATTTTGAAAAACATTAAAACCAGAACAGAATCAATCAGGCCCTAAATTTGTAGGAAGCAACCCATTAGCTAATAAAACTAAACAAAGACTAATTTCACACTTCAAGATTGCTTGAAATAACAAGTACCCTGTCCAACTAATATATTTTCAAACAGGCAATCTCTAATGACTCCTTAAGCATTGAGAGGGAGTTGGAAAAAAGAGATGCAGAAAAAGGAAAAATACTTTACAAGACCATGTTTTCCAAACTTTGCAGGAAGCTTCTGGCCCAAAAAACAAAAAAGAACAAAAAAATTTGCAGGGAGCAACCCATAAGCTAATAAAACAAATAGATTAATTTCACAGTTCAAGATTGCTTGAAATGACAAGTAGCCTGTCCAACCAATAGATTTTCAAACAGGCAATCTCTAATGGAAACCTCATGACTTTTGCCTAAGCCCATATGTGAGGAGCAATATGCCCTTGTTAAAAACAAAAACAAAAACAAAAAACAAAAAACAAAAGAAAAATTCACAGTTCCTCAATTGAACCAAAATCAAAACTCTTCCAGATCTAGGTGCCAATCACAGTCATCCACCCATAGTAAGCAATATACAGACAAAAATAGCAATTATTTGTGTAAGTTGTCTGCAACCCTAATTTTCTTAATTTATTTATCAAACATCTAAAACTGTGTTGAATTCTTTATCGCTTTTGGGTCCATAAATATGATTCTTACTTTCTGCATTATATTGTGGTCCTTATAGAGGATCTCCTTAACATTAAGCGACTCATTAGTTACCATATGGAACTCACATCATATGTCACACTCTCAAGCTCCATATCTCTTTACAATTATCTTATATATATTTTAAATGACTGAAATAAAATTCTAGCACATTCATTTGAGTTCAAATACCCCTGCTAGAAGGCTCTTCTACATGTTTAACATGACTCATGCTACCAATGACTCATGCCTCCTTTAATAAAGTTTTAACTAGACTATCCACTAACAGCACCATAATAAGAAGCATATCCAAGCATGGATCCAGTGAATATTGCTCCAGTAAACTATAAAATTAAAACTACAAGGATACTTTCGGATCATCTAAGCTTTTTGTGACAAAAATAAAACTTCAATTACCTCATCATCACCTTCTTCCTCATCAATTTCCTCTTCATCAGGCTCCTCCTGTACCATTATAGTATCAAATACAATTAGAAACGTGAAAAAAAAGACAATGGGGGAGATTAAAATGGATGCCTAAGCAAGATCTAAAAGTATAATTGACATTAAAACAGAAGAGGAAAAGATACAAAATTTAAAAGTGAACTCACATTATTAAAATAAGTAAGCGGATTTGGCCACAAATCATCCTTGATTAATTCTGCAACCTGCAATTTAGAATAAAACATTATACCAGGAGCAATGAGAAGCAGAAAAGGAAACAAGCCAAAGGAAATATCTGTAACAGAGATATAGGATATCTGTAGCAGGGATACTCAACTCTAAAAAGAATTATGCAAACCCAGAAAAAGTTTACCTCATCGTGCATCTCATCCATCTCATCTTTCTGCTCAATGTCACTAAACCAACTGAAGAAACTGCACTCAAATTTGCAAACAGAGTAAGGTGGATGTAAAAAATGCTAACTCATTGTTGCATAAAGTGGAGGATAAAAATCTTTGGCTGTCTCAGATTCACATATCAAGTATACGCAATATTCCTTATCTTCCCTCACTTATATTCAGTAACAAGCAAGAAGTGTAAAAGAAAGAGCCTAATGACAAACAAGTATAAAGCAACAAAGAATCAAGCATTGGTAAGTTACCTAGAGGTAGCATTAATTTCCTTTTTTGTTTTTGAACTATATCACAGTACATAAGGACACAACTATTCAAAAAGTGAAGTCCAAAATTTTCCTTGGGGTAGAAGGGTCTTGAGAAGTGTGAGAAGACCTCAATTCAGATAAAGAGCTATTTAGTTTAATACAGTGAGCAAGCCTCATTAATCAGGTGCCCTTCTTGATGTGCTAATTAATCAACTTGATTATATTGTTGCCCTCATGGGAGAATTAAATCTCGATAAAAAGATTTAGCTGACATACAAGTTTGGAGACCCACCAAAGTTCAAATATGCTCATTGAACCTTTAAAATATTCAACTTGTTAATCAAATATGTAATCACAAACTTTTTTTCTTGCTTTTTAACATTTCTTCATGACAAAACAAAATAAATTTAAGACACCAACCTGACATCATTGGCAGCCCGCTTGTTCCCTTTTTTCTCATGGACTCCATTGGGTATGCCCTTCAAAATTTTTTTGAAAAATTGTGCTAAGTTAAAATAAGCACCATAAATGGCTCAGAGGCTGCAAGAAGGAAAACAAAAGCAAAACTCAAAGCCTTACCTTGCCCTCTTTCCATTTTATAGGCGTAGCAGTGATCTTTGTTGTTCCTTCTTCAAGGAAGGTATAAGTCTTTGTAAGTTTTGTATCCTCAAAATAGGGATTGGGATTGAAATTCTGAACAATAAATATTTAAAAACTGGTTACCATTCAATGAAGTATACAATTCAGAGCCTTCAAGTATACGATAAGTTTCAACAGTTGACAAGTGATTTACAAATGGGTTATAGGAATGAGACATCAACAAAATGGAGGGCGGGAGGCAAGAGAGGAAAGGCAACTTACAAAGGTAATTGAGTAGCCTGATTTGACGTCTTTAAAATCTTCAACCTCCAAAGAACTCAAATACTTAAATATCTATTAAATAAGAATTCAATATCGAATTAAAGTTACTAAGAGAGGATCTGTGATCAAACAAACAAACAATATGGGCACTACTTCCACCGAACCGTTGCATAAACACCAGAGACATTTATGAAAGTAAACAAAGAAAATGAATGTAAAAGTGAGGAACAATAGTGTTTTGTAAAATTCAAATTTTAGTGATGTTCAAACCTTTTGATCTTCCTCATTCAAAAGCTCACCAAGAGCAGGATGACTCAGAAACTGTAAAAATGAGAACAGCTTAACGAAACATTCCTTACTTCACAGTAGCAATAAACTTCATTGCCACAGTCAAATAATTGATAAGGAAATCAATACTAACAGCTGTTATCCAGAAGTCGGGAATAGATTTGATAATCTCATTCCGCTTGTCATAGACAGGCTTCCTTATCTCATTGTACTTCTGCTCTATTTCGAGAACTTTATCACTTGCCTCCTCGTTGATCTACAATGTCCGTCAAAAGGAAAAAGAATGAATATTCATTGCAGAATAGACAAGGTTGACATAGCTTACAAGCAGTAGTACCGTACAAACCACAGCTGGACCTTAATATTAGCGCATTCCAAACATAAATTACTTTTACGTTTCTGAAATTCAGAGACCCCAAAACAGAAGCAAGTATGCAAGCGCAAAGTTATATTACCATTAGTATTTCATCTCAACCTGAAGCTAAAATTCAGAAATAGCTTTATGATTTTGAAACATTCACAAGGAAACCTAAAACCGATTTGGCATGAAAGTCCAGAACTTCAGCTCCGCAGAGAAACATAAGGAAACTAATTATGAAAGACGAGCATCTACTATTGACTTCGATACCTTTTCGAGCTCGTCTTGGATCTCCTGCAACTTCTCAATAGAAAGGACAAGCTCTCCGTCAATTTCCTCCATGTTCTCGCCCTTCCCTTCAACTTTCAACTTCTTGGTCTTGTCGGCCACCATCTTCGCCTCTCTTCCTCTCTCTCTCTTTCTCTCTCGTAAACACAGGGCACTCACCAACCCCCTCTCTAATTACCTAAAACCCTAACACTGTCTCCTTCAAAATGCAGTGGGGGAGTGAGAGACAGGGAACGAAAGGGTTAGGGTTTTGGGGGTTTATATCTCGTCTATTACCGGAAAGTGCGACTTCAGACTGCTAATCAACCACTGCATGACAACTGTCCTTACGGGGTACATTCGTCATTTCAGAATTGATGAATTGGAGGTCTTCGAGATCGGATGCTTTTCAAGCAAAATAATAAATAATAAATAATAAGAATAAGAATAAAAATAAATTACACATTTTTATTTATTTTTAAAAATATTTTTTAATTAAATTTAAAAAATATATATTTAAATTAATAAATAATATTTTAATAAAAATTTTCAAATTAAATTAAATTTTAATATACCTTTTTATTTTAAAAAATATGAGTATATTTTAAAAATAAAATAATTATATAATTTAAATAAAATTTAAAAAAGCCTCCATAATTTATTAAAAAGGAATAAAAAATGGATATGCTTGGATAAAATCATGACAAACTTGTCATTGCATTTTGCCTACCGTCCTCTGTCAGAAATTTTAACTGAAGTAGGATCATTGTAGTTAGACCATAGTTTTTAGTACCAGACAGCAATAAATCAATAATATATATATATATATATATATAAAGAGTAAGGATTTGATTTTTTCTTTATAACTTATAGCAAGATATAATTTTTTTTCTCTTTTTAATGTGAGAGCCATCAAATTTTGGTGGGGGCTACCGACTAGTTGAATTATTAAAGGGGCTGGCTCAATATATCAAATATGGTTGTATGTTATACAACCAGGTCACCCATCTTTTTTTTTTTTTTTAATAATGTCGGTTTTCTTATTTTGACTTTTTCTGTTCTATAAAAAGTAGGATGAACATAATTTTTTTAATTTTTACTAATTTGAAATATCTTTTTTTATCTACTTTATAGAAATTAAAAAATAGCCTTCGTCTAACTTTTTATTTCTTTTTTTAAAAAAACTAAAATTCAAAAAAAAAAAAGACGGCCATTATTCAAAAAGGGAAAGGGAAAATCTGGAGAACTGCATTGAAGACAATCCTTTGGCCATTATATCATCGTGAGAATGATTATCATATAATAATTAACTTAAAAAATATTTTTTATGCATAGTTTAATATGTTTATATAGTTAGTTTTGATATAATCATAACACATAATAAATATATTGTTTTATTTTGATAAATTAATATATAAAATTAAAAATTTATTAATAAATGTATGAAAAATAATTAAAAATCATTTAGTACAAAAAGAAATAAATTTTGGTCCGGTTCAATTTAATTACTTCGATTTAAGATTCCACCGCCGGTTCAATTGGATAAATGGTCCAATTATATATCTTGAATTGATTTGATGCATGGACGGTCAGCTGGACCAGTGGACTCAGTCTATATTCTAAACCTATGGCTAGGGTATAAAATATTGAGCCCATCCATTGAATTCACAGATATTTTTTTTAATTTATACCCATTTACCCAGATAAACAAGAAATATCTCAAATAATAATTAATATAATTAAAAAAATTGAAATAAATTGAAAGTATCAAATCCCAACAATATTAATACTCAAACAGACCTAAACATTTCAGTAACTAACATTATATGCAAATCTTCACTTGTTTTACACACACACAAACAATATGTCCAGGGCGAAGTAGGAACTACACTAGTAAAACCATTAAAAAAATTTTAAAAGAATGTCCAAATTCAAAGCTAAACTCATTTTTAATTCATCCACCTAAAATTAAAAGGATAAAATTTATGAGTTATCTATAAAGTTGAACATTTTGCCTATCCCTATTTGAAGTCACAAAGACACAAAACAGTTCAACCGAATACGCTCCATCAAAATCTATGTAAAGTAATTTCTTATTATACACGCAGATTTTACGATAATCTAATGATAAATAATCTTAGGGCCTGTTTGAAACTGTTTTTGTTTTAATGTTTTCAAAACATATGTTTCTAAGAACAAATTTTTGAGAACAAAAAAATTAAAAAATCTGTTTGAATTATTATTTTGAAAAGTAATTATTTTCTGTTTTTTACCTGATTCTGTAGAACAAAAATTACAAAACACTTAAAAAGTGTTATGAGTTTTTTGTTTTTAAAAACAAAATTTTGTTTTTTTGTTTTCCAAAACACTTCATTAAAAACACATTATCAAACAGGTTTTTTTGTTTTTTTGTTCTTGAAAACAAAAAAATTGTTTTACAGAATAGTTTCAAACAGGCCCTTAATCTCTTGAAAGGTTTAACTCTCCGCAGCTTAAACCAAAATTATCTAAGATGATGATTTATGAATGCCAATTGAAAGTAAAATAATTTCAATTGAATTAATAATAACGTCTAATTTTGAATTTTGCATTCACTTGATTTGCAAATAAATTGTATTTTTTATAATTATTTTTAAAAGAAAAGCAATTTATTGGCCAAAAAAGGGGTAATTCAACTGAAATTTATATTTTATTTTATTACATTTAGCTCATCAGAGTTGAAAGTTGTATATTGTTTAAGGCAAATTTGTAATTTTCATCTCAATTGAAAGTAATCTCATACACATTTAATTAAAATTAGTTAAACTTGTAAAATTCATAATTTTAACTTTGTTTATGACAAGTTTTGATGTAAATCATTTTTTATAGTCATTCTCAAGTTTGGAAAAAAGAGGAGGATTGTATTAGGCAGTACACAGCCAACCTAAAATATTGTCGAATCTTTATGATATGGACAATCGATATATTAGATGTAATGCTAGATCGTTGTCTGGAAATAACGTGCTGTATAACTCGAATACAGTGACAAATGAGTAAGAGCAGTTGCATCGACGCTAGGTGTAGTGAAAAATAAGCAAGAGTTCTCACATTTTCATAAACAAATGTGGGTAAAAAAATTAGTTCACAAGAGTAGGATTCGTTTTGGAACTTGAAATATAGGTACACTTATGGGTAAGTCAATAAAAATAGTAGATACTATGATTAGGAAAAGAATTAATTTTATATGTTTATAAGAAAAACTAAATGGGTAAGAGAAAAAACGAAAGAATTAGACACTTCAAATTTTAAATTTTGGTATACTGGTAAAACTAAATTTGAAAATAGGGTAGATATAATTGTAAATAAGTTTTGAAAAAATATTGTAATGAATGTAAAAAGGTTAGGAGATAGAATCATTACATTAAAGTTTGCAATAAAAAAGAAAATCTTTAATGTTATTAATGTTTATGCACTACAAATAGGGTTAAAAAAATATCACAAGATAAAGTTCTGAGAAAACTTAGAATGTTTAGTTCAGGAAATACCATTAGAAAAAAATATTCTTTTAGGAAGGGATCTAAATGGTCATATGAGAAATTTATCTTCAGGTTACGAGAATGTTTATGAAGGATATGACATAGGAGAAGCAAATGCAGAGGGTAAAACTATTCTAGATTTTTCATTAGCGTTCGATCTTATATTAGCTAACACTTGTTTTAGAAAACGTAAGGAACATCTTATCATGAATAAAAGTGGAAGGGTATGTTCTCAAATTATTTTTTTTCTTATAAGAAAATCAAATAGAAAACTTTACATAAATTGCAAAGTTATACCTATAGAGAGTTTAACTACTCAACATAGAGTTTTTGTTATGGATGTATGAGTTAAGAGGAGAGTAAAAAGCAAATGTGAAAATAGGGTATTAAGGTCTAAGTTGTGGCAACTAAAGGAGGATAAAGAAAACAAATTTGTAAAGATAAATTGTGGAAGAAGGACCTTAGGAAATACAAAGAAATGCTAATAATATGTGAAATGGAATGACTAAAGAGATTAGGAAGGTGGCAAAAAAAATATTAGGTGAATCAAAAAGTTTTAGACCTATGAATAAAGAATCTTGGTGGTGGGATGTAAGCATGCAAGAAAAGGTTAAAATAAAAAAGGAATGGTATAAAGTGTAATCGTTATGTAAGAGTGATAAAAATTGAGAAAAATATAAAGTAGCTAAGAAAGACACGAAGAAGATGATGAGTGAAGTGAGAGCGAAGGCATTTGATGAGTTATACCAATTTTTAGGTACTAAAGTTGGAGAAAGAAGTATTTACAAGTTAGCTAAAAGTATGAAAAGAAATACAAAAGATGTGGACCAAGTGAAATGCATTAAGGATGAAGAAAGGAAAATCTTGGTTACGGAATAAGATATCAAAAAACGATATAAGGTTATTTTCATAGGTTTTTTAATGAAAGGTACAAGATTTTATTGCAAGAGAATAGGCTATATACTAGAAAAAATGATCAAAATTATACTTTTTGTCATAGGATTCATAAATTAGAGATAAAAGAAGTATTAAAGCAAATGAAAAATGGCAGAGCAGTTGGACCAGATAATATACCCATTAAAGTATGGAAGGGATTATGAGTGAAAAGTATAAGTTAGCTTACAAAGTTATTTAATAAAATTATGAGATCTAAAAGAATGCCAGACGAGTGAAGGAGAAATACTTTAATCCCTATTTATAAGAGTAAATGGGACGTTCAAAATTATGCAAATTATAGAAGAATTAAGCTCATGAGCTATACTATGAAATTATAAAAAAAAAAAGTTATTGAGCAAAGGTTAAGGAAATAGATTTCAAGTTATAAAAAATCAATTTGGTTTTATATTAGGAAGATCAACTATGGAGGCAATATACTTGTTGCGAAGATTAATTAAGAGATATCGAGAGAATCAAAGAGATTTATATATGGTATTTATCAATTTGAAAAAAGTATATGATAGAGTGCCAAGAGAGATGTTATAGAAGGTTTTGAAGAAAAAGGAGTTCGTATAACTTATATTCGAGTAATCCAAGATATGTATGATGAAGTTACAACTATTGTAATAACAAAATGTGAACTTACAAAAAAATTTTTGATAACTATTAGTTTATATTAAGGGTCAACTATGAACCCTTATATTTTTACTTTAATTTTGAATGTACTTACGGAATATATCCAAGAGCCGGTGTCACAATGCATACTTTTTATAGATGATATTATCATAATTAGAGAATCGAAAGAGGAAATGAATGAGAAGATAGAGAAGTGGAAATTAGTTTTGGAAGCTCATAGATTTCATTTAAATAGAAGTAAAACGAAGTATATAGTGTAAATTCAGTAAGAGACACACCATTCTATGTAAAAGTAAAAATTAGAGAATATATCATACCACAAGTCACACCATTTAAGTATCTTGGTTCCATCATACAATATAATGGAAAAATAGAAGATGTAAAATATAAGATTCAAGCGGGGTAGATGAAATGGATGAGTGCTTTGGATGTTATTTGTAATAGAAGAGTATCACTCAAACTTAAGGATAAATTCTACCATACAGTTATAAGACTTGCAATATTGTATAAAATTGCGTGTTGGGCAATAAAAAGTTAATAAGAGAATAAGCTCAATGTTGTATAGATGAGAATATTGCATTGGATGAGTAGATACATTAAACAAGATAGGATTAGAAATGAATACATTAGAGAGAAGGTGAAAGTCGTATTTATTGTAGAAAAGATTGTAAAATCGAGACTTAGATAATTTGGTCATGTAGGAGGAGACCTATAAAAGCCCCAATTAGAAGAGTAGATAAGATGAAAAATAATCCAATAATTAGAGTAAAGGAAGACCAAGAAAAATTATTATGAGAGATTTAGATTTAAATAATTTGTCTAAAAATATAATTTACAATAAGTATTTATGACATCGATTGATTTATGTAGCCAATCCCACTTAGTGAAAAAAGACTTTGTTGTTGTTGTTGTAAAATTCATAATTTTAAACCAAATTTTATTTGCAAATCAATTTAATTTGTTACAAAATATCGCCCCACACATGTTAAAACTTAAAACAATTATTTCTTTTGTAATAAGTGCAATCCTTTACTTCTTATTGTTCCAAACACACACACACACACTATATATATATATATATATATATATCTTGTTGGATCTAACACCATACTAAAAATGGGTGCATTTGAGTAACATTAATCTTATTATAATCCCGTATCACCTACCATTTGCCTTATCGCTTTAAGAAGGCGTCCTTGTTATAATCCCACATCTATTTGAATTGAATGCTGAGAATATGATCCAAGACCAAAGCTCCTTTATACACTAGAACCCGATAATAATTAACAATAGAAGAAGGAGCAGACAGTGTAATACCAAAACCAAGCTTCATTTAGACCTGAGATTCAAAATCTAAACATCAGCTTGAAGATCTCTACAGAGATTTTTTTAGAGAGAGAGAAAGAGAGAGAAATGTGTACGAGAAGCAATAGCCTAATGAAGAAATCTGATGACTATGATTATGATCTATGAACCCTAAAGAATTAGGATACCTATCAATTCTACATTTTAACAAAGATGCACATATGCCCTTTGATGATACATAGACGCTGGACAGTTACTGTGTCCCCAGGCTTCTTACGGTGGTGGAACTTGATAGGGATCTTGATTCCCAATAGCTAGTAGAAGCATTTGGTCAGTTCACTTTATAACAAATCTTCCATTTTCCCTCCTTCCCCTTAAGGTGTCACTGTGAGCTTGGGGCATTGTCACCTGCAACCCAGTACGTCTTGACAGCAAACAACACCTTCTCTGAAACGAGAGGACCATCCTCATGATCCATCATTTTAGTATTCCATCTCATTCCTCTTGCAATTCTTTTCACCTGCATTAGCACACCCACTTGATCTCGGATTATTACTGCTCCTTCAGGCCGTAATATACGGTCCATCTCCAATAATATGTCTTCTGCACTACACCTGTATTGATCATCTGAGTCAGGGAAAGTCCAATGTAATTTTCCACCTCACTCTCCAAGTTTGTTTTGTTTCTACTACATGGTGTATGTTAACAAGTTTGCCAATTTGTAATTATCTTTCTGGTTACAAAGCTTTCATTATTCTTTCCATGAGAGAACAAATCTTCTGAAAAAGGGTTAAGATTCAAAAAGGAACAAGAGAAAAACAACAACTTACTTATCCTTGTACAAGCTGAAAACACCATTTGCATGGATAAGATCATATGTCCTTGGATATGTGGAGAAGGCTTCACACCTGATACAAATACAGAAAATTATCAGATGGAAAACGGCTTTCTTACCTCTCCTTTGTTCAGTATGAGAAGGCAACTATATTTGATTAACCAACAAAACTCAACAATGTAATACCCTTTGCAAGTTCTCTTTATCAAATAGAATGAGAAGGCAACTCAATCCTTGACTTTACATCTTATTTTAGGATCGAAAAGCAAAGATTATTAAAAAATATAACCAACCAATAACAAGCTAAATTTGCAGAGGAGAGACTAAAGAGAAAAACATGTCACAGAAGATACCAGTCGTGATAAATGCCAATCAATCCACGCTCAAATATAACACCTAGAGTATCTTTTTCAGCAATTGTAGGCATAACATTCATAACCCACAATTTGGGAGATTCCAGGGCAGCAGCAAAGCTTCCTAGACCAGCATTCATGTCCATGATGTTGCGATACCTGCCTGAGTTGATAATTTTGTTAATTCGCTTATAAGCACTCACATGCTTCTTCCATGATCGATTATCATCCTCATATACCTCCACAGATACACCAGGAATGGATCCACTGGATATTCTGGAAGGGACTTCGTTGAGTCTCTTTGGGAATGGCTTCCATGAGTCACTAGCTTCAGGAGAAGGAGTTACACAATTTTCCATCTTCTTGTACCTAGACAGTGGCAAAACTTTCAGGGAAGTGTTGAAAGTTAAAAAAAAAAAAAATTCCAAAAGATGATACTAGTTACATCACAAGGGACCAAAAATCCCTGCTCTCTAGGAAAACTTTACATATCAGTACTTATTGTCTTGAAAGATACCATTTTCTCAGCCATAATAATTTTAATACAGCAGATAAAATGAACTCCCAACTTCCTCTTGCTTTCTTCCAATGACAAAGCTAGAAGAAATGGTACTAAGTTTGAGACTAACCACTGGAGAGTGGCAACTGAGGGAAAGAAAGTATTGTTAATTTTTCAACGGGTTCTATGTTTCGTGGTTCATAAACAAGAAATGTGGAGAAATTTAAGTGGTCATCTAAAAATTAAAACTGCCAATAATTCTAAGTTGCAGAACATAAAATTTGGTGCAAGAGTAACAGGAAATGAGTGAAAAATGAGTTGACAGAAATAAGGAAGGGGAGAAAAACAGAAGTAAAAGAGAGGCAATTTTTACCAGACATCATCTGCATTTGTAAATTCGCATCTTGCAGGTTGAGTATCTTGTTCAGGGCATTCATCATTATTTAATCTTTTTCTCCATATGGCAATTTCACCTTTTTCATGTTTCTTTTCCCAGCAGAGAAGTTTAGCAATATCTTCAATCTTCCTTTGCTCCTCCTCAAGTTCCCCCTCAGGACGCTGCCAAGCTTGGTAGTTATTCCTCCAGTTAATTGGAGGACCAGAAAGTATCCAGTAACCACCAGGTCTAAGAACTCGGTCCACTTCCATCATGTACAGTCCACCTATGAAAAAGAATCCAACAATTATAGTTTAAAACATCATGTGATGACCGAAACATGATGTAATTCTATTGTTAAGGCACCAATGAACTGTCAAATAAGATCACAAGAAACACATTGCTTTTTTTAAAAAAATTAAAGGAACATTAAGCTGTTTGAAAAAATAGTGTACTTTGACAATCATTATAAATTAGCAGGCCACAGCTTTCGTAATTCAAATTATTGTGGTTTGTCATAGACCACTATGAACAAATTCAAAGCAGCTTCAATAGAATAAATGCAAGCCCAGCTGAAGCAGGCTTTAAGTCATTATTATATGCATATCATAGAATTCTTTTCACTTTTCATTCATAAAAGCCCTAGTGGCTCAAGGAATTAATTCTTTTGAACCAAATGAATATTTTTATAGTGCGAAGCCAGAAACATCGTAGTTATTCTCACCATTTGAACCCCATGGAATTAAACAGCGAGAACAATGAGCCATGTCAAAAGATCCAGCGGGAAAAGCCAGCTTTATGGTTCCAAGAACACCAATGATTGCTGGAACACCTCTTTCCAACGCAAATTGGACTTGCGCTTCATGAGAATCCCTTGGTGCAATTGACATTGTAATAACATTTTTCTTAAACAGGTATGCACCCCAACTAGCAACCTAAGCACCATCAATGAGCAAAGAATGAGCTACAACATAGATAAATTGAAGCTAGAAGCACAAAAACAGGTTTAAAAATAAGATAATGATGTTTGCTTGTGAATTGACTCACCCCACAGCCAGTATCTAATGCAGTTCTAACCATCCCATTGTCTAATGGGATAACAGATGCAAGTTCATCAATATAAGCATCAGCTCCTTGGGGAAACTGAGTTCCCCCTCCAGGGAACCTGAAAACATTCCCTTCATACTGAATCCAATTCTGTACAGCCTTCTCTACAGTCAGGCTCTTATAAGGTGCATTTGCATATGGTACATAATCGCGACTCCTGGGCCACGGAAATGGTGTTGCATAACCTCTAGGTGCAGGTATGAGACAATGCAGCTTTTCTTCTTTGGGAGGACAGTGCCTTTCTCTATAAACCATATTCTCTCTGGGGAATGTCATTGCTCGCATTTGATCATGGCAGGGAGTGTAATCAATGTAGCGATCTTCACATGGCTTGAACTCCTTGACTTGTGCTTCAGAATCATCAGGTGTTCCGTCAGAATCATGGTGGGTTTCATAATTTAAATTAGAGAGAATACTGCAATCTGTCTGTTTAGTGATCTCCCAAGCTATGCTATCTCCCTTCCCAAAACCACTCCGTTGCCATGCACCCAATATATAGAAGAAACCACACAAGCCAACTATGATGAAAACTGCTACTGAGCCCCTATTTCTATTGTCTCCTGGGTTTCCTTTTGTTGCCATGATGGACCTTTATTTTTCTCCAAATTATACTGAAATGCTGTGCATTTGATTCAGAATATATTAATGCAAAAACATGAACAAGATTAGTGTTTACTGCATTCCAAAGTTGGTATAATGATGCAAGATAAACAAAATTATGTTATTTTTTAATATGCAAAAAGGGAACAGAACAGTTCAGAAGATCACTCTTGACAAAATAATCTACATAAATCCTACTTATGAAAAATCAAATACACACCGGCAAAACAAGCAGCGCTGCTGGGTTCTTAAAAGTTTCTGATGAAAAATCGAAGGAAAAAGACAATTAATCATTAAATAAATCATTATGGTGTGTTTATCTAACTAAGCCCACCTGTCAGCTGAGCGCAAGTCAACTTAAGTACACAAAACTAGGAACAATTGCAGCACAAAACATGACCACAACCTCTTCTGATTTCCCTTGTGGTTATCTCATTAACGTTATAGAGAGATTGAACCAACAACACACAAATTCCGGTAAAACCACAAAAGGACCAAGTAAAAATTATGGGGTTTGATTAGATATACAATTTCTATGATCAAATTCACCCTCCTAAAAAATTCAAAAGAAAAAAAGTCTGGAAAAGGAAAAAGAACAAGTTTTAGCGGCCCCCAATCGTTAGAATGGTCAAAATATGTGAATGAGGAAAGAAGAATTCTTACTGATTTCAGAACAATCTGAGAGCGGGCCTGGTCAAAATCACAAACACATCTTCAGTGATTGGCAATCGATGGATTAAGAAGGATCTGCAGCATATGGGGTGTTTGTTTTGGGTGCGGGAACGAGAAGGTGTTATTCCGAGAATTCCGAGGACAGAGATATATCTCAGTGGTGCTGCCCTGCGATCAGGGTTTCGTAGGAAGTTCGAATTGGTTAGTTAAGAATTGGATGAAATGACTATTCTAATCCCTTTATATATACCAAATGCCGACGCTCTAGTTCACATTAGGAGGGGCCGCCCGTTGAGAAGTAGAAAAGACCGAGTCCAGAGCACGCCAGCGAGTTTTCAAATTTCAAATTTTCAACATTGATTAAAATTACTCACAAAGCCTTGGTTTGTGCATGAGTTATAAAACTCTTGAACTTGCCATTCTTATTCTTCTTATAAAACTTTATTCTGTTTTCATAAAAGCACTATTTTGACGGCAGGAGTGTCTTATGTCTAAATCACCTTTGCACTTAGGCTGGCAGACCTCATCCCAAGAGACGAAATACACTTTACGTCTCTCTCTGCTAGTACCCCTTAGGAAGGATTGATTCAGTTTGTCCGGATCATCACAAGGAACCGCAGGAAAAGGGGCTGTCTATATAGTATAATTAGGAAGCTCCCTATAAGTATCCTTTCTCACCCACGAATGGATAAGCATGACTCCTAAATACTTGCCCAGATTCCCTGATAAGTTGAAGCTCAGTGCCTCACTGATTTCCAACATGCGGGAGCGATTAACATTTTTGGAAAAGAAGACCCTTGTATTAGCCCAGTTTACCATTTGCCCAGAGACTTTGCAGAACTGTTGGAGGCAGTCATTTATGACCTCAACCTGACTGAGACTGGCCTCCGTAAAGATAACTAAATCATCAGTAAAAAAACAAGTGGGAAATTGAAGGGCCATTGCTACTAGAATGGAAGGGACGCCAGCGACCATTCGAGACTGCACTTTGGATCAAGTGGGTTAACTTCTCAATGCAGATGACAAACAGGTAAGGAGAAATAGGGTCCCCTGCCCAACACCTCTTGAGGGAATAAAGGTCCTAGTTTTCTGGCCATTCCACAGTTACTGCATGGAAGAGGAAGTCCAACATTTCATAATAACACCCCGAACGCTCTCTTCTATATTTAACTCCTCCAAGCATTTAGCCATAAAGTTCCAGTTCAATCTGTAATATGCCTTCTCAATATCAATCTTAATCGCCATGTAATCTTTTTTGCCTTTAATGGTCTTCATGGAATGGATAACCTCCTGGGCTATAACAATATTATCAATATTATCAATTCCATGTCTTCCCGAACAAAACTACACTGGTTGGGCGAGATGATAGAGGGCATAATACTACTTAATCTTTTTGAAAAAACCTTGGAGATAATCTTGTAAATAACATTGCACAAACTAACAGGCCTAAAATCCTTTAGACTGGTAAGATTTTCAACTTTTGGGATAAGAACTAGCAATGTACCGTTGATATTATGAATCATAGATGGGTTGGTAAGGCATTCTCTAACCATGGTAACAATTGAGTGCCCGACCCAGTTCCACCGGCTTTGGAAGAAAAAAGGGTTCAGCCTATCAGGCCCTAGCGCCTTCAAAGGACCCATATCAAAACGCACTTGCTTGATCTCCTCAATACTAACCCCATTGTCTAAAGACGACAGCACACTGCTATCAATCGGCGGATATTTCACTTCACAGTCCAGGTTAGCTCTATCGCCCCTAACATCACAATAGAGCTTTTTGAAGAACTCCTTGGCTTGACTAGCAATCGCTACCATATCAAAACACCACTCCCCATTCTCGTCCATAATAGCTTCAACTCTGTTAATTTTCCTCCTCTTATTAGCCATTGAATGGAATACTTCATATTGCTATCACCATGAATATACCAGTTACAACGCGATTTTTGGAATCATAGAAGCTCTTCTTGTAAAAGGCTTTCATCTAGCTCCTTCTAGAGATTAGACTGAAGCTCAATAAGGGTTGGCAACTATCTCCCTCTTTCGAAACATCTATTAATTCCCTCAAGGCAACGAAAAATGGCATCTTTCTTTCTATTGATGTTACCAAAGACTTTCCTATTGTCATCAGTGAATTGAGATACAGTCCAATTCCACTCCCCATCTCATTGCCAAGAGCTCTTAACAAAGCCTTCAAACTACTCATGAAACACCTAAAAATCGGAAAGGCCTACACCCCTTGTCAGTCCTATCATGGGCAGCCAGCCGAATGGGAAGCAGACAATGATCAGACTCAAATTGCTTGGGTGGGGGCTCATGTATGACCGAAATGCTCAGTGGGTGAACATGTTGCAAGGCAAATATAAGTGTGGCAATGATATCATTCCAAAAGTTGATCTCAGAAGAAAAAGGTCTGGGGTTTGGAAAGGTATAAAGTTTGTTTGGCAAAAGGCTGTGGAGGGAATGGAGTGGAAGCTCGGAAATGGCAAGAATATTGACTTCTGGCGGGACTGCTGGCTACCCAGTTGTAACAAGCTGGAGGAGTTCGCGTTGAAGGAAATTCCCTGTGAGCTCTCTGAAGCTAGGGTGGCTGATTTTATTATGGAGAATGGGGTTTGGAACTGGCAAACTCTGATTGAGTTGCTTCTTGAAGATGTTATTCACAGGATAAGAAATGTGAATGTGAATCCTAAAAATGTTGACCCGGATGAGATCAAGTGGCAGTGGAATAGCACGGGCAGGTTTACTACCCATTCTGCCTATTTGGTTCTACAAGATAGTGATTCTGTTCCTGAAAACCCTTTATGGAAGAAACTCTGGAAGCTAAGAGTTCCTTATCGGTGTCATACGTTTCTGTGGCTAGTTGCTCGTGATTGTCTCCTAACGAATTTCACCCGGTTCAAATGTGGCATGCATCGGAATATGAATTGCCCTGTCTGTGGAGGTCCACGAGAAGATGTTATTCATGTGCTTCGAGACTGCAAGTTCTCTAAGGATTTTTGGTGCTCCCTGATCCCGTTGAAGTTCAAGAGAAGATTCTTCAGCCTCTCTTGCAACATGTGGCTTCGGGCCAACCTAAATCTCTCTGAGGTGGTGGAGGGTCAAGCTTGGTATGTGGTGTTTGCTATCTCTTGTTGGAACCTTTGGAGAAGAAGAAATGATTTTATCTTCTGTAATAACAGGACTAGTGTCTAGGAGCTGCTGGCTAGATTTAGAGCTGCTCTTCATTCTATCTCCAGAGCTTTTCAGCATAATTCTTTGTTGATCCAAGGGAACCTTGGACTCACTCTCGTGCAAGGATGGTCTCCTCCCATGCCTGGCTTTGTGAAAATCAATGTGGATGGTGCCCACAGTAGTCTTTCAAGTGGCTCGGGGTGTGGTGGGGTTATTAGGAACTGTGTTGGGAGGCTTCTTTCGGGCTTCTTCTGTAAGTTGGAGCCTAACAGTAGTCTTAATGCTAAGCCTTGGGGCGCTCTCCTTGGTTTAAAAACTACTTAGGATGCTAGGTTTAGACAAGTGGAGCGGGAGCTGGAGCTGGAGCTAGACGCGCTGAAAGTCGTGGACCTGCTTTCGAGGACTGTTAAATCCATGCATGTGGAGTGTGATCTCCTTTCTGAGATTCACTCGTTGTTGGCGAGGGATTAGGTGGTCAAAGTGGCTCACATCCTTCAGGAGAGAAACAAGGTGGCTGATTGTGTTGCTCGTTTCGCTCTCTCAGCCTTATCAGGTGTCACTCTTGAAGGCGCTGCTTGTTGAGGATTGTCTTAGTTCAAGTAGGTCGTCACCTTCTTCAGAAGGTGGCTAGTTTGCTTTCTGCGCGGGCCTAAGTTTTCTTCATAAAAAAAAAAAAAACTCTATTCTATTTTCAAGCTTTGTGTTTGTTACAATACATATATTTATATAATAGAATACTATTGTTTATTAACAAAGCTAGGTATAATATTAAGGCCATGTTTGATACATGGCATTATAACGGGAGGAAATGAAAAGTAAAAATAAAATAAAAATATTTTTTATATTTTTTATAATTATTATTTAATAATATTTATTTTTATTAATTTTTTAAAAAGTAAGAATATAATTTTTATTTGTCATCTTATCAAATTACTTTTTTTTTCTTTCTATTATATTCTATTCTTTTATCACCTACCAAATATGGACTAAGTACTTTTCTCTTAATTATATCTAAGCACTTTTTATTAATGAATAATTTTTATTTAAAACACATGTACATGTCCACACGTGTGAGTGTATGCATGCGCATGGGCGTGCATATATATATATATATATACTAAAAAATAGTTAATATCTTGTGCGAATGTATTTAAATTTTTTGTCTTTGAATAACCATATAAGGTGAAATAATTATTCTTGCACTAACTTTAACGCCAAATATATACATAACTAACCAAAGTCAACTTTTAAAAATTTGAGAATTAATTTATTTTTTAATTTGTGAAAAATAACTAATGTTACTTTTAAAATTTTAAATATTGATTTTATAATTAGACTATGGTTGAATAGACTAAAATACACCCCTCTCATAACGTATATAATCAAAGTCTATATACTAAGTATTAACAACACCAATAACTATGGGCGTGTGTACTGATGATAGGGAAGTGATATAAATAGTAGCTATACTGGTGCAAGATATAGAGAGATTTAGATTTTCTACTATAAATCTCATAAAAAAAGGAAAACGAAAAACAAGGTCTCAAAACCAAAAAAAAGAAGAAACAATATGAATAAATAGTACATTAACTAATAAACAATATATAAATAATGACAATAAATAGTAAAAAGTTACGACTTTTTATATATATAATATTCTATGAAAATAAATATTCAATACTTGATCAATAATAAAAATATTAGATAGTTGAAATATCACAATTAAATATTCAAAATAACTTTAGCCAAATTTAAATTGAAGTATCTGATATTTACCCATGTTGATAAAGAGATAATTAGATATAATAATTCAATATGAAAGTAATATATTAAAAATTATATTATATCCCATAAACTACATTAATTATCGACTTTTTGTTAGAATAATACTTTTTTATACGTTATATTAAATACCTTATAAATCGTACGAAGTCCTATGCCTGTGGACGGAGGAACGTTGTTGCATTGTTATGCTTGTACAGACAAATAGGGGTGTTCATCGGCCCAATTGGTCCTAAGGGCCTGCCTTGGTCCAGTCTAATTAGGTCGGGCGAGGCTGGGTCTGGTTAAAAGTATAAATGGACATAACTTTAAATAAGACTATTTCAGATCGAGTCAGACCACGGGCGAAGGTATGTTCTGCCCAACTCGCCCTAATAGTTATTTTTTTTTAGTTATTAATATCTTGTCATCTTATTTTTTTTATGTCATTTAATTATCTCTGCATATTGTAATTTTTATTACTTACGTAAATATTCTTTATTTTTTAATTATTTTTATCATTGATGTGAATCCTTACTGATATTTCTTTTGTTAAATAATGAAAAAATATATATTTATCTAAGACTAATTATGTTAGTATATCTTATATTTTACTTGATAATACTATACTATTTTTTTTATTACTGATACAAATAAAAGAGTTTTAAAAGTCTATTGTTTTGAAATATATACCTATAAGTTTATATAAAAATATTTTTATATTACAAGTATCAATTCATTAAAAAAAATTAGTTTGAGCGACCCTAACTCGCCCTATCCTAACATAAATCGGATTTATTAGAGTCAAGTAAGGCCACGGGTACAAAAACAAGTTTCATGTCTTAATCGGGTCAAGTATCGGACATACTAGATGTTCAGTTTGATCATACCCATATACAGCCCTACTTATTAGGGCCGCCTCGGGCCGGCTTGAGCCACCCTAAAATCGGACTTCTCCAGGTAAGGTCCGGGCCACAAGCATAAAAATATACCCAAGACCTTAATCGAGTCAGATTTCAGGCCAAACATCGCTTTAACCCAACCCTACCCATATACACTCCTACGGACAAATGCAGTTTTGGCAATAACCATGATAGTGTTGGCAAGAGAACATACTGGCCTCGGATGTTAAATGTTAACGGCTTTTATCTCGAATTATTAACAGTAACAAGCATATCCTGTTTCAACTTTCTCCCTCCGTATAAAATTTGGATACTCCCCGTTGGATAATTTCTAAAGTATCTTCCAAGTATAAAAATCAATCAATTTGGCATTGAAGTAGCCAAAAATCAAATTTTAATTTTTTTTGTTTAAAATAAAGTTTTAATATTTTGTAAAATAAAATTATGTTATTTTATAGACTCCATTTAACATATATTATATAGATTTGTTATCACATATAAACTGTTTTGACTTTTTTTTTACATTTTAAAATATTTATATCTACTTTAAATATTGTTTTATAATATATGTATTAATTTAGTTATAAAATATTATTAACTCTATATAGTAAAATTATTAAATTATTAATTATTTCTTATTTTAGTCAATTTTTAAAATATTGATCCAAACAATATAAAAATATGTATCTATTTGTGGCACTTTCTTTCTTTCTTTTTTGGTGGCACCTTGCCATGATTTTTTTCCCTTTTTTGGACCCCGGGGGAGGTGGTTATACTTAAGGATGACAATGGGATGGGATAAGACGAGTTTTTCAACACTCATGCCATTTAACTTGTCTAGAATCTGTCTTGTTCCTGCCCTATATTTCTATGGTTTTTTTTTTATTTAAATTTTGCCTCATACCCAAACCCCTGGATATTGGCCTCAGATAAGGCAAATTGGGGTCTTCTCATGGTTAATGATGATTAATTGGTTCTATAAATTTGTCTATTATATGTTTTATGTCAGTGACATTAAGAAAGCCCATTTTATAACATTTATTATTTAAAATTTTAATAAAAATAAATTTAACAAACACATAATTTAATGAAAATTGTCACATTTCAATTCTAACAATATTCCGTGCATCACACAAACACCATACTGATTTTATGAATTTATCCAAATATTAATATGTAATTTGGTAAATACTGTTTTGTACAAAATTGAATTAAGTTCAGTACTTGAAAAATATACTTTTTGAAGTTTGAATTTAAGATTATTATTACTTTAAATTTATGATATTCAACTTAACTATTATAAAATTTTACATAATTATCATAAGATTTTAAACATACAGGGGATTTATACAAGTCGTAAACTCATTAAATTTCAATCAATACAACTAAATCACTTTAGTATATTACACCTATAAAGTTCAAGATAGAGTTATAAACCTAAATCCACTTATATATACATAATAGATGAACAAAATCATAAGGTGGACAGTTTTTACTTCTAAGTGAATGAATACTTAATATTATATTAATATATATATATATATAGGGTTATGGTCGAGTAACAGGTTAAGACATAACTGCTTTAAACCCAGTGGCGGACCCACATTAGTGGGAGGGGATGCATATGCACCCTCTTACTTTAGACAAAATTACAAGTAAAGGGTATAAGTTTTAATATTTTGCATTCCCTAATTCTAATATTTTGCACCCTTTATTCTTTATATCTTTATATTTTGAAAGCCTACTTTATTTTTGATTCAGATCAGATTGAATCCAAAAAATTTTTAGGTATGTGATAACTTAACTCAAGCCTAATAAACTTTAACAAAAAATTTTAAACTTATTTACTGATACTAATATTAATTTTATAAAAAAATAACTATTATTATTTATGGTTTTATTTTTATAATGAAATCCATTCTTTTTGAAAAAAAAAATTATTATTTTTAATTATTATTTTTAAAATTATATTACACCCCTAACTCAGGATCTTGGCTCCGCCACCGCTTAAACCCACGCCGATACTTGATCATCCATTAAATTACCCCACCCAAATTATGCGAGACAAGTTGGGTTGATGCAGATGACGCTGAAATTGCCATTCCCAGTTATACTTCCACAGTCTACTTGCTTCTTCGAAGTTTACGAATTAGGGAACAATACTTCAACTAAAACAGTCATTGTGAATCTAATGTTGGAAGAGTTCGGTGCGATGATTGTATTTAACGGGCTAATGCTTGTTAATAGGTTGGTAAATACTATTTTATACAATGATTGAATTAAGTTCAGTACTTGAAAACATACTTCTTGAAGTTTGAATTTAAAATTATTACTACTTTACATTTATGATATTTAACTTAATTATTATAAAATTATACTTAATTCTCATAATATTTCATACATATGAGGGATCTATATTAGTCCTCATATCGCTGTAGACTTCTCTTTTTGTCCAAATAGATGAATATGAAATCTCAAACTCATTAACTTTAGAATACCATACCTATAAAATTTAAGATAGAACTATAAGCCTAAATCCAATTATATATACCATTTGTATATACATAGTAGATAAACAAAATCACGAAGTGGACAGTTTCTACTTTTAAGTGAATAAATACGTAATATTATATTAAAACTTAAATAAAATTAAATAATTGACTAAATGATAAACACTTAAAATATATATATATATATATATATATATATATATATAGGGTTCTAGTCAAGTAACAAATTGGGACATTCCCGCCTATTAACCATTAAATTGCCCTTCCTGAAATATGTGAGACAGGTCGGGCTAATGCAGATGAAGCTGAAATTGACACTTTTAGGGCCGACATGTGAGATAAATCTAATACATTTACATAATTTATGTAATATTTATTATACCCTTTTAATTATTCTTTTATCCATCAAATCACTATTTTAACTATCAAATCATCTTTTTAAAAATAAAAATATCAAAGTAATTTTTTATTTAGCCTACATACTTTTTACATTCTCTCCCCTTTTACATCATCTAACTAAACAGACCCCTAGGTATACTTCTACAGTCTACTTGCTCGTTAAAAGTTTACGAATTAGGGAACAGTATTTCAACTAAAACAGTCATTGTGAATCTAATGTTGGAAGAGACTGCTAGTAAATTTATACTAATATCTGCAATTTTGCATGGGCATCCTTGGGAGAAAAAATAGATGCTGAAAATTCTTAACGTCATTTACTTCCTTGGAAAAATAACAGTATTAACACTATTTTCAAGGTTTAAACAGAATGTTAGGGGGGAAAAAATAAAAGGGTACCAGATATCCCTGGAAACTGGATACTATACTATACTCTCATCCAGTGAACATTCAGCATCATCTCCAACGCGCGGTCCACCATTTACTTAAGGTACTTGCCAAGAGTTCCCATTCGAAGCTGTTGCCAATTGGCTTTCCATCATAAAGTATTTCAAGTCATTGCTATCATGCTGCACCCTCCCGGTGATCTCCAGGCATAGACTCTTGCTCAATCCTTTGTTTGGTTGTCTGTCTTTAGCAGACCTGTTACTCAAGCCCGGGTCCAAAAAAATTGGCTGAATCTTAAGATTTGGATTTGGTTTGATGCGGTTCACCTCCCTTTCATCTGGGGGACGTAGTATTCTATTGTCAGACTGCAATTCTGAAGCTTCATCTTCATTCAGAAGCACCTGCAAGATTTATATTAGAATTCTAATGAAAAATAGACGCACATAAGACTTGGGTTTACTGTAATCAAGCAAGCAAAGGCTGCTATATAAGCAACATCAAGGGGAGACGTAAAGAATCAAATGAATCGGATACTTGCTAGCATAAAAGTTAACACACAAAACTAAGCACAGGAAGCATCTAAACTGAAAAGCCTTCTGCATTCCACTATCAGGTATCCTACCATTAAGTAAAAACCATACAATTAAGCCAATAAAACAAATAAGCAAGATAACTTGAGATACATCTGTAGATACTTGGAAAGAATCATGCAGGAAACATGAAAGATGCATTTGTTTCGAATCCTACTCACAAGATAATTCATGCAGCATAAAATTCAATCAGTGACAATTAACTCTAATAATATGGCAAGGAAAAAGAACCTTGCGGCCAACTAGATCAAAGGTCACAACAACTTTACTCCGTTTGGCTCGCTCAGCTTCTTCCATTTCCTCTTGTTTCTTCTTCAAAAGTTCCTTTTCCTGAGAAAAAATTAAAAAAAAAAATTCAGCTACAGGTGAATGTGACATACTGATATACTGATGAAACACAATTACAAGTTGCTAACAAAATAAAATACCTCTGTTGACAACCAACTGTTTCCATCAATCTCATAGTAGTCACTTTGGTCATCAATAACTGTTGTGCGAGCTGCAGAATTTCGGTCATACTCAACAAGCCTTTTTGCATAAGCTTCAGCAGCAGCTTCAGCATCTGACAAGGGGGGCAAACTTTCTTCCAGACCAGCATATGAGCTCCCCTCTCTCAACACAAGGGAACCACAGAAATTGCAAGGTCCCTCTCCTTCCTGTTCACAAACTATTTTGCCACAAGATAAGCAATTGCTGACTAGTCTGTGACGACGTGCTTGACATGAGCATGGTCTTCCCTGCTGAAATACAATTGACCCTCTAGCAGCCTCAGCAAGTGAAACAGCTTTCCCAGTTTTCTTCTTTTTAGAGTTTACTTGGTTTCCTTTATTTGATGTCCTTGATTCACTTTCTAGACTTGGAATCTGAATTTCCTGATTCTTGGCAACTGAATTTTGTTTGGGCTCCACATCATGGCTGGGGACTGTCACTGCTTTTAGTGCTCTCAATGATTTTTTAGCTCCACTAGCAGATGCTTCAGCTGAAGGTGGTTTGACATAGGCATGTAACTTAGAAGTAGGAACATCTGACTTGCTGCTGAATTCTGACTGACCTCTCTGTCGTAAGTATTCTTCAATCACAGTTTTGCCTGCTTCCTGGCCAATTATATTCTGCAAAGATAATAAAGATTAAGCCATTTAGACTTGCATTTTCTGGTCTAGATCCAAGTAATAATTGCATTTACTGATCAACGGAGAATGCTAGGTCCACTACAAAAATTCATCTAAGCATAGTGTTTTAATATGTATGTAATAGTTAAATATTAAAAGTTAACATCTGCACAAAATCCATTCAAATGTTATATTGCAAGAACATGTTTTATAGATAGTATATTCTTAAGTTGAATTTGAAGGTGGGAGGGGTTAGTAACTTGAAAAAATCATTGTATGATAGTAATTTAAATGATTAAACTGAGTATCAGTAAGCACCTGTCAAATTATATCCTTCTGTAGGTTCAGTGAAGAAAGGAAAATGCAACTGAATTTAACAAAGGTGGCCTTTTTACCATGAAATTAAATGTTATTCACACCAGTGATTTTTCTAGCGTGAAGGTCCAATAGCCACTGTCCTGAGGTAACTACGTCTGACAATCTTAAATCCAAATAATTGATGCCAAATATAAGCGTTCTAACAAGGACAGAGGTGCTCATATCTAGACCAGATCCATGGTGCATGGTGCCTTGCATCAGGATTGTAAAGGATGCCAACCAGAAAATATGTAAATGAAAAACTGAAAGCTAATATTGCCTACAGCCCAAGACATAAATCCTACTTGAAATGATAGAAATCCTAGTCGGCCGTTAATTTTGAAACAACAACTCTCAGGGGAAAATTCCCTACCATTAACTGATTCCATGACTTCCACTTCAGAATTCATTGTCCAATTACAGATAAAATATCATAAATAGACATTCTGAAACTCCTTTTTCTGTTATGGTCTACCTGCTTCCCCATTCAGTTATCAAAACTATCCCAAGTGTCTGCTAACCCCTGGATTTCAATTACCCTCAGTAAAATTATAAATTTGGACTTTATTCATAGCTGTTGGACCTAAGTACCGTAAGATTTGTTACTGAAATACTTCATAAACTCAATTCCACATAATCACATTTACAAAGATTTCGGAAGGGCTCATACATTGTTTAGCCATAGAATACCCACTATGCAGAAACAAATAATCAAACAGAATTAATATACTCTCATCGCGCTGAACCAAAAATTAAAAAGGAAACAAAACCATCAAACCGTACAATATGGGATAGGAAGAGAGAGAGAGAGAGAGAGAGTAGGATTACATCAAGGTACTCTTTGGCATCACGGGGATCAGCAAGCTCGCAGTAGGAAACGAGGCCTGTAATGATATCTTTATCGAGACCTAAACCCAAACCCGTTTCTATCTTTTGGCATAGATCAAACAAGGCCTTCTCCAACCACTCTCCTGGCGATTCCATCTCTCCAACCTTCCTGAGCGTCTCAGACTATCGACACGGAAATCTCTTAGATTCCCACTTCGCCGCCAGATCTTGCCATGGGGGTCCCGTTAGGCGATCGCGCTCTTAGACCAAAGCCCCCTTGGCAAGTATGGAGTAACTCTCCATTGGGGTAAATTACTGTCAAAATAATTAAGATATGCCTAAATTATGTAATTTTTTACATTAATATATATTAACTAAAAAATATACTATACTTGTTTTTCTTACAAATTGTAAAAGTATTTGATGAGAAAAATAAATTATTAAAAATAAAGAACAGATTCAGAAAATAATATTTTATGATTAAATAATTTTTAAAAAAATTATTTTTAACAATAATATGTATGTTAAATATATATTAACAACTCAACAAGCCCAATAAATCAAGCTAGAAATTTTATTTTACATTTATCAAGATATACGGCTCAATTATTCAGATTAGCTGGAGAAAAAACTCCTTGAAAATGGAATGAAGAAACTGAACAATTAATTCAAAAAATAAAAGATTTATGTAACAATTTACCAAAATTAATAATTCTAACCCAAGAAAATATTCAATGGATCATATACACCGACGCATCAGAAAATTATTGGGGCGCTGCCCTTTATCACAAAAATAACCAAGAACAACAAGAACCTATCACTAGATATGCTAGTGGAAAATTTAATGATAGTCAAACCAAATATCATTCCACATGAAAAGAATTTTTAGCAATAGTAAAAGCCATAATTAAATTTGAATTGTTTATTGTCAATAGTAATTTCATTATCAGAACCGATAACACACAAGTAAAGATGAGGTTAACCAAAGGACTAAGAACCGAAAGATTATCAAACAAAATGCTATATAAATGACAAGCTGATTTGTCATATTATGATTATAATGTTGAATACATCAAAGGTACAAATAATCTAATTGCTGATTTCCTTTCCAGAGACGGAGCAATCTTAGACAAATAAAAGTACATTTAATCAATTCCAAGAAGAAGATGAGGATAAAACCCATTTGATTGCACGAATAAATTTCCTCGAATTAAATATCAGTATCTTATCATCACAGATGACAAACCAGGTAAATACTCTCAGTAACACAGTCAATTATCTTGCTCAAACCGTGGGTAACCTCAGTTCCCATGTTAGCGAGCTCGAAAAACGAGTAATTTTTCTCGAAAAAGGAAAACAAGTAATGGGTCATTTACCCAGTCCAACCCAAAGTCCAACTCAAACACCACCATCAAGCCCAACTACTTCAACCCATATACCATCGACACCATCCTTCTTAGCTATCCTCGAACAGGAAATAAAACAAGCCCAAGAACAGGCCCAAAAAGAAAAAAGAACAAGCCCAGAATAGTCCTCAAAGACCAATACCTCCAAGCCCAATAAATCTGGCCCAACAAAACCAAAAACAATATGAATATTTCCAAACTATTATCCGAAGACTAAACCAGTGTAACATAGCCACACCAACTGTCAAATATATCTCCCATTATTCCATCAATAAAGCTGTCATCAAACCGGGAACCAATCCACAATTAGTTCTCACACTATTTGCCTATGGATTAGTTCACTGTGTTTATCCCTCGAAAAAGCTTGAAGAATTATCTTTATTACCTAAAGCTGTCCAAGAAGCAGCCAGGCACTATTCCAATATCATCACCTAATATGAAATGTATGTTAGATGTTACTTGACTATTGTCGAGATAACACCTAAGAAATTTTATACTCCAATTAATTTAATTAAATTTGGAACGACAAAGAAGCCCTTCGAATTTGAGGAATCAGAGAAATCCTCAATCCCACAAGAAGAATTTGCCAGTCTAATATCCTGAATCAAAGCTCAAGAACATGAAACAATATTTGCCGAGATGAATAGAACTCTATTGTCCGACGAACTACAATGGGTATATTTTAAAGGATAATATTCCTGCCTCTATTCAGTCGGAAGAACAAGAAGAAAATCCTAATTGTTCACAGAATTCTATGAAGAAATCAAATCCAATCGAATGGATAATTCTAAAGAAACGAAGAAAAGAATCTGCCAGTATCTGTCAGAATATCCAACACACAAATGTATATTTTGTAAAAATCAAGAAAGACCCGAAGAAGTACCAACTACTCCACCAACCAACATCAACATCCTCGAACTTTGAAGAGAGGCGCTAAAGAAATTGGCGCACCAGACATCGCAAGACTGACAAGAAAAGAATCTTCACTAAAAGTCAAAAAGAAGAAATATCGAATGACCAAAAGAAGAAAAAGACAAAAGTCGAAGTGACAAAAGGAAACGACATCTATCCACAAAGAATCTCTTTATTAAAGTTACTTTACACATTGTAACGCAGTGCAGAGGAATGCCTCGCCTGCTCCCCCACTCCTCTATATAAACACTTGTAACCTCCCTTGTAACACAATCGAAAGAGCGAGCACACACCTCTCTCTTATCTCTCTAAACTCTGAACTCGGAATTCAGAGCACTTCCCCCTGTGTAAAATTTATCTTTCATCAAATAAAGAAGAATATTTTGCAGATTCAAGTATGACAGGCTAAACTCTTCACTCAGAAACTAAGTAGTAGTATTTCCCATTATCATTCATAATATGTTGAATTGATCCTATTTCTGTTGCGATCATATTGAAATGAGAATTAGATATTCACTGAATAGTAAATTAAAACTGGAAATAGTTACGCTTCCGGTAGAAAACGATGGAAGGCTGTGCTGTACTAAGCTGAAGGAGGAGGAACTTTTGAAGGTCTTGGTTGCCGTTGAGATGGCCAACAGTGCCCTGTAGCCATAGAAAAGACCCCTGTATGAAAGAGGACAGGGTTCCTTTTGAGTTCTTTTGTGACCCGGTTTAGTTTCGGTCAAACCCTATTCTGAATTTTAATTTATCGATTGAATAAATGACTGATTCCGCTCATTTCAGGCAGTCAGGACAGATATGGTATTGAGCATATGTCACGACGCCTATACCGGCGAAACGGGCTCCTCTGACGGGGGGTTCTCGCTCTATGATGCCGTATCAGAGCGAAGTAGAGACTCTTACCCCCGCAAGGCCGTCAAAAGGCGGTTGTATAGTCGAGAGGCTATACGTAAAGCTTGGTACTAGGGACCATGTTTGGCTTTCCGTGCGTACTCTGAGTAGAGACGGCAGTCATATTCCCGAAAGGGAGCGTACAGTGTAGTCCTTCACCGTGTATGGGCACCAAGGGGATGCTGTGCGTACTCGGTTGGTTCGCCGGTCTGGACAAATATGGTATCAGAGCATCATGGTATGAATGATAATAAAGAAATATGAACCTTAGTTTCTGACTGTTTTAGCTTTTCATAGTACCCTGTGTTAACACCTATCTGCATATTTGTTATTTCTCTCTTCTACTTACTTACTACCTGCTTACTTTCTGCACTCTCTACCTGCTCACTTCTCACACTACTTATTGTTTACTAAATTTTGCTCAATTAAACTTAGGAATTATGTCTTTATTAACAAGAATAGAACCTCAAATTTATGAAATTAACCAGAATAGTTTACCCTTAAGTAGCTTTATACCCTATAAGGATGAAACTCTAGTTACTGTACCCTTCATGTTAGGAGGAGAAGGTAACAACACCTGGAATCTTATAAATTGGACCAATATGTTTTTATTAAAACAATTAGGATATCTAGTAGATCCAAATATATCATACAACTACACTCTAAGACACCTACCCGAAGAAGTAAAAGCCATATTAGATCAAGAAGCAGAACACAAAAGAATCTACAGATTAACTGAATTAGCAAAACCCTTAGAACAAAAAATATATGAAATAAAAGAAGTAAAAGAAGTAAAAACCGAAATACAAGCCTTAAGACAAGAATCCCTAGAATTGCAAGATACGGTAATCGAAATTCAAAGATTAAGAATAGAAATTCACGATATAAGAAATGAAGTACATTTAATAAACCAAAAAATAGATAAAATTAGTCAAGTATTAGGAATCACCAATACTGTACAACCAATTATAGAAAACCCAGAAATCAATATGATAAGAATTTATAATCAGGAAACTAACGAAGAAATAACCGAATCTCAATTAAGAAGTAAACCCATAAACGAACAAACACAAGAAACTAGAATTAGAGTCGAAGAATTAAAGTACGGACAAAAAGTAATAAATAGTAATTTATGGACTATATATGAAGAAATACAAAAAAGAAAACCACTAGAAACCACTAATTCAGAATATATAACACCAGAAGAAAGTCAAAAATTAAACAAAGAAAGATTAGACTTTATGGAAAAAATGGATAAAATAGAACATGAAGAAATAAAATTTCTACCCTACATACCAAGAATAAAACAATCTCCACAAGAAAACCAAATAAACATGATAAGGATAGAAGACGAATATGATGACATCGAACGACAAATGAGTCAAAAAGAAATTAGTCTAGAATCAATAAAAAAAGAACTAGGATACTTAAATCTCCAAGATTCCTATGAAGTAAATATGCAAACAGTTAAAGTCGAAGAACAACCTTTTAACCCACCTGATTTATCAGATCCAAGATACCAAAATAATTAAGATATGCCTAAATTATGTAATTTTTTACATTAATATATATATTAACTAAAAAATATACTATACTTGTTTTTCTTACAAATTGTAAAAGTATTTGATGAGAAAAATAAATTATTAAAAATAAAGAACAGATTCAGAAAATAATATTTTATGATTAAATAATTTTAAAAAAAATTATTTTTAACAATAATATGTATGTTAAATATATATTAATAAACATAAAACATTATCATAAATTTAAATAAATTTTAGAATAAGTTAAAGTTATGATTTTTAACATAAAATAAATAATATTAAAATAAAAATTTAAAGCATATATTTTAAATTAATAAAAAATATTATTTTTAAAAATGTTTTAGAAATCTTTTAAATTAAAAAAATAAAAATATTTATTATTTAATTGAGAAGAACAAATAATATACCCTTAAAATGATATGTTCTAGCGTTTGGTACTAATAAATAGACATTTATATTATTTGAAGAAAAATGTAAATAAAATAATTTTTATTATACTTTTATTATTATTATTTAATAATATTTATTTATTTTTATTAATTTTTAAAGATAAAGATATAAAGATTATTTTTTATTTCATTTTTTTTTAATTTTCACAATCTTCTAGAACAAAAGGCCAGATCAACGCATCCAAATTCTTTACTTGGCACCCTGCAAAGCACGCGGTGTTGGAATTCAAAACGGCGTCATTTCAAATTATGAAGAGATGATCTCAGTTGCTCATTTGAGAACACCATCTAGCCATCCATTCCTTTTCCCTTAAACGCGCGTTTGCAGTAACAGTTTCCAAGCTTCCATCGTGTCTTTTGTATCTACACATGAGCATCGTTCAATGGCCAAACCCATGAGGCATCTCCATCTAACACAAGAAGCTGTATGTCACTCAGGCTTTCAAACACAGTGCCCGTGAAAAAGCTAAAACCCAAATTGATTGCTGAGATCCACGACATCCATCAAATTGAAGTGGCCATGTTAGTGTCTGAGAGAGTGAATATTCAAACTCGAATGAATTGTTGAAACTCGAATGAATTGCTGAACCTTGAATCAATTGCTGAAACCCAAATCATTTCGTGAGTGAACTCTCAAACCTGAATTCAATTTTAGTTATGAAGCTACCGTGAGCAAATTGAAGTGGCAGATGTGAGTGTTGGAATTTTTTCATTCAGGAAAATGAAGCTGCGGATCATATGTCTTTTTTCAAAGACACTTTGAGGGGAATACCCATCTTCCAATAGTGTAGACTCTATCTTTCTCTCGATTGGAAGTTGAGTGTGAACAAAAGAGTCGAGGATTTCTTTATCATAAGCTATCCCCTACCAATTTGTCCGATCAATGGAGGGTGAAGGGTGGGAACCAGTGCAGGCGCATGAGGTTCTTGAGCAGCCCCCAGGGAAGCAAGCAGATTAGGAAGGGGGTGTTTGACCCTTTAAAATTATTATAGAGAGATGGGTGTGATGTGTTTGTTCCCTTACATGTTACAGATAAAGCATTGTATAGAGACATAGCAATACTGCATTACATTTTTCTTCTTGCAAATAATAGCCATTGCATTTGGATGCTAAACATATATATTGGACTAGTGTTTGGATGCTAAATTGCTAACTATTTGTGCATTGGTGTTTGAATCTTGAACATGTATATTGGACTATTTTTGGATTGAATTATGAAGCCCAATTAATTAGTTAATTAAGTTAAATTGGTTCAATTACATCAATTGCTGATGCCAATACAGGGGTTGAATTACATCTTCTTGCTAACTGTTAACTATTTGTGCACTGGTGTTTGGATGCTGAACATGTATATTGGACTGTTTCTGGATTGAATTAGGAAGCTCAATTAATTAGTTAAATAAGTTAAATTGGTTCAATTGCATTAATTGCTTATGCCAATACAGGGGTTGAATTACATCTTCTTGCTAACTGTTAACTATCTGTGCACTGGTGTTTAGATGCTGAACATATATATTGGACTATTTCTGGATTGAATTAGGAAGCTCAATTAATTAGTTAATTAAGTTAAATTGGTTCAATTGCATTAATTGCTGATGCCAATACAGGGGTTTAATTATATCATTTGCTGACTCTGTATTACTGCAGCTAACTATCTCTACATTGCAACTTGTATCATGAACGTGGGTATATAGGATTATTTAAAATTTGTCAATGTTTAAAATTTGTCAATCTTCTGGATAGATTGTTTGGAAATTTGAGACAAAAATTTGTCATTGAATCACAAATTTTAGACATTGTATGACAAATGCATATGAATATGTTGCAGGAAGCTTAGTAGTTGAAAGCCGAGTATGTTCCATGAATTGATAACTATATGGCAAATACATATGAATCTGTTGCCTTAGGATTATCAGTGCTTCCAACATTCCAACTAGTATGGTTGAAAATATAAGGAAATGTCCATTTAATTTTCTTGTAGTTCTCTTTCAGAATTTAATGCATGGAAATTTGTCATATATGACATATAACTTTTATCTGTGCCAATGCCGGGATGCTTGTGCTTTCCTAATGCATCAATCTTGTGGAGCTACTTGTACAATTGGAAACAAAATAACAATTGCTTCTACAATTGTAACCAAAAGAACAACTAAACAGTTAATAGTGCATAAAGCTAATTGTTAGCTCTTATGGAAGGATGTGTCCTGTGACGGTGCTTATCTTTGTGTGAAACTATTGGAAGCTCTTGTGGTGTTGATTTGAGCCTGACCATAACTTGCCTCTCCTGCCAAAAAACTTGTTGAACCTACATTTGCATAAAGGACAAATAATTAGCCTCAGGCCAATTGCGCAAGAAGACAATTGTTGTTTACTAAGATGTATTATAAATGAAAAAAAACTTTGATAAGGACATGTTGTATATCTTATAATAGTTTTTTTATTATAGATTGTAGCATTCCATTATAATGAAAATTTTCTTGTAATCATTATTTGTTTCAACAAAGTTGGATAATTTGCATTGTGTCTATCAAAGATATGATTACTTAAAGTTTTTTTTTAAAATTATTATGCACCTCTTAAGATATCTTCACTAAAGTCCAATGCCTTTAATGATGGTGTGGGACAATCCGATGGTGCCTACAAAGCAAATGAAGATATATCATATCATTGACACTAAATATCCAACATAATTATTTAATTTTCTAAAAGTTTGATCTATACTAACTATCAGCATTTAAGTAAAAGTAAATTATCTTGATATTGGAGGTGCAGAAGTCATTATTTCATGTTGTGTTAGAGATGTGGTGTTAGAGATACTTCCTTGAATTTGATTATCTTGAAAGAAAAAAGTTCATTAATATTGGTTGAACATTGGTCAGAAAATGCATATAAATGTATATATCCATACCATGGCTAAGTGATTTTGTGAATTATCAACTGTGGAAGTTGATTTTCTTTTTCTTTTTAACAGTTTCTTTGGCCAACTCTTTAGTCTATGCTTCCTCTTAATGTCTTCTCTCTTCTTAAATCCCTTTGGTTGCACAATGCCCTCTAACGAAGGTGTTGTACTCACACTGCTAGCATTATTTGGACTCTTTAGACTAGAGTGAAACTTTGCCACTTGCTTGCTCAATTCTATCACGGCCTTATGCACCAATAAAAATGCTTTTGGATAGTCAGATGTCTCAGAAGCTAATTTAATCATAATGGGACAAAGTTGCTTATATCGTTGCGTGCTTTCATGCCTAGGATCCTCTTGCACTTCATTTCCCTTAATATCATATATTATACCACTTCTTACTTCTTTGGTCCATCTCTTAATGATATATTGTTCAGGAAGTTTTTTCGCATCCTTTATATCATATACCTTTAAAGCGTGACAATATAATATCTTTCAAGCTTTAAACTTCTGACAATTGCACGAAATTGATTCATTGGTAGGATCAAAATGAACAATCCATTTTCCCTCTTTGTCAACCATATTAACAACATATTCAAACATTGGACCTATCTCATTTTTGTGAGTTATACAAGTAGTTGCAAATAAGTTCCATTGTTCTTAGAACAACTCAAAGACAGGGGCCATGTAAATTTGAGCAAGCTGTCGAAGCATGGGTAAACTCTGGAATATCAATCATGGTATTTTCTGTCGTGACTCAAACTCACAAATCAATTCCTTGTACCTTTTGTCCTCCACAACGCATTCAAAGTGCTTGAAAAATTGATTGATATCCAATTCTGGTTTTGTGCAACTCTTTATGTTAGCATTCAAACTCTTAGATAATTGTGTGCTTTGCATCCCCAATGTGACAACATTCTTCATATGACACTTTGCCCATTTCTCTTTTATGTTGTAAGCTGACTTAAGCCCTGTGTTATCTTGCACATTGTAAGTTTTTAACAAGCAGCTTCATGCAGTCTCAAATTGTGTCTCCTCTACATACTCATGCATGCACTTTGAGAAATCAGACAAAAAATGTGATCCATGTTTCATCAAATTTTCAAGATGCTTGATGCCATTTTGCTTTAAGTGCCATATGCATAACCTATGCTTTGTCTCTGGAAGGACCTCATGCAAAGCTCTTGCCATTGCTTGATCCTGATTAGTAAAGATCATAAGAGGCATTTTTTTTCTTGTGTGCCCCTAAGAAAGTTTCTAATAATCACTTAAATGATTCAGTTGTTTCATCATATAGTAATGTCGTACAAAAAATGACGACTCCTCTATAGTGTTAAAATATGAAAATGTTGCAAGCAGTTTATGATCACGTTTGGTGCTATATGTTGTGTCTATTGGCACCACCTCACCAAAATATGCATAATCAATTAACAAGCATGCATCAGCCCAAAAGGCATTTATTATTTGCTCTTTACTATCCATCTGGTAAGTATGGTAGAATGATGGATTCTCTGAGTATTATGTCTAAAAATACCGTAATAAACATTCAACTTCTCTATAAACCATGCTTCTCTGCCTTTTGAAATTCATAGTTTTTAGCATCTAACTAAGTGTAACCAAGCTTAGTTCTTCTTCCAACGTATCTACTCATCAACTCAAATGAAGATTTTTGTTGGATCCCAACATCATTTGCCAAATCTATCTAGTAGGCTTGAATTTCAATTAACTTATGTTGTGAAGGCAGCATGTGAAGTATTTCTAGAAGATGCAGCAGGTGGTTATGTTCTTCAATAAAGACATCAATTTTATATTTACCATCCATACGTGCAACTCCCATTTTTTCTTTACAACCTGTCCTCATTTCAAGGCGAGGATTGATTGTTATAACTCCCTTTCGTCCTTTTTTTGCTAACCCTTTTTGCAACAGACATATCTATATGAAATGATGGAATCATCTTTCCTACTCTTGATAAAAGTATGTTTTCTTGTATCAAAACTAATTTTTTTAGCATAATTAACCCAAAATTTTCATGCTTCTTCTAGGGTGTCAAATTCCTTACCAAGCCTAGGGATGAAATCATCCTCCATAGATTGGTTCCTACAAAAATAAATAAAGACAAAGTTAATTTAGTTCTTGATTTACAAAATATAATCAAATGAACTAAACAAATGGATCAAGTAAAGAATAATCCCCAAACCTATATATGCATTAATCTTTGCAATGATACAAAATTATTCCAATATAATCTTAACATTACCTTGCACTTGACCAAACTTTTACTTTTCAAAATACAAATTTTTTTAACAATAAATAGACCAAAAATGTAATATCAATAGCAAGAGCAATGTGAATCATCTATATGTCCCAATGATTTAGATTTCACTCTTTCAATTAATAGATTTCACCCCCTCTAAACCACAATAACTATTAAAAAAAATTTTGACATCTTTTATCATGCTTTTTTACAATAAAAAAGATATTAGAGGATCTTCAGCCTTGCATGATTATGAGCAAAAGGAATGAAGGGTAGAAAGCTTTTTTTATGAATGTTTGACCACCCAAAAGATGAAACAAAAAATAAATAATAAACATTGAAAATAAAAATAAATAAATAACTTCACTTAAATAAATAAAAACATTAAACTTTTTTTTTTATTATTTTCCCAAAAAAACATCAACCATCAAGTAGTTATGGCTTTTATCATTTAAATTTATTGTTTATCTATCAAAATACATAAATGATAAAAATGTAAATCTCACCTAACAAACAAGCTTTCGTATTGTGCGTTTAAGATTGCATGCAATGTGAAGAAGCAAAAATGGAGCAATAGTGTCACGCAAATGGAGCACTACGAAATAAAAAAGCAGACGATAGCAAATCTAGTCATGAATCCATGACTTTCCTGTACAAAACGCGGAGTTTCAACAGCTTCAAAGAGGATGACTGAGATTGCAGGAGAATGAATGGTTGAGATTGCAACTGTGGTTTTTGAAATGTTGCATTAAAGTTGAAATGACGTTGTTTTGAATCCAAGCACTACATGCTTCGCAGGACACCAAGTAGAGAATCAGATGCCAGATCAAAATTTGAATTGTCTAAAATTCACTTAAACTAAAGTGAAGGGAGAGAAAGAGAGAGAGATGAGTCCCGCTGCTGGTATGTGGGTTCCACACAAAGTGGGACCCACCTCTCTCTCTCTCTCTCTCTCTCTCTCTCTCTCTCTCTCTCTCTCTCTCTCTCTCTCTCTCCACCTCGACTAAAGTAACTTCAAGGGATCCATTTCCATCAACAGCCTCGGAAGCAAGTTTCAAAGCAGTCCAAAATCCTTTATAGAATGGGGCCATCAAGTTTGTTGTTGCGGGAAAACTAGTAGGGAGAGAGAGAGATATGGAAGAGCAAAACAAGGTGATCCTGCACGGAAGATGGCCTAGCCCTTACGTGAAGAGGGTGGAGTTGGCCCTAAAACTGAAGGGCATCCCGTTTGACTATGTAGAAGAAGATTTGGCCAACAAAAGTGAGTTGCTCCTCAATTACAATCCTGTGCACAAGAAGGTTCCTGTACTTGTCCATAATGGAAACCCCATTTCTGAATCAGTTGTCAACTTGTCATCCTTGAGTACATTGACGAAACCTGGAAAAATGACCCTAAATTGCTGCCTCAGGATCCCTATAAAAGAGCCCAAGTGCGCTTCTGGTTTAAGTTCATCCAGGAACAGGTTATTCCCCCCCTCCCCCTTGATTATATCTTTCGCATCTTGCATCATTCGTAGTTCAATATATTCATTTACCCAATAAAGATTTTTCTCATGATTTGAGCTAAAATTTTATCATAAGATTTCCCAACATTTCTTATAGAGAAATGAAAGCGATTATACAGCTTCTATAAATAAAGAAGTGAAGCTCACTTCAAGGGGTTAGCTTAGTGGTAAAAGTGAACATGTTACTACGTTTACTGTTACAAATTTAATTCTAGCTTTATCAATTTAATAGTTGCAAGGAGTTTCTTTATGAATCCTTATAGTGGAATGGATAACCTGTTTCTAATTGAATTTAGGAGATAAATTAGTTGAAATCTGCACAAGTTGACTAAAATGCTCTTCATTATCTGTTTGTAAGTAATTTACAATTACATGAGTAATTTGACAAAAAACTAAGTTCCTTCGACCAATTAAAATTGCTTATATCAGTTGATTACTGGAAAAGAAGGGACAAACTTCAACCAATATTAGATTAAATAAGTATTTATATTCAGCTAAACTCTAGTCAACATCTTTTGTCTAATACTTGTGTTTTTTCCTTTCTTTCTCGATGCAGCTATTTGAGGCCGTCCTATTAGTACTCAAAACTGAAGAAGAAGCGCAGCAAAGGCCATAAAGGACATGTACGAGAAACTGGCTTTGCTTGAATATAGGATGAAGGACTATTTCCCAGATGGTAAACCAGATGTGGACGACAAGAAGGCAGGAGTCCTAGACATCATCTTTTGTGCGGTGTTTGGACCTTACAAGTCGCACGAAGAGGTTCTAGGTATAAAGTTGATAGAAGCAGACAGGTTTCCTGCGTTGTTCTCTTGGCTAATGGCTGTCGTTGAGCTCCAAGTGGTGAAAGAGTCATCCCCTCCTCACGAAAAAGTGGTCCAACTTCTTCAGTTTGTTCGGCAGTCTGCTCTTAAATCAACTTCAGCTTGAAGCATATATCCTTCTAAATTGATAGGGGCGAAGGGGGCTTTCTCATTGTGTTACTGTGACATAAGCAGTTCCAATATCTATCTATATCTAGTAAAAGTAATCTCCTGATTAATTTACCATATTAATGTCTCTGTCCACTTCCTTATAATAATGACATAGAATATTTGCCAATACTATTACGTCGAGTTAACTATGGTTATGGTTGAGGCTATGAGCTTTATTTTTGTAAGTTTTAAAGAACTAAAGTTTAAATTGAGCAAATCTGTATATGAAATAAAACGTGAAATCATTAAATATACTAAGAAATTTGATGATACTCATAATATGCGAGTATTCTCTTAGTTGACGGTAACGTTGTACATTCGATGATTAGGGCATATAAATTCATCTAATATTCGATAATTATGCCAATTATATATATATATATATATGTGTGTGTGTGTGTGTGTGTGTGTGTATGTATTGCAAGTGTGGAAATGTAGTTATTGCCAGGCTGGTCTTTCGAAGCCTGCCGGTGCTTCGGAAAAAGCAGTCTGTCCTGGACATCCATGCTTGCAGGACCTGCAATGCGGGGTCATGAAAAAAGGGCAATCCAACTTTCTCTTCTATATGCTTGTAATCATGCTGGCTTGGTTGAGCAGGGATGTGCTTGTTTTTCTAGGATGAAGAGCGGCATTGAACCTACCAACGGGCGTTATGGTTGCACGGTTGATCTCTGTGGTTGAGCTAAAAAGTTGCAGAAGGCCTATGGTTGAGCATTTGTATGTCAAATGCCAATTTCACCTAATTAAATCATATGAAGGTCTCTCCTTGGGGCTTGTAGCATTCATGGAAATGTGAGTTGGCAGAACTGGTGAAAGCGAGGCTTGTTGAACGATCCAAAAAATTCTAATGACCATGTATTTCTCTCAAATATATATGCCATCGCAAGGAAATGGAAGGACATTGCCGCTATAAGTTACATGACTGAATAGAGCATAAAAAGAGCTCCTGGTTGGAGCATGATTGAAATCGACAAGGTCATGTATGGTTTTTTGGTGAAAAGCCAAAGGAGGTTATAGAAGAGGCTTTTAATAAAGTGAGGGAAATATTGTTGAGACTCAGAGCAGAAGTAGGTTAGGTACCCAGTGTAAGGAGTGTTTTGCACGAAATTGAAGAAGAAAAAGAAAATTCATTGTCTAAGCACAGTGAGAATAGTTAAGACCTTGAGGGTTTGCAAGGACTACCATGCAGTGATGAAGTTGATTTCTAAAGTCTATTAAGTATAAACCATTGTGAGAGATAGAAATCTTCCACTCATTCGAAGACGGATTTTGTTCTCTCAGAGACTACAGATTACCTTGACTGTTGTTATTCGTTTCGAAAACACAAGAGTAAATTATTATACCTTGGCTATAAAGTATCGGGAGCTAAATAACAGAATGCTAATTGCGTGACAATGGATTGACATGTTTGAAGATATTAAAATGCACTTCCAAGAGAAGAATTTAGCTGTGACATCAAAAATTAAAGTGAGAAGATTGACCAGTTGAGAATGGCTTTTGACAGAGACAGCCTAAAACCAGGAAATGAACTGTCATTATTTACCAAATACCCATTGCCTTGATCTGGTCGGTTGTGGCATACTGCAGAAGTACAAACATGTTCAAGAAGAGCTGAATTCCCAAGCTAGAACTGCATGCCCTTTCACTTAAATTGTGGGTTTAACCAATCAGAGAGACACCCAGCTTTACTGATGGTAACTGGGACATTTTTTGGTAGGTAGTGCCTATAGTTTCATCTCAAGTCACACTCACAAATGAATTTGTTATGCATTTGAGGGTTTGAACTCTTGACCCCCACCCATATTTCCACCTCATCCTTATCGCTTGGATTATCCTTATGACCTGAAGTTGTATTTTTTTTTTTTGGGTATTGACTCTTACTTTTTTGTGAGTGTGATCCATAAATAATGTGATAGGCCTTGTTTACCAAGAAAAGTACATGGTAATGTGTATGTTCAAGATCCTTGGCATATACATAGGGGCTTTTGGGCACTGTATTCTTTCTCCTATCCCTAGACAATATGGGTTCTTTTGGGTGCTGTATACTTTTTGCTTATAGGAAAGCAAGAAAAGCATATCCTCACGGACATTCTTGCAGAATTCGAAGTGTTCTGTGAAAAGATCCCTTTGGTTTGGGGGCAATTCTGCAGTACAACTTCTAATTCTAATAACATTCATCTATGAACTTGCTGGGCCTGCATGTTAAGCTTCTAATGGTTTGTCTTGCATTTTTTTTTTCAAAAATAATTTAAACTGAAGCCTTAATCTCCCCCATCCAATCTATAACTAATGGTTTATCTTGCTTTTCTAGCTTATCTCTGCTCATCCCTGGCTAGAACTTGCTTTATACTCCCTCCGGTCCTATTTATAAGGTCCTTTCAACTAAATTACACAGATTAAGAAAAGAAATTAAAATTAGTTGATGTATTGTTTATTGAAAAAATTATCACAAAGTTCCAAGTTTGTCCCTAATTAAAGTTAATCTCTACCATTATACCAATAATTATGAAGGGCAAATATTGAAAAGAATAATAAATGCTTCTAAAACTTGGTGAAGGGTCTTATAAAAAAGGACCATAAAAAAATTTTAAAAAAGGGTCTTATAAATAGGACCGGAGGGAGTATAATATACGCGGTTACTTTTGTATAATGAGATGCTTAGGCTATCTACCATGACAAAATAATCCATCATTGAGAAATGAATTTAAATAAGTGCTTGATGTTATGATATGATAAAATATAAAATGTTAATATATAATTTAAATTATCACATCTTGTTGGATATCTGTTGAACCTAAACATAATTTGGTTTTTTAAGTGTCCATTATCAATATATTTCATTAAATTTGTTTAGATTTTTTAATAGATATATATTAAACTTGTTTAGTTAAGAGAATCAGTTTTTTAAATTTTTAGTTAAAATTATATATTACTCTTTCATTTCGTATTAATGGAATGAAAGTATTGAAAATAAATAAATTTTAAAGACAATTAAAAATCCGAACAAAGTATACCGACTAAAATATAATTACTACAACTAATTTTTTTTTTCAAATGACTCAAATTAAGAATAAATCAATGTAAAATATATTTTATCTTATATAGTAATATAAATAAAAAATAAAATGGTAAAAAATAAAACATAGTAAGATAGAAAATATGGTTCGTCTTGTTTAATTTGAACTTGATTAAAATTTAACTCATTCTCGTTAAACTAGTCTGAAAACCAATTAACTTGACATCAACAACAAAGCCCAGATTTCAGAACCTATGGATCTTCTCCCTATATTTTAAGCAGCATGTAATTCTTAAACACTGATTACTTCTCAGATTTGGTTTCTGCTACTAATTTATTCTTTTCGCCTGCAAGTTGATAGAAGTCTCGAGATTTTCAAACGGTTCTTTTATGGAGAGTTTTATTTTTTTTAAGAGATTGAGTTTTTTATTGTTAGATCTCTTCAAAATTTGTATAAAATAATTTTTTAATATTATACACAGATTTTTAAGTAATCAAATGGTAAACAAACAACTTTTTAAAGTTGGTATCCTCTAAAGCGTAAAATATATAAAGTACATATAAAATTAAACAAAAATAAAATAAAATAAGTATGTATGGATTCATTTTGTCTATTTTCACTGACTCTTTTTTTTTTTAATTTCTATCTCTCTCATTTCAAAAATATTTGATAACATTTATACTTTAAAAAATCTAAACTTTGAACTTTCAAATGGACGACACTACATATCAAAATCTATTTTTAAATTTGGCATTTTTTGAATATTGAATAAATGGTGATGACTTTTCCACATCTTAGACCGCTCCCTTGGAGAGTAAATAACTGAGTATTCATGGTCAACGGCCTTATCTTAAAAGTTATATGGCCTTTGAGGTAGGACAAGGGCCAAATCAACAACTTGGGAAGCAAGTTGAAAACAATTTGGAATCTATAAAAATTTGCCCAATACAGGAAAACTACTTGCTAGAGAGAGATGGAAGAGCAAAAGAAGGTGATCCTACATGGAATGTGGGCGAGCCCTTATGTGAAGAGGGTGGAATTGGCCCTAAAACTGAAGAACATCCCTTTTGACTATGTAGAAGAAGATTTGGCCAACAAAAGCGAGTTGCTCCTCAAGTATAATCCTGTGCACAAGAAGGTTCCAGTACTTGTCCACAATGGAAACCCCATTTCTGAATCATTTGTCATCCTTGAATACATTGACGAAACCTGGAAAAATGGCCCCAAATTGCTGCCACAGGATCCCTTTAAAAGAGCTCAAGTGCGCTTCTGGTCCAAGTTCATCCAGGAGCAGGTAATTTAAAGTAATCGCTTCCTTAATTATATTTTTCACGTCTTTCGTCATTCATATATATATATTTCAATATATTTACTTACTCAATAAAGAATTTGCTTATGATTTGAGCTGAAAGTTTATCATAAGATTTCCCGTCATTTCTTATGGAGATATCAAAGCAATTAAATACCAGCTGTAAAAGAAGTGAAGCTAACTTAAAAAGATTAGCCAAGTGATAAGAACCAACATGTTATTTGTGATTAGGTTTACTATCACAAGTTTGAATTCTAGTTTAACCAATTTTTTGGCTGCAAGAAATTTTTTTATGAATCTCTTATTATAGAATTGAATGAAGGAGATAAATTAATTGAAATATGCACAAGTGGACTAGGATGATCATCATTAACTGTTTGTATTCTACAGTGGTTTACAATTGCATGAGTAATATTTAAAAGAAAAAATGAGTTCATCACTGGAAAAGTACTGACAAACTTCAACCAACATAGATAAAGAAATTTTAATTCAGCTTAACCTGAGTCAACATCCTTGGTCTAAAGCTTTTATGTATATATTGATGCAGCTATTTGAGACCTTGATTGTAGTACTCAAAACTGAAGGAGAAGTGCAACAAAAGGCCATAAAAGACATGGAAGAGAAATTAGCTTTGCTTGAAAATGGGATGAAGAACTATTTCCCAGATGGCAAACCAGATGTGGACGACAAGAAGGCAGGAGTCCTAGACATCATCTTTTGTACGGTGTTTGGACCTTACAAGTTGCAAGAAGAGGTTCTAGGTATAAAGTTGGTAGAAGCAGACAAGTTTCCTGTGTTGTTCTCTTGGCTAATGGCTGTCGTTGACCTCCAAGTGGTGAAAGAGTTGTCGCCTCCTCGTGAAAAAGTGGTCCAACTTCTTCAGTTTATTCGGCAGTCCGCTCTTAGATCTACTTCAGCTTGATCGATGATCATGGATTCAAAAGGTGGCTTTCTCAATGTGTTACTGTAACATAAACAGATCCCATATCTATATATAGCAAATAGTAATCTCCTGGTTGATTTGTTGTACAATATATATATATATATATATGCCCACTTCTTTATAACAAATGAGACAGCATGGTCCATTACAATTACATCTAGCTAATTATGGGTTATGGTTTAGGCTAGGAGCTTTATGCTTGTAAGTTTTTAAATAAGTTTAAAATTGAACAAATTTTTATATAAATTAAAACACTAAATCATCAAATATAGCAAGAGATTTTATGATACCCTTCGGTTGCGTTTGGATCAAGTAATTTAAGAGGAAAAAGTAAATTTTTAAGGTATTTTAATTACTTGATTAAATATACAAATATGGTGCGTAGTTGACAGAAACATTTACTATTAACTATCAGATGATCCATACATTTAAATTTATCTAATATTTGATAATAATATACCAATATCATTTTCAAGATCTATCAGCTTGGTACATTTCGATATTATTTTTAAAGTGCTTCTCTAGAAGAATCGTATACAAGCATTGACGAATTCGAAGGGAAGCATGCAGGGGTGGTTGCCCCCAACTGTTCACTACAAAAAAAAAAAGTATTCAGCGTCCGTTATCTAATGTCGGTTATTGGAACTGACATTAGATGCATTGAAAGAGAGAAATTTAACATCGCTTACTTAACAACAGTAAAAACTGACATTTTTTTTTTCAATCATTTCAAATAAAAAAAAAGGTCACCACTGGAGGGAACTTAAACTTTCTGGCACGCTCTGTTATCAGACAACACAAAGGGAAATCTTGTGAAATGAGAGAAAGCCCTAAATCTCCCTAAGTCAGTCCTTGAAAGTTGGTCGGCATGGATGGTTAAGCTATTAGCTCCTCTCGTCACACTCGTCATTGTCCACCGCACCACTGGTCATCTGACTCTGAATCTAATTTTAGAGATCGTTCCTTCCTATCCCTCGAGCATCCTTGATCCTCTACTGGCCTTCGATGAATGAATGACACCCACCCAAACCCAATTCCTTCTGAAGCAAGACCAAGCCCACCATCGAATGACTTGAAGCATAGAAGTGTGAAATCTAAAAGAGAGAGAGGGAGAAGCTACGACATTTGCCTTTGTGGTTTCACTGATTGTCAGAAGCATCGATCGACTAATTCTGCATTATGGTTCATACAGCTTGGTCTTCCCAAATCTGAGCATTTGATTTTGTGCTTGGTTTTTGAGAAAAAGGTTTGCATTCCTTTGATGTTCTTTGTTTAGTTCCATTTCCCTTTGTTTTTCTTTTGTAAAATTTAGATTCTGTTTTTACTTGGAACAATGATATATTTTTTTTCAAATATTCATCTAGAAACAAATTGGGATCCAAGAGGCTGTGACAGAAGTTTTGGCAATGAAGATAACAACCTGGGGGAAGGCAAGGAAGATGCTCTGATTTGTCTTAATCTTCCTCTCCCACTAGCTTATCATTTTGCTCTGCTTGACCGTATCATAGTTTATGAATGCATAAGTCTGTTGTATATAAAAAGAAAAGATCACTCCATTCCAGACTTAAGACTCAACAAAGCACTCTCTCCTCTGTGTGTCTATTTTGTTGATTACTTTTGTGCTTATTTTTAGAGGCACCATGGATAATCAAATTCTCTGATTTTCAAGTTAAGCTCAATTTGCCCTATTTTTGTTGATTTTTCTGCTGAACCTTGACTTCATGAATCTATTGCAAGCAACACAGACATGATCTTGATCTAAAATATGAGCACAATGTTCTTGTATACGTTTAGTCTAATATACAATATTTTCATGAATTTCGGAACACATTTAGATGTACAAATCTGCTGATTTTTGGATGTTGTTCACATTTTCAGTTTTTGTTCATTTTTTACCTTAAGAGTCAACTTTGTGGATTTTTCTAGAGATGCACAGCACTGATCTTGTGCTAAATTTTTGTCACATTGTTTGTATATATGTTAAGTATGTTCTAAAAATTTTTTGTGAATTTTGAGTTCATTTTCTTAGGTTAAAGTAGATAATTCAGAAGGTTGTGCAGATGTTCTGTTTTGTTGTTTTTCTGATTTTGTTAGCTACTTTGTTGATTTTTCTGTACTAATCCATGTGGAATTTTGAGCTAAATTTTAGTTATAGATGTTCTTTGATATGTCTTTGATGTTGAGAAAAAGTGGTTTGAGGTTTCAATTTCATTAACTATGACTTTTTGATTGAGGACTATACATGGTTTAGCATTGTTTCAAAATTCAACAACCTGATTTACTGGGAGTCTTGGGAGTGGAATTTTGCTGTGATTTTTGGAGTATATGTTCATCTGTGTGTCTATTTTGTTGATTACTTTTGTGCTTATTTTTAGAGGCACCTTGGATGATCAAATTCTCTGATTTTCAAGTTAAGCTCAATTTGCTCTATTTCTGTTGATTTTTCTGCTGAACCTTGACTTCATGAATCTATTGCAAGCAACACAGACATGATCTTGATCTAAAATATGAGCACATTGTTCTTGTATATGTTTAGTCTATAATACAATATTTTCATGAATTTCAGAACTCATTTAGATGTACAAATCTACTGATTTTTGGATGTTGTTCACATTTTCAGTTTTGTTCATTTTTTACCTTAAGAGTCAACTTTGTGGATTTTTCTAGAGCTGCACAGAACTGATCTTGCGCTAAATTTTTGTCATATTGTTTGTATATATGTTAAGTATGTTCTACAATTTTTTTTGTGAATTTTTGAGTTCATTTTCTTAGGTTAAAGTAGATAATTCAAAAGGTTGTGCAGATGTTCTGTTTTGCTGTTTTTCTGATTTTGTTAGCTACTTTGTTGATTTTTCTGTACTAATCCATGTGGAATTTTGAGCTAAATTTTAGTTATAGATGTGTTTTGATATGTCTTTGATGTTGAGAAAAATTGGTTTGAGGTTTCAATTTCATTAGCTATGACTTTTTGATCGAGGACTATACATGGTTTAGCATTGTTCCAAAATTCAGCAACTTGATTTACTGAGAATCTTGGGAGTGGAATTTTGCTGTGATTTTTGGAGTATATGTTCATTTGTGTGTCTATTTTGTTGATTACTTTTGTGCTTATTTTTAGAGGCACCTTAGATGATCAAATTCTCTGATTTTCAACGTTCAAGACCACCCATAGGAAAACTTGATGCCATGATGCCTGAATGGTGGAAAAGAGGAAAAAATTAAAGTTGAGAAAATTGTATATTCGTTCCCGCATATGATTGAGGTTGTTGAGTCACTTCAGTTTAAAGTGATACCTGGCCTAATGTTGTATAACATGTGTCTAATGTTTCTTGCACATGGAGAGTAACGAAGGAGAAAGAGGGCACCAATTGACGACTTTTTGATTGATATATAAAAAAACAAAAAACAAAAGAGGGAAATGAATAATAGGTAAAAGATTTTCTCCATATATGTAACAAAATAAATTTTTTTAATAAAATGGGACATAGAGCCATAGGCTTCATGTCTCAATTTTTTTTAATAAATTTTTTAAAAACTTTAAAAGAGATAATTTTAAAGAAATTTAAAAAAAAATTTAAAAATTTATTATTTAAATTGTTCTTAATTTATTTATTGTTTGAATTTATATAAATTTTTTTATTTGTATTTAGAAAAATATAATACCTTAATATGTATATATAATTTTTTACATTTTGAGAAATATTAATTAATTTTGGTTAAAATTGTACAAATTAAAATTTAAATAATTTTTTAAAAAACAGATGAGAATTTAAAAAATTAGTAAAATTATATTTAAAATTAATTTTTAATTTATTTATTGTTTAAATTGATATAAAATTTGATCAAGTATAAGGAAAAATTTTTTATTTGTATTTTGAATAATTTAATACCTTAAAATGTATATATAATTTTTTTTCATTTTGAGAAATATTAATTAATTTTCTTTAACATTGTACAAATTAAATTTTAAATAATTATTTTAAGAAAACAGAGAAGAGTTGAAAAGTTAGTAAAATTATATTTTAATTTATTTATTATTTAAATTGATATAAAAGTTGTTTAAGTGTAAAGAAAAACTTTTTATTTATATTTTGAACAATATAATGCCATAATATGTACATATAAATTTCTTTATTTTGAGAAATTTTAATTAATTTTGTTTAAATTATACAATTTAAATTTTAAATAATTTTTTTAAAAAAACATATAAGAATTGAAAAAATTAGTAAAATAATATTTAAAACATTTTTAATTTATTTGTGTTTAAATTGACATAAAAGTTGTTTACGTGTAAAGAAAAAAATTTTATTTGTATTTTGAATAATATAATACCTTAAAATGTATATATAATTTTTTTCATTTTGAGAAATATTAATTAATTTTGTTTAAAATTGTACAAATTAAATTTTAAATAATTGTTTTAAAAAACATAGAAGAATTGAAAAAATAGTAAAATGATTTAAAATCATTTTTTAATTTATTTATTATTTAAATTGATATAAAATTTGTTCAAGTATAAAGAAATATTTTTTTATTTGTATTTTGAATAATATAATGCCTTAATTTATATATATAATTTTTTTTAAATTGGCAAAAATTAAATGTTAAGTAATTGTTTTAAAAAAAGTTTAGATAAGAATTTTTTAAAAAAGAAATTTATAAAATAATTTTATAATCAAGTTTTAATATATTTATAATTTAAATTGATATAATTTACAATCAAGAATGACTATACTGATAGAATGGATCATGTGTCAAACTACATGCATTGATATTGACGATATATGCGACGATTGATCTATCTTATTAATGATTCTCAGAATTTTGTGATATGATTTTTCTATAATTCTCATCTTTATATTTTTATCCTTAAATATATATATATGCATTATTTTTAACAATTGATTTTTTTTCATTGGCTGATGTGTTCTTTACCCTTAAACAACTTTTATATCAATTTAAATAATAAATAAAATAAAAAATACTTTTAAATATGATTTTACTAATTTTTTTCAATTCTTATCTATTTTTTCAAACAATTATTTAAAATTTAAATTGTACAATTTTTAAAAAAATTAATTAAAATTTCTCAAATGAATAAATTTATATATACATATTAAGGCATTATATTATTCAAAATACAAATAAAAAATTTTTCTTTATACTTGAACAAATTTTATATCAATTTAAACAATAAATAAATTAAAAATTAATTTTAAACATAATTTTACTAATTTTTAAAATTCTAATATGTTTTTTAAACAATTATTTAAATTTTAATTTGTACAATTTTAACCAAAATTAATTAATATTTTTCAAAATAAAAAAATTATATATACATATTAAGGTATTATATTTTTCTAAATACAAATAAAATTTTTTATATAAATTCAAACAATAAATAAATTAAAAATAATTTAAATGATAAATTTATAATTTTTAAAATCCCTTTCTAAACTTCTTTAAAATTATCTCTTTTAAAATTTTTAAAAATTTATTAAATAAAATTGGAATGCAGAGCTACAAGCTCTGTATCCCATTTTATTAAAAAGAATTTATTCTGTTACATATATGGGGAATATCTTTTGCCTGTTATTCATTTCCCTCTTTTGTTTTTTGTTTTTTTATATATCAATTAAAAAGCTGCCATCATATCTCCTAAATCCGAGATTGAAATATTACAGTGATTTCATAACACAGGTTTTTTCTTCAAAAACTTTGAAATTAACCTCTTTTTTTTCAACAGTTTCATTTCTTTTAATTTTTGTTTCTTAATAATTTAATTCTAAATCCATCCTGCATAGTGCATACAAGTTGATAAGAAAAGAACTGAATTAACTCTTTTGGACTAATATATTTTGTCTAACAAATTACCACAAATACATGTAAAGGTCTTTTCCCAAAAAATAAAAGGAAGATAACTTCGATATTTCTTTTCAAAAGGGAAAAAATGTTAGGTAATTTTTTTATTCTTAAAAGACAGATAATTTATTATTTAAAAATGACTGACTTAATATTTCTTTATATAATTGTTAAACTTGTGAGTTAACTTATTACATTGACCAACTCTATATTTTCACTTAAGAAAAATGCGTTACATTGTTTGTAAATTCAAAATCAAAATTAACTTTTATAAATTTGTAATTAGAATTGATTAATTTAACAAATTTGAAGTAAGTTTGAATATGCCTTCTTTCAGCTAAAAAAAAATTCAAAACACTTATATAAGAAATTCAATTTGGAATAAGCCTTTTGAAATTTTAAGATCCAAAAAATAAGGAGCGTCAAATGATGCATTTATGTATGAATTTTATTAAAATTTTTATGTTGAATAGTATATAATGTAGATAATTTTTTTAATATTAATATAATTTAAATTGTCTCTAAATAAATTTTTATTTTATATTGTATTTTAATTATTACATATAGTATAATTATATATTTTAATAATTATTTATTAATAAAAATGAACTCTTATAAATTTATATTACAAGTTCACCCCTCAAAGTTTGATTAAACTTCTAAATTTGACAACCTTTCTCCTTAATCTCTATTCGTAAATGCTTTCTCCTCAAGGTTTGATAAGATTATTTGCAAACTAGATCCCCGTCCATTTTAAGCTTCAATTACCATTTTGCTGTCTAATCCCAGTGCAAATTACTATCCAAGATGTGACCTTCCTAAAGTGCTTGGGGTTTAGCAAGCAGAGCAGATGCAGATAGGATTTCTTATATGTCTCCATAATTTATTCCTCTTCTCATATTTCTGTCCTTTATAGAAAAGATATCATGTGTTCCCATCTGTACTTTACTAATGCTATTTCAGTTTAATGCATGACTATCAGAAATGGTGGGAGAACTTGGGCAAACTAATGTGAGCCCAAGGCATTTACATTGTTATAACAAGAGTTTTGATTTATGTAATTTAGTGATTTATTTTGCTGCTATACCATAATGAATAGAAATGTTATCTTCGATATGGTTTAAGACAATTTGAGCAAGCTAAAATGCAATTAAATGGTTTCCTATTTGGTTTATAGGAAAGTAAAGTGGGTCTTGAGTAACTGAAGATTGCCACTGCTTACGAGGCTAGCCATGAGGAGTATAGATGATGAGAGAAAAACTGATAACTGTCATGAACAATGAACAACTATGCATTTCTATGTTGAGTAAGTGCAGGAATCTGAAATCGGTCAAGCAAGTCCACGCCCTTTTCTTCAAAAGTGGCCTTCACAACGATCCCTTAGTCGCCGGCAAGTTCCTTCTCCATTGTGCCGTTTCCATCTCCGATGCTCTCCACTATGCTCACCGTCTCTTCCTACACTGTCCGACCCCTGATGTTTTCATGTACAACACCCTCATTCGAGGACTCGCTGAGTCTGAATCTCCTCACAGCTCTCTTCCACTTTTCATCCAAATGCGTCGAGAATCCACTTTCCTCCCGGATAGTTTCTCCTTCGCCTTTATACTCAAAGGAGTCGCTAATTGCATGAATTTGAGATCTGGGATGCAAATACACTGTCAATGTCTTTGTTTTGGGTTGAACACTCATATCTTCGTTGGGACAACTCTGATTAGTATGTATGCAGAATGTGGGAACATGGCCTTTGCTAGGAAGGTGTTTGAGGAAATGTCGCAACCAAATGTTGTTACTTGGAATGCTATTGTTACGGCCTGTTTCAGGTGTGGGGATATGGAGGGTGCTGAAGATATGTTTAAACGGATGCCTATTCGGAATTTGACCTCATGGAATGTGATGCTTGCTGGTTACACCAAAGCAGGTGAGCTTGAGTTAGCAAGACGAGTATTTTCCGAAATGCCTCTGAAAGATGATGTTTCTTGGAGCACTATGATTGTTGGGTTTGCTCATAATGGTTTTTTTGATGAGGCTTTTGGATTTTTCAGGGAGTTGCAGCGACGCGGAATGAGACCAAATGAAGTGAGCCTGACAGGGGTCCTTTCAGCGTGTGCACAAGCTGGGGCTTTTGAATTTGGGAAGATTTTACACGGATTTACACAGAAATCTGGGTTTCTTCAGATTGTTTCAGTGAGCAATGCTTTAATAGATACATATTCGAAATGTGGAAATGTTGCTATGGCCAGGTTGGTCTTTCAAAGCATGCAGGTGGGAAGAAGCATTGTGTCTTGGACATCCATGCTCGCTGGACTTGCAATGCAAGGTCATGGAGAAGAGGCAATACAGCTTTTTCATGAGATGGAAGAGTCAGGAATTAGGCCAGATGGTATCACCTTCATTTCTCTTTTATATGCTTGTAGTCATGCTGGCTTGGTTGAGCAAGGGTGTGCTTATTTTTCTAAGATGAAGAGTCTGTATGGCATTGAACCTGCCATCGAGCATTATGGTTGCATGGTCGATCTCTATGGTCGAGCCGGGAAGTTGCAGAAGGCCTATGAATTTGTATGTCAAATGCCAGTTTTACCTAATTCAATCATTTGGAGGACTTTACTTGGGGCTTGTAGCATTCATGGCAATGTCGAGTTGGCAGAGCTGGTGAAAGCAAGGCTTGCTGGAATGGATCCAACCAACTCTGGTGACCATGTACTTCTCTCAAACATTTATGCCATTGCAGGGAAATGGAAGGACGTTGCCGCTATAAGAAGATCCATGACTGAACAGAGCATAAGAAAAACTCCTGGGTGGAGCATGGTTGAAATTGACAAGGTCATTTATAGTTTTGTGTCAGGTGAAAAGCCAAATGAGGTTACAGATGAGGCTCATAATAAACTGCAGGAAATAGTGTGGAGACTCAGAGCGGAAATTGGTTATGTTCCTCAGGTAAGGAGTGTTTTGCATGATATTGAAGAAGAAGAAAAAGAAGATTCAGTGTCTAAGCACAGTGAGAAGCTTGCCGTAGCTTTTGGAATAGCAAAACTTCCTAGGGGAAGGATCATAAGAATAGTGAAGAACCTGAGGGTTTGCAGTGACTGTCATGCAGTGATGAAGTTTATTTCAAAAGTTTATCATGTAGAGATCATTGTGAGAGATAGAAGTCGCTTCCACTCATTCAAAGATGGATTTTGTTCTTGTAGAGACTACTGGTAATGGGTGATTTATCATCTAGCTTACCTTGAGTGCTCTTATTCGTTGTATTGGTGATCTAGATTGGAGAATGCTAATTATATCATAGCAGATTGACATATATGAATACAGGATAATCTGGTTCCAAGAGAAGCGTTTTGCTGTGACATCAAAGATTAAAGTGAAAAAATTGACTAGACACATGGCTATTGACAGAGAGACAGCCTAAAACTGGCCATGGATTGTCATTATTTCCCAAATATCCATTGCCTTGTTCCAGTAATCCAGATATTGTGGCCTACTGAAAGAGTATGGACATGTACAGGAAGAGCTGAATTCACTTGCTAGAACTGCATCCCCTTTCTTTTAAATTGGGGATTAAACCTATTAGAAAGACACCCAACTTTACCGATGGTACTATGGATTAAGTTCATTATGAACTGCAGTTTCGACCCCGTCAAATGATTATTTCTATAAGTACACACATGCGTGCTTTTGGAAACTGTATTCTTTCTCCTAATCCTTCACTTTCTGCTTAGAGGGAAGTAAGAAAAGCAAGATCTTCCTGTTGGTCTGGTAGCAATGCTGCAGCACAGCATCCAGTGACATTCATCCATGAACTTGCTGGGCCTACGGTAAGCTTCTAATGGTTTCTCGCATTTCTTGCTTGGCTCTGCTCATCCCTGGCAAGACCCTGCTTTCATCAATTTACTTGGGTTTGATAAATTGTATATTTTGTGCATTACATAAACTAAATGATTCCTTAAAAGTTGGAACAGGTAATATTAACTAGACCCGGTCAAAAGAAGATTCAAATTATGTTTGTTATTATTGTGGGTACACAAAATTTTAGGTTGGAAAATAGAAATGAAAAAAATAAATAAATAACGATTTTGATGTTCTTATTTTTAAAAAATAATAAAATATAAATATTATTAAATAATAATATAATAAATATTTAAAAAAAAGTCCGCTATCAAACGTTTTTTCTTTCGGCGCCCATAGCAGCCCTTTGTTTTTAAAGTCCTAATAAGGGTGTTTATTGGCCTGATACGCCTTAGGGGCCCGTCCTAACTCGGTCTAATCGGGTTGGGCCAAAAATATAAATGGGTAGAATTTTAAACAAAATTATATCAAGTCAGATCGGGCCACGGGCGAAAGCATATTTTACCCAATCTGCCCTAATAGTTATTTTTTTTAATTATTAATATCTTATCATCTTTTATATATATATATATATAATTCTTATTTCATCCAATTCTCTTTACATATTATAATTTTTATTATCTATGCAAACCTTCTCTATTTCTTAATTGTTTTCATCATTGATGTATACGCTTTCTGACTTTTTTTTTTTGTTGAATGACAAAAATATATATATTTACTTAAGGCTAATTATACTAGTATAACTTATATTTTGTTTCATAATACTAGATTATTTTTTTATTAATAATAAAAATATAAAAGTTCTAAAAGTCTATTATTTTGAAATATATACCTATGAGTCTGTAAAAAAATATTTTTATATTACAAGTATCAATTTATTAAAAAATAAAAAAAAGTCCAGGCGGGCCTAACTCACCATAAAATTAGGCTTGTTCGGGTCGAACCAGGTCAGACTATGAGTATAAAAATAAGCCTGATGTCTTAATCAGACAGGACATCAAGCTTACTAAATATTTAGTCTGACCTTATTCATGAATAGCCCTACGTCTTAATTCATCTAGGCGGGTAGACTAATAGTCCAGAATGTAAATTCCCGTCTCTGCCCATAATTGGTATGCCCTGATTTGCGCTTAAAATATTGAATATTTGACTGAAGTCTTTGTTTTTTCTTTCAATAGGTAAGAATAGGGATTAAAACCCTTAACGTAATGTCCATGTCAACGGGGAGTTACTAATTCATTGGCCGTGACATTGCTGTGTATATGAGCATTCTTTCTATTTTGATATTAAGATGGAGATAAAAATTTCAACTTTCATGTGATAGTGTTCATGAAAGGATGGCATTAAGGTTCATTTGTGTAGTCCTCTTCCGATCTTAAAATTACGACATCAAACAAAAAAGAAAAAAAAAATCACTCTCCACCTTTTAAGCTTGTCCGAACGACAATAAAATTCTGAGTTGTTCAAAAGTGCAAGTGCCTTTTTAATTTTTCAGACAATTTTGACTTCAACTAGATTTAAAATCTTTAATTATGGAAACAATTATAATATGACATCCTTATAACTTTATTTAATTTTTATATAAATTCTTATAATTTTAAATTTTTAAAATTTTGTCTTTATTATTAAACATCTATCAGTATTATATTAAATTTTATTAATGTGATTAACAATGATATACATAATTCAAACTAATTGATTCACCTTTTTTAACCTATGTTGTATTACAAGTTATATATATGAGTCACTTTTATTTTATTATTTATTTATACTCTTTTTATTAAAATAAATAGTATATATATTTAAAATGTTAAAATAATACATGATAAGTCATCTCATCAAGATTTAATAGAACACTAATGAAAGTTTAATAATAATGATTAAATTAAAAAATTCTAAAATTATAAGACCTATTTATAAATCTTAAAATTATAAGAATTAAATTAAAAATTAAATAAAATTGAGAGACCAAAAAAATAATTTAATTTTTTTAATTGTTTGTTTTTAAAACGTATGTTTGGAGAATGTTCTAATCGACTTCTAAAACTATAATTGTAATGACCAAAAAATAAAAACGGCCTATTCTCCTAAATTTTATGTTGGGGCCATGTGGTATTTCCAAAACAATAGGGAGGTGTAATGAAATATTTTGAAAGATAACCCCGTTAGCTGAGTGACTTGAGCCTCGAAGTCGTTGATGCATTCCCCCCTGCTAAAAATCTCATCGAATCATCGGTCAGCATTTTCTGCCATAGTTCTCTGATCTTAAGCATTAGCCACTACGCTCTCCGCCATTACCCATCTTCAATCTCTGCATCTCTCATGGCGCTCTCTGCTACATTTTCTGCTCCGTCATCGCCAAGCTTGAATCTTTCGAACAAAATTCGTAGATCCTGTTTCTTACACACTATCAATCTCCGTAGGCCCCTTAAAATTAGGGCTTCAACTACTCTAGATTACTCCAGTGTCTCTGTAAATGACAAAACCTCCCCATTAAAGGTGAGAACGAGATCACTAGCCTATGTAATTTTTAATTGTACTTGTGGTGTTCTTTGTCTTTTTAAAAACTAATTTATTGGTATTCTCCAAAAATTCTTCTTCCTGGTTTTTTTGAACTGTTTTACCAAACTCATACACGCTTAGAAGATCACTCTTTACGCGCATGGACGGTATATCTATTCGTTGCTGAGCTCCGTTTTCTCTTATCAATTTGACTCTCACTTCCACCCATAGAAGATAAATAAAGGGTCTCCAATGATATTAATTTGACGTAGCTATGGTTTTTGCGTTTCTAAACTAAAATTGAGATATCAGATATAATCGTTAGTCTGAAGAATGGATGCATATAAGTTAATAAATACACGAAATGAATAAAGAAAGCTTAAGCATCAAAGCTCAACAAAACTTAAGAAGTCTATTATGTGGCCAATTTCATTTTTAATGGGAACTATGATTTATTAATTATTTCATTTATTTGAAAATTTCTTACCTTTTATTAACCGTTGGGTGTTTTCTAGTTAATATAAACACTCGCACACACTTTTTGTAAACTAGTCTGTGGGAATTTATACCATTTGCTTGTCTCTTTACTAATACATTTCATTTTCCCTCTCAGACTAATACTTGGCAATGGAAATTCAAAGACAATAATATCAATATTTATTATGAAGAGCATTTAAAGGATGGTGCGGAGCCTTCCCAAAATATCTTGATCATGCCAACCATTTCTGATGTAAGTACTGTTGAGGAATGGAGATCAGTGGCTGGAGATGTTGTTCAACGTGATGGCAAAGTCAATTGGCGAGCAACTATTGTTGATTGGCCTGGTCTGGGATATTCTGATAGGCCAAAGATTGATTACAATGCTGATGTCTTGGAAAAATTTCTGGTTGAATTCATCAATGCACCCAACGGTCCGATAAAGCAACCAGGTTATTATGAACAGCCTTTTACCTTTTTATTTATTTTTTCTTGACATTATGTCATCCTTTGCAGTTTTGAGCTATATTTGTTGAGAATAAATTGCACTAACGTTTCTCGAGATTTGACTAAATTACACTTGATAGCTCTATTGTTTCAAGAATGTTATTTGGCTCCTTTGACATTTGACATACACTGCAAAACCCTCCATTCTAATTTATTTCCTGTCAACGAAGTTAACATTTTGCCTAATACAAAACTGATTTTATTTTTAATATAATAATAAAGGATGCTAAGTTGATATTAAGTTTCAACATAAGACTGTAATTTTAAACCTTGACATCAAAGGCAGCTTAATATTCTTTTTCTGTTTTTTTTTTTGGGGGCGGGAGAGGAGGATCACATAATGTGCAAAAAGTTAACTTCATTGATAAAAGTAAATTAGAGGGGAGTTTTTGGTAGTATATATAGATGTCAAGAGAGCTAGATAATATATTTAAAACAAAAGAAATATCAAGTGTCATTTTGCCAAATGTCAAGGGAGATTATTGAAATTTACTCATTTGTTAATTAATTTTACATCATCAAAGTACAGGTAGATTGCAGATAAAATTGATATTCCCAATTTAGAAAATCTACCTATAATTACTTGCATATTTTTCTTGTTTAGAGCAATTTGAATTAGGATATGTGTTCTGTTATTGCTTCAGAAGTTTAAGGACTAAAATGTATTAACTTTCACTTTAATGAGTTTTTTGTCTGGGAGGTTCTACTAAGCTAGGCGTGTATGTTGCTTTTGAAAGCTATACCTTATCTGCCTACAAGGGCCTCTAAGACTGATTTTTTAATTTGGTGAGTATGAGAAATCAAGACTTTAGAAAGGATCTGTGTCACCCTGTCTGGCACTATGGGAAAAGGTCTTTGCAGGGACTTGAACAAGGGATTACCTGATTGGTCAATTCAAGTCCTAAAACTGTATTCAGAGAACTGTTTCGAGCCTGTTATTTAATCATTGACATACAAATGCTTACACAGAGACTGATGCTGATGATCTTAGTACAAGTTGGCCTAAACTCTCGTCTCTGTTGTTGCCTTATATGCATAAATTAATAATCGATGAGTGTTACAAAACATAACACTTATAGTTGTTCCTTTCCTCTATCTTCTATTTTTTGTACCAGATACTTATATCTGTGACTACTGTGTTGCTTACCACATTTTTCAATTATAGGAGCTAAGTATTTTGTACAAACTTGTTTGGGTTTGTTTTCTATTGTCTGCCTTCTGTGTGCATCTTTTCTCCAGCACTTATATATATCTCCACGTATGAGTAATGAGTGCTTTAATATGTTGAATGTGCACTAAATTGGTTAGTGTATGTGACTAACAATATTCTTGTTAAACCAGAAAATGATTTGGTAATATTTGGAGGAGGGCATGCAGCATCAATAGTCATCCGTGCTGCAAAAAAGGGTTTGGTGAAGCCCAGAGCTGTAGCTGCTGTTGCTCCAACTTGGGCCGGTCCCCTTCCCATTGTGTTTGGTCGAGATTCCAGCATGGAAACAAGGTAGTTCCATGCCCCAATTCAAGTGGTGTTACTTTTTTCCTTCATGTAGCTTTATTTTCTACTGAAAGGAAAATATAACCCAGTGATCTGACATATCTCAGCTGAAATTTGAAAAGAATAACCGGAGCTTAAATTCATTTCTATTATTACATCTGTCTGTTCCCAGTTCCTGGCATCAGTGTAATGAACTGTACCTTTCCATAGATCTTCCCACCCTTCCCTGTTCTGCCAAATGTTGTTTGGCTTGGCCGTACATTTTATGCAGATATAAAATTCAAAGAACCCCGCATGTCACTGGCAGATTAACTTGTTTCACAATATAGTATGACTGGTATCTTTTCCCTCTTCCGCATAAACTTGCAGGTATGGACTTCTGAGAGGCACCTTAAAGGCCCCTGCAGTTGGCTGGATGATGTATAACATGCTTGTGAGCAATGAGAAGGCAATCGAATCACAGTACAAATCCCATGTCTATGCAAACCCTGATAATGTGACCCGAGGAATTGTGGAGAGCAGATATGCATTGACAAAACAAAAAGGAGCACGTTACTTGCCTGCTGCTTTCTTGACTGGGGAATTGGATCCCGTAACATCTCGAGAAGAGTTCCTTGAACTCTTTGCAGCTTTGGAGGGAAAGACACAAATCCTGGTTGTATCAACCAAAGGATCTCCAAAGAGGTCAAAGGCAGAGATGGAAGCTCTTAAAGGAGCCAAAGGGGTGAGCAACTTTGTGGAGGTACCAGGTGCTCTTCTTCCACAAGAGGAGTATCCCGCTATTGTTGCAGAAGAGCTTCACCAGTTCTTGCAAGAATGTTTTAACTCCGAGGCTTAACATTGGTGTTCTACAGCTTTCCCTCATTTGTATGTTGGTGCTGTTTTGGAGGCCCCAATATTTATCTATGGAAGAATGACGTTTGTCCAAGAATAAATGAGTATAATTGTATAAGCGTGATTTCATTTTTGATATAACCCCTGTTTTGTATATTTAAGCTTTTACAGATACTAAAGCTATTTGGACTGGACTGAGGCAGAAGACATAAAAGTAGCCAATATATTGTTAATGGTGAACTAGAAATCAGGCCTGGATGAGGTTATTCTTAGTTGTTGCAGGTTATAAGCCTATAAACTCGTATAAGGAAGCAATAATAGCCGTGTTTAGGAGAGAACGGATAACAGGTGATCAAATAATTGAAGCATGCGACTAATATCTAACTATTACAAGACTTATATGAAAAAATCACAGATATCAGTGATAAAGATTTGTGTGCGCCTTTGAGGTTATTCAAATTGTCATGCAAAAAGCTAAAGTATTTCAAATCAGAAATAAACTTGAATACTGAATAGTGGCATGAATTTTAATTTTTAACATATCATGGATTCAAATGTTATCCTTTGACGTTTTACTATGGTCCCCGATATAAATTGGTTGTCTGGTGAGGTTCTCATTTTTTGTTACGTTAGTAGCTGTTAGAAGTTTCAAGTAGCAGTGACTGTAGTGCTATCTTTGCAGAAGTTGTACCAATTTGACATGCAACTTTTAGTGATAACTCTTCCGATCAGAGTTTCGATTATGATAAATGTATTTCTTTCTATTATTTTAATATCTTCTGTTTTTATGAATGGCAAAGATTAAGTACCGTTTTAAGTTTTAACCCAGTTAATGATTTTAAAAACAAGTTTAGTTCGTAGATCTCTCTCTTCTTCGGTGTTGCACGCGTTGGCTGAGTCAAGACTGGGGTACTGTTCTGCAACAGGCAGAGAGCCTGTTCCTTACAAAGGTGATTCATCCATCTTTGCAGGGTATATAGATACCCTTTTCCTTTCTGTTATCCAATTTTTTACGGTAAGGGAGGATTTTAGGGAATCATCTTTAGAGTAATATCTCAAACCAAGATATCCTGTGAAAGTTGCTAAGTTACTTTCTTCGTACTCTCTCCTTCCAAATTGACTGTCTCGACTCCAGTATCATTAGTCCAAAAATTCAGAGCTCCTTTTAGAGGAATCAAAAGCAATTAATATTTTGATATTAAGTACATTTATTTCTTCTTAGTAGCTGAAGTATTTCTCTGACATCCAATCAGTATGACCTACAAAAATTAAGCATTTCCTATTATGATTGAAATTGCTAAACCTTCCCTTAAGCTATACCTGCGGAATCTGGCTTGACTTAAGAAGATTTTGTTGGCTTTCTTTCTTATCCAGCACACACCTCTGGAAAAGTTGGACAGGAAGCATTTTGCCAAGGGACCACGAGGTTCAGAAGAAATTGGCACTATTGCAGTTCAACAACAAGATGAAAATTCAAAAGAAATTGCACTAATCGAGGCCAAAATGAAAAAGCTATGCGATCTTTTACAAGAGGTTAGCATATGTTGCTTGCCTCTTCGTCTCTGCCCTTTTGGGTGTTTCCGCTGTCTTTATATAACTTCTTTTAAAGTCATATTGGTTGGAGCGTTTAAATTACTGTGTTTTGACCAAATATTGGCTGCATATATTATAGCTTCTTCCTGCATTATGATTTGTCCCTGGCCATGATACAAGCAAATTGACAAATGAGGAAATTGAAGCAGAACGTGAGGAGGTGAGTTGAACTCCTAAAAGTGAAGGATCCATAGTGCGTTAATATATGACATTAATTGTTTTTTGAGCCACGGTTTCATAATTTTGTATAAAAACTCAGACTAGTTATACATTTGTTATATTTGGACGCTATAATTTAACGCATTACATGTACATATCTTGTCTTCTCAAAACATCCAGGCTGATGGCTATTGTGGGGGACTAGCTGTAATGATTGGTTGTCGTATGAGTTATTTATCATGCTCAGGTTCAAAATTGATCTCCTTGACAGTTTTGGTCCATTGCATGATAATCATTTCACAAGTTGGCTCTCCCTACCAAATAGAACACATTCTCTGTTATTTCATGTGCATTAGTTTTATGCTGAACTTCTTGTATTTAAAAGTGGAGACTGAGCTGGGCTCACATATAGTGCCTGATGTAAATTGAAGGTGGTCCTTCCTTATAGTAACCAGACGTGTAAAACAGAAAATTCCTCTGCCAAGTTTATCGTTAAAACCAAGCTTGCCAATGAGATTGACGTGTTTCTTAATCTATCAAGTGATTCGGTGTGCAATGAATGGCTTCACGTTATGTTTGGACAGAAAAAGGTTTCTGAAAATTTTACCTTGTGCGACACTTTGACGGCAACGAAATTTTCTGCTCTCTGGCAAAGATGGATTATTCACCATGAAATGCATATTTTTGGTTCGTATGCATAATGTTCCCGGCCAACGGGAAATTTGTTGCTTTTTCATTCTATATATAAATCACCCATTCCGTCCTAACTTGAGAAAAATAATTTGAAGTCCTTCCCCTTTTCCATTACATTTCCCCTATATACTTATTAGCTATTTACTGTTCTGCCTCCATTAATCCCAAATATAGATCATGTCAAATAGTAACTTGTTGTATTTCATAATCCTTGACAGGAAGAAACACAGGAGGAAACTAAAAGTGAAGATGAGGAGCAATAGATGTATAATTCGACTTAACTTTCTGTTGTTTTAAGAGGAGCAGTATGTCTCCTGAAACGATCTCGACCATTCAAATGGGGCCCACACTTTATTTATGTATTTGGTTTTCTTAAATAGAATTTAGTTGTATATACAGGTGCCGCAAAACGAAGATTCCGTTTTTTATATATAATTCTCTAAAATTGTCCGTAGGATGGCATGGGATACCTTTACCCTATTGGCTTTATAAGCTACATGGTCCGGGCCAGGTATTATTTTCCTTGCACAATTGGAAATCATCCTTTCTCATTAGCAATCTCTAGTGGTTAAGGGTGTTGTTATCCATTCTTGGTAATCATAAACTTGGGTCCTACTTAAATTAGGTGAAAGGCTTACACTTTATAAGATAGGATTAAGGTTTGAAACGAGGATCAAATGATCCTACAATCTGTTTCAAATAAATTAATAGTATAACAAAATAAGCACATCATGACATCAACATCTACTTGAGACAATGACATACTTAATGAACTATTTTTTTCCCTTTTGAAAGGCAAAATTTAACGGAAAAAAGAGAGTCAGCCATAGAAGAAATCAGTACATAATGCAATGTTCAATATAATGATAAAGACTGAAAATTTGAATATTTATTATTGTTTCAACTAAAACAGCAAAAACAAAATATGTACGTTTTTCCTTGGTTGTTGGGAGTTGGCAATTACTAACTTCGGTAATCAAACAAGGTCTTCCATTTGTGAATGGACTGTTGCACTCTGTGGCCCTAATAAAGTCCTTATTTTAAAACCAATAGGAAAAACATTAGCCAATCATTCAAATTTCTTATATCACATTGTCTCTCTGACTAAGGGCCTGTTTGGCCAAGCTTCTAAGGGGGTAGAAGTCGCTTATTTTTCAAAAAGAAAAGTATTTATTTTGAGAAAATTAAGTGTTTGGCTAAGTTTTCCTAAAAAAAAAGAAGTTGCTTCTAAGTGGTAGTAGCAATTTTTTTGCTGTGGAAAAGAAGCATAAATTGGAGCTTTTTCTTGAAAGCACTAGCATAAAATTATATATATTTTTAAGACAAAAGTACTTCCATTCAAAATTATTAATTACCATTATTACCTCTTACTATTCTCACTTTGCCTATACATATATGCTCTTTTTAAGTAATTTGATATTGAGAAGCATAAAAGAGCTTATCAAATAATTTTGCCAAATAAAAATTGCTTCTTTCTCACAGTGCTTTTTGTAAAACTAAATTGTCAAAGACAATAATATTAATAAAAGCACTTTATCAAATAATTCTGCCCAATATAAACTGCCTCTTTCTCATACTTTATTTGAAATCAAGCGGTTTGAAAAATAGAAATCCATGGTATTTCCGAACAGACCCTCAGTTGAAGCTATGAAGCACCTAAATGGAAGCTGGCTATGAAAGGAAGAGGTTTGAGATATTGTGAAATGCTGAATTTGCATTAGATTTCGAGAATTAGGGATATAGATTTAAGGGTCTATTGGGCAGAGACCTTAACTAGAAATAAGCATATAGGTTTTAGGGTCCACTTGGTGAAAACTGCGACAACGAATGTGTTATTTTTGCCCAGTCATCCAATTTTTGTGGGCTAGAGTGTCTACTCAAATTGCCATGTGCAAAAATATGATAGGACCAGTTGGATCCCGTAAGAGTGCACTACCTCATGTTTTGGGTTGCGGTTTAGGTAACATTGGTCAGGTCACAAGTGGTCAGCCTCAGAAGTTTCCTCCTTTCCGACACTAGGATTAGAAAAGGAAAAAGAGAAAGGCTTGGAAAGAGACTGTTGTTTTCATCTGTTTCCTAGTAGTATGCGTTGCATTTTACAATTTTACATGCCTTGGCTTAAAATAAAAGGCAAACAAGAGGGACTTGTCATAGGATTCTTTACAGCTCATGGGATTCTGATCGTATAAATAAATGTAATTTGCATTTCAGAAATTCAAGTGTGAGATATGGAACTAGAACTACGGTTATTGGTGGCGTAGAGCTTTTAAACGGCGTTTTCAAGAATGGCGCCATCAACGTGGGATGCGCTACCTTGGTATACCAAATACTAAGTAGGCGTTCTGCACTGAGAGGGAGAAAGAGGAACAGAGGGGGAAAGTTTTCAAAAATTTTGGTGCAACATATATTATTATATTATTATTATTATTTAATAATAATTATTCTTTTTTACTAATTTTTAAAAATAAGGTCATGAATGTTATTTTTTGTTTTTATTTTATTATTATATATATTTTTTATTTTGTCATACCAAACACGTTCTAAAAATTTTAATAAAACCATGTCAATTGACACACATTTTTCTTTGTTTCTTCTGTTCCTTTATTCATAGTTAGTGTATCATATCTCGCAAGTATGATTATAGATGTACCCGGCATGTTTGGTACCGTGTTAAAAAACGAAAGAGAGAAAAATTTTGTTAAAATTATAATTTTATCTTTATAATTATTATTTAATATTATCTATTAATTATTATTTAATTATTAAAAATAAAAATATTATAAATATTTTTTATTTATAAAATTATATTTTTTTATTTTTATTTTTAAATTTAATTTTTTACGTACCAAATAAGTTGGTGTATATCGTGATTCCTTTACCTATACGCTACAGCAAAAAATATTAATGATTTCAATGATACCATGTCAAAATATTGACACCGAAGACACACTTTTTCCCAAACTCAATGGTTGTAAGATAAATATATTTGGAGAGTAGAGACACTTTGTGTCTTTTATCCGCTGGAAGGGCTGGAGCCGTCAATGTTTTCATAAGGGCAATGGGCTTCAGTATTTTAGATACAAACGGTATCCCAAACAAATACTTGATACTTGAACATCTGATAAGGTAAAGATAATAAAAAATTTAATATCTAATAGGTATTGGGCTGGAGCAGATATTGGCCACTGTACTACGCTATATTTGTCTCATATTAATGGACAGATAGAGTACCTTATAAATAATGAAATATAAAAATTAAAGTTTCGAGTACACTTTTGGTTTTTAACGTTCCACTCAAGGTTTATTTTAAAAAATATCAACTTCCCACATCATACATTTTGTTTAAAAGAATTAACGGCGTTAGGAAAAACAGAATGATAATGAATTATTTTAAAATTTTAAGAATTATATTAAGTCATTTTTTAAATTTTGAAACCTATATTGAATTAAAATAATTTTTTAATACTAAATAAAAAAAGAGTAAAATTTTATGGATTATATTAAATAAAAACAAATTTTTAAGACTAAAATGAAACTTAAAATAAATCTTTAAGATTAAAATTATACTTTTGCTGAAGAATTAGACTTAAATGTAATTTTTATATTATTATTATTAAATTTTTTAATTAAAATATTATAAATATTATTTTAATAATGTTATAATAAATATATAATTTTAATTAAAAAATTATATAATTATCTTAAAAAATTATATATTTATTATAATATTATTAAAATATTATATATTTCAATTGAATAACTTAAGAATTCCTTACCAAAAAACGGAAAAACTAAAACATCACCTGCCCAGTTACCCCACCGCCTTCAATCCCTAATTCTATCGACGCTCGCGGCATTCGTCCTACCCTCTCACCCTCTTTCTCTTCAAAATCGACGAGTCTTAGACTGTCCCAGTGTCTGTCGTCAACTTCGCCTTCGCCTTCGCCTTCGACCAGTACACCGTCCGTGAGTTCATCCGTTTTTGGTTCTGTCACTTTGTAAACTAAAAGGCAAATCATAAAGGTGCTTCATATTTGATTTTAGCATTTTGATTTTCGAAGTGGGTTTGTGGTTCTGTCAAAATGGTTATTGCATGTTTCTATAGTTGGGCATTTGATCTTTTTCGTTTGTAAAAAAGGATACTGCATGCTTGCCTCATATATTGAATTTTGGTTGCTTCCCATCTATTGCTCTGTTTTGGGTTTATGTTGGGGAAAGAGGGATGTTATAGAATTCTATTGTGCATAATTCTATTTCGGATAGCATGAAAATAATAGGAATATTATTATATTTTTTATGTTTGATTTGATAACAAAGAGATAGAAAAGAAAAATGATTAAATAATCATAATATCTTCGATGAAAAAATAATAAAATAATGTTGTTTCTTAATAACTGGAAATTAAAAAAAAAACCTATATGTCTTGCACCCCAAAAAAAGAAAAGCACGGGTCCTCTCTTCATCGTCAGTATTCTAGGCTTTGGTCTGCTTAAGCATGACTGAAAATAGCATTCATAAAATAGCATCAGAGTTTCCATAAAGCAACTTTGGGGTGGAAGCCAAGATTGGGTTGTCAGTTTCTAAGGGCATATGAGTCTTTTCAAGTGGGATTCCATTTCATGGGAGGCTATTCCATCAATTTTCATATGGAATCAATATCTCAAAAATTTGGGAGTCAGCATTGCCTAAGTAATGGAATACATTTACTCTGCCTCCAACCAAACATGTTATTATGGAATTCCATTTCCATTTCCGGCTTTACAGTGGAGGATTCTGCAAACCAAACAGAGCAGTCTTTAAATTTCATCTTGAGTTGGGATTCGTGTGCATTTGCTCCATGGAATATCTTGGATATTTGTGTCTTCTGTATTTGTATTTTTCGTTTATGTATTTGCTGTTTTTGAGTTACCCTGTGATGGGAAATCTCCTGAAGATATCAATTAAGATCGGTAATTCCACCTTGCTGAAATTATGGATTTGCTTTAAAATGCTTCATGGTCACAATTGAATTTGTGAGATAATTTTGACGGATGGACCATATTTTAATACTCATATCTTGATTTTGTTGCTGGGTATTTGACCCATAAGGCTGGGCCAGGGAGGATCTGGGGTACGCTGGCCTATGAACACCTATATTTGGGAAGGCCAGTTGTGAGCCAACCCAAGTGAGCTGGGTTAGCTCCAGCTCTATGTAGGCATTTGGCAAGGGAGTTTCAAAAGCAACTTTGCTTTTAATTTCTTTTATTTCGTTTGATCTCTGTAGTCGCAGACCATTTCATTGTCTTCTAGTGATACTATAGTTCAATGATTATATTTGTTCTCATAAAGATCAATTGCTTCTGTTGAAAATATTTTTGCAAGATTTGCACTTTGGAGAAGAGATCAACTAGTGTAAATGGGAGATCATGAGGGCGATGATAAGACAAGAAGAGTTGTTTTTGTAACTGTGGGAACGACTTCCTTTGATGCTCTTGTGAAAGCAGTGGATTCTCGAACAGTCAAGCAAGAGTTATTAACGAAAGGATATACGCACCTCCTCATTCAAATGGGTCGTGGATCTTATGTTCCCACAAAGGTAGTTTTAAAAACACTTCGCAGCAGTGCTTTTTCTTTCTCCTTGCTGCTTTTTATTCCTTACTAATCTGATGTCTAGACAAAGATGTAGAGTTGAACTATTCTTAGCTTCTCGTTTACATAAACTAGTAATGCTGTGTCTTCAAATACGGTACATTCTAGTGGTGAAAGGGAATTCAGAAGTTAAAAATGAGGAAATATTTTGAATACAAAGTTTGGAAATGCTTCCGCCCACATTTTGTTTTCTAGTGTCGATTAGAAACTTGTGGAACACTGCAAAGATATTAATACATGATGGCTATGCCACCCAAGAATTATGAATTAGGATTTAGGAGAATGCGTCCCTCAATTTGAAGTTACAGATGCTTTTTATTTTACTGAAGCTTTATGTTATAAATTTTAAAATTAAATTGTATTGATATTGACGTTAGCATTAGCAGATCTCTTGTTTACTGAATTTCTTATAAGTTACTTTTTTTTCTAGTATGAAGGAGGTGGTTTGTTGGCCGTAGACTGTTTCACTTTTTCATCCAGCATTGCGGACCATCTCAAATCAGCTTCTCTTGTCATTAGTCACGCAGGTCACTATTATTATTATTATTATTTGTTCTTCACTTTTTATGTAATTATAGTATTATCAAGTTTACACAAGTAGTGCTGTTACTGTTTGGTCTCAGTGGCTTCAATTTCATTCTTCCTTCTATATGGGAGAAGTAGCTGTCATGCCAATTGTCATTGGTTATATCTGATACACTTTTCCTTAAAAATAAAGTTGGATGTGAAAACCATTGGATAATTGTTAACTGGATTCACGTGTGTGATTCACCAGGGCTGGGAAGCAAAGAAAAAGGAAATGTAAATAAGAAATAAGCTGCAGCTGTCATCACAGGCTGGTGAATTTGATTAGATTAAATGACAGTAGGGTGTAATGAATAAGGACAAATGCAAATACTGGGCACTGCATAAGACTTAATTGATATACTTTTGTGATATTTGTAAGTTAAAAATAGTTTAGCATAATTGATATACTTTATGCTGGTTTAAGAATAAACATAGGATCTGTCTTCCCTCCCTTCCTTCCTTGGACTGGCCATAGCGAAACTAGTTGTTTTGTTCATAACAGTGAGTGGATATTTCCTATTCTCAAACGCACTGCCCCTCTGTCTATCTGCTTTAGGTCTTATGTCTGCTGAAACTCCTGCATTCTGTCATTGCGCTTCATTATGAGTTGACCACTTATTGTTAGGGATTAACAGAATCTAGATTATGTTACGTGTTTACATGTTTGTTGTTACTTGGTACCTTTAATTACTATTACATTTTTCAGTATCATCAGTTTCTTATTTAGTTCCAAGCCCCATAATGCCTGCCATGCAATTGGTATTTCATTCCCCAAATGCTTTGTGCTATTTCTTTTTCAGAAAATCATGTGGGAAAGAATGAATAGAAAATGGACACGTGAATTTGCTGCCAGCTGAGGGTATCTATATTTTTATCAAACTAGGGAATTACCAAAACAGAAAAAGAAATGGACGATAAATTTTTTTCCCCTTCAAATTTTATATTTTTAAGGCATGTTTATTCTGCAATATTACATTTACTGCATAATTTCCTACGATGAGGGAGGAATGTAACTGTTTTGACTCCATGCAGGGTCAGGTAGCATATTTGAGACCCTACGGCTGGGTAAACCTTTAATTGTGGTTGTAAATGAAGATTTAATGGACAATCATCAAAGTGAACTTGCAGAAGAACTCGCGGACAGAAAACATTTGTATTGTGCTCGTCCTCAAACTCTTCATCAAACTGTAGCAGATATGGATTTAAATTCTCTCATTCCCTACTCTCCAGGTGATGCCACACCGGTGGCCAAGCTCATAAATAGATTCCTCGGTTTTCCTGATGATTGACTAACTATAATAAGATTCATCTAACGGTTTTCTTTAATATATAAAAAAAATGTAAAACTTGGTTATTAGTCACAAAGGAGTGGCTAAGTGGCAAGGTACACATGTGCCCAATAGTTGATGGACTTTTGTAATGTTAAACCTTTAAGTTTGCAAAAAAAACACTTGTAGGGAGAGGTGGTTACAAATCTCAAACGAGATTAGTCTCACACTCGGTGTGAGCGTGCTTGAGGAAAACCAAGAAATAGAATAATTGATTTGGACATCCTATATATATGTAGTGTCAATGTTGTGCTGGACATTATATTCACTTCTAAGCTTTATGCAAGATATATATTTAATAGTGAAAATATAAATATGCTCTGCTCTGATCTTCGTGGTAGCCCTGCACTTTCTGATATAGGAACAAGTCTAGTAGTCATTTTTTCATGGATATCACATAGCTAAAATTCTTCGGTTGTTTGTTACTAAAATTTTAAATAAAAATAGTGTGAAGAAAATATTTTGAAATAGCAAATTATGTGGTGCTGATAGCGTGCAGTTAAAAATAACATTTAAGTTGTTTTATTTTTGATATCCAAAATTTGGTTGGGCTTATCGTGGCAATTTAAATTGGGGTATGTCTAGAATTAGTAGATCTTTAAGGGTCTGCTTGGTTGAGAGAATTGGAATGGAAAGGAGTGGAAAAGAATAGTATAATGTATAAAACATGTTTGGAATGTTAAGGAAAGGAATAGAAATATTGTTATTTTTTTGTTTGGTTAGATTTAAAATAGGATAGGAATGGAAAGGTGTGCTATTAAAATGACCTAAATAGCCTTATGAATAAATAATAATTAAAAAATGCAATTTGCATATTGCCCCTGAATGTGTGGGGCTCTATATGTCTCCAAGAGCAAAAACCCTTGTGCATCAACATTGTAGCCACTTCGCGAGTTTAGCCTTGGGTACAAGTCCAGTAGGGGAGTTTGGTTGAATCCAATGCTCAGCCATTGATCCTCCATTATTATACGTTCGTTTTTTTGAACAAAAATTGACACTACAAACATCACTCATCTTTAGACCCAGTAATTTTCGACAGATTTGAGCAAGAGATGAACATACAAACCTAGAAACGGAGATAGGGAATCTCGACTGTGGATCTATGGAGAAGAAAGCCTGGCTCTAATTGTTGATGGAGATGTAAATGACCAGTTGCTGCAATGGAAATGTTGAAGCTGGTTGCATTGGACTTTACTGCTAGGGTTCAGTTTTTGTGGTGCGCTAGAACTCCATAGTCCACCTAATAGATTATAAGCATACAAGGGTATTTCAATCTTAGCATATTGCATTCTAGTGTAAAGTGGTGGTTTCCTTCTCAAAATGGGATGATTTCTGTTTTTGTCGAATGCAGGAAAGAGTGCTTTCCATGGGAAGCCTTTTGCCGCCTTTCCTCCAACGAAACGCATGGCATTCTTTGGAATGTTAGTTGATTTTTCATTCCTTGGGCAGCATTCTGGCAACCAAACGCATCTTAAGGCTGAAATTGGTTTCACGATTAAAAAGAGAAGTAATGATTTTCTGGATAATGTTTATAATATATTTGTTACTGTTATTTAATAATTTTGTTTTTATTTATTTTTTAGTAAAGATATAAGAGTTATTATTTATTAATTTTATTTATATCTTTATTTTCTTTCAATTCTTTTTTTAAGTATACTTAACAAATTATGTGTAATGAACGTGCCTTTTGAGGCAAAATTGTAGCGGTATCATTATTACCGATGCAAAATGGTGTTATCATGGTTAGGTAGTTGATGATTACAAGTGCCTGTGGTATGAGATATTTGAGATATGAATTGAAAGTGAAGCTTGAACGTGAATAATTACATAATGCATGTTGCATTCAGGTGATGTGGTCGTATTTCATCTTAATACAGCTTAGTATTCTATACCAGCTTTTGATTGGCACATGAGTTGTGTAAGTTTTTTTTTTTTTTTTTCCCTTCTTAGGCAGTGACTGGTGTGACTTTTAGTTGGCCATTTTTATCAATGTAATAAAAAATGGATTGGATTGGCTGGTTCGCCCGATTGGATCGGGAATCAGTTGCCAGTTTGGTCCTTTAAGCCCGTAACATTAAATTGATTGAAAATCGATTAAGAATTGGTAAAACTGGCCAACAACCAGTTAAAACCGATAAAATCGTTCAGTTCAATGGTTCAGGCGGTTCACTAGAATTTATTTATATATTTTAACGTCTCTTCATCTAAATTGACGTCATTTTGGACTTTTGTTTGTTTGTTTGTTTTTTAATTTCGTAAAAGTTATCTGAAATGTGCGTTCAGGATTTGTGGAGGAAGATCCTAATTTAGCAATTCCATTCTTCTGTTGTTCTGCAATTTGTGATTTTGGACTGTGTTCGCCTCCCCCTTGCCACGTGATTCATGTGAGTTCTTGCAGCATTTCCATCCCTGCATCATCTTTGTCTCATCCTTGCGATTTGCTTGGCTTCTTGCAATGTTTCCATCTCTGCATCATCTTTGTCTCATCCGCATGAGTTCCTTCATCTCTACACCATTCATCGTTGCAAGATGAAGACGTTGTTCTTCTTCAATAAGAGATCCCTTCTTGATGTCGGGCTTGAGGTAGTTCTTCCACCTTTCTAGGTAGGATTTGGCATCCTTGATGGGTGTGTTCATGTGCTAGGACATAAGATTCCATTCCCTAGGACCATAATGTTCATAAGCCTGTTACCTCTATCGTTACAAGATCCATTAGTGCATCATCTTTTTCATGCCTTGCTTCATCTCCTTCACGCCATAGTTCATTATGTTTATTGTTTTTATTCCTTCATTTTCTTCACTTTGACTTATGAACAACTTTTTCATTCATCAACTATTTGTGATTTTTTATGAATGGTAGAATAATATGGAATTGGGATATAGGTGAAGAATATTGATATTGCGTGGAGAATATTGATATTCCTTCATAAACTATTTTTTAATTATCTTGCTAATTAAATTGTTTGCATATATTTTTATGTTGTGTTGAATAAATACATTTCATGGCTGAAGCTTTGACCCGTAACGTTGGGTTGTTGATAATCATAGAGGGAGAAATATAAGTTCTCGAATCAATATGCAACTTCATGCAACTTTACATCTCTTATATTAAAGTTCTAAAATTATATATTAAGTCATGTTAGACTTTATAAAATTTATTTGTATTGGTTTTTAGTTATTTATTATATGATATTTTTAATATATAAAATTAAAAAAATATATTTAATTATTACCGATTTGATTACGATTTGATCAATAAAACGTGAATAAGTGATTTGACTGGTTCAATAATAGGTCCAATTTTAAAACATTGATTTTTATGCTCTTTCACATTAAGTGAGAAGGAGCTTAGTTATGATAGGGATAGTAAAAGGCAAGGCCTATCTCTTGCGGATGATGATGTTCTACTCTTAAGTCAGGAAGCAAATTGTTTATTGAGGAGGATGAGACTATAATTGTGCAGTCCAATAATTCCAATAGATTTAGCATTAGCCCTTCTGTGGGTGCATAGAAATTGGAAAAGAGAGTGGAGGTGTGCATGGGCTAGGATGGGTTAGGAATTGCCTCAACTCGAGTCTTGGCTTGATTGTGAATTCAGGACAAAAATTTTTTCTTGAGCTTGGCTTGACCCAACCCAAATGTGGCTCAGTTATTATCGGGTTGAGGATAGGCCAACTAGGCCAAATGTCTTTTTTTTTTTAAGAAAAAAATTTGAAACTTTAAAAATTTATATATTTATGTTTGCTTAATTATTTTGAATACATGACTACTTTTTTTGACATGTTTATTCAAAATTTATGTGATGAACATGAAAAAACATAGGTTCAAAAGAGAAAATAAGAAGAAAACATAAATATAGTAGTTAAAACTTAAAAAAAATATGTATTTTTTAATTTTATTTTTTTATCTAAATGTGATAATCATACTTATGAGAGTCCTAACATGGGTTTTGACTTCTCTAGTTATTTATAATTTATAAAATATATTTAAAATTTTTTTGCTAGGATTATTAAAAAAACCCTTAAATTTTTTTTTTCAATTTAGTTCCTATACACACGCACACACACACCTTGGGTTAGGTCGGGTCAGGCTTGATAGGGCCAGAAGGTTGGCCCAAAGTTCATTGTAACTTGAGGTGTTATCCCAATTTGACCTTGTTCAACTTTTTTTTTTAATTTTCTAACCAAACTTGGCCTAATTAATATTGGGCATTGCACACCCTTAAAATGGAGGGGGATGTTTTTTTTTAATAATAAAAAAGGAACATAAAGTCCATGGTGGATTGGTAGTTTATGAACAGTGCTTATTCAGCATTGGGATATTGCAGGCGAAAAAAAAATCTTATTACTGTGCTTCATGATAATAGGGAAGACCTTGAGCAATGAATTAAATTATACATGTTATCCAAATATATCCTTAGTTTTTGCTCCTTAGACTTGATAACCATTAAAACATGCTTGTTCTGAATTGGTCAATGAGATTGAACCTATGTCTTGTCATGATGGTAGAGATTAGGTAGTCTTGTTTAATGATATTTATTTTGGTTGACATGTTTAAATGTGGATGAGTATAGAGAAAGGAACCCTTGAGAAGAGGAGGAAGGGAAAGTAGCAAATGGTTATGTAAAGTGCTAGGGAAGTTTCCTTTGTTGGATAAATTCTTGAGAGGCTTGTTTTTGAAATGGATTTCTTATTTGCCTAAGTTCTTAGACAGCTTATGTGAACGAGTCATATAAAGGGCTTGTTTGATTCATGAAATTATTAGCTAGCAAATAGGCAAGGCAATGCTTAAATGAAAGGAATTATTTTTATTGTGTTTAGTATGACACCCAAAAAAGTAAAAAGGAAATGTCTTTATATTTGCTTGTTTGCTTGGAACAAAAAAGGTGAGAAATGGAAAGTAATGGTGAAAAATGACCAAAATGCCTTTGACAAAAAAAAAATTGTTCTTTGTTGTTGATCCTTTTCCTTTAAGCATCATTTTTCACTTGCATTGTTGATCTATTTGAACCAAACCTAGCAAAACCCCATGGGATGATGGATATGGACTTGATGAATACACGACCTTCTTGCTTTCCATAAGCTTCAACCTATTTCCCTCTTCTAATTTTGAAAACTAGTTTTGCTAGAAATAACAGTAAAGAAGAAGGGACATTATGGCCAGAACAAAAACATTGCCTATTGAAGTTACAGGGCTTATCTTTGGAGCTCTGTTATGGTGGTGTGTGCTGTTAGTTGATGTTCTAGGTGCTGCCTCATTCGTATGCATTTAAAGATTACTTCACGACATCAATGGCGATGCAATGACTCCCTCAGATCTAGGTTTACTTAGGACCACGTGAGTATTCCTACTTCTTGTTTGGACCACTCATGTGGTCTTAGAGACAGATGGAGGAAGCTACTCTTCTGCAGATATGCCAGTTGGGTTCGATAACGAAAGACAACCAAGGAAAAAATGTCTTTCTTTAATTTTTGGCTCCAACCCATTGCAGTATTCCCATGTTACAATTGACAAATACAAATGCCATTGACTAACTAGAAGCTAATCATGTCACTCCACTAAATTGTAAATATCGAAGTAATGTGTCTACATTTACATCTTTAGAGGACAACCAAATGAAACCAAATGGGTCCAAAGTATATCAGCTACATATTTTCCTTTGAGATCTTATGACTACTTGGATGACTAAGAATGCCTGTGAACTTGATTCTATTAACACTAAAAGCTAGAGAAAATTGCAATATTATGATCCAAATTTAGGTGATTATGTTATGCTTAGAATGCATAATTCATTTACGTTAAAACAAACAAGTGTTCGAGAGAGCCATCATTGCTTTTGCAATTCAACCTTCCCTGATTGCAACCTTCATCCTATCAACATTAATTGTCACCACTTTTGTTCATGGTTGATGTTGACATTTATGAATTTGCTAGTTCAATCAACTTTCCATTTTTTTTCTCCCCCCTAGTTAGATTTCAAGTTATCATCGATTAACAATTGATTTAACGATTTATTAACTTTTTCTTAATTGATTCTCAAATTCCACATGGGAGGTATTTCTTAAAGCTAAAATTGTTGTTATTATTTTCTTTTTATTGTTCGTTTAAAAAAATGGGAGAATTGAGATGGGGATGAATGATAGCTCAATTTTTTCCCCACTAAAACAATTTTTTAAAGGATATTTTGTAGGAAAATAATTGTTTACATTAAAACCCTATGCTTATGTTATTGTAATAAGAAAGGGAAAAAAATTTGAGGATGCAATTATATATTTAGTATCGATTATTGAATGTTGGGAAATTAGGTTTGTACAATACATATCTCTATATGGATCTAACTATTATTTAAAAAAAAAAATTAGTTGTCTTCTTCCAAGGTTGATACACAGAGAAAAGGTAATTGAAACGGTTGACCCAGCACTATGAGGATAGTATTCCAAGAAGGATCTTATTTAGCTTAATTTCCTTTATTATCTATTATAGCCATTGTCATTTGAGGTGTCATGATTTTATCCCATTAACTAACTATTGCTTTGTGCTATTTTTTTGGTTTATAGGTAGTTATTATTAGCAGCAATGTGCATACAATCAGAAGCAGATTATAGGCCCTTAGTGAAAGATGTAGTACAATCACTAATACCACTAGTTAGAAAACCATCTTCCATTAGTTCATCTAGTTCATTAAGATTTCAAAAACATATATCAAGTCCAAGCCATTAACAATAGCAGCAACAAGTGCTTTTTGTGTTTAAATTGCAATATAGTATGGCAAAGTCACAATTGAAGGCTAGCTAAGAGATTAATTTTGGAAGATTGAGGTGTGGCATGATGGATTAGATTGCAAATCCTTTAAAGTGAGGATCCATTGGAAGTGTGTACTATTTAGCCATGTAGAAGTACTTTCCCCTATTTTTTTTTAAAAGGAAAGATTAGTGTATTTTAATTATTTTAGCAAATCCTTACTTTAAAAGATCCACACTCAATAGTTATCATTAAATTTTCAACTTTGATAAAAAAGAATACAGACGAACCCACTCCTTTCAAACCTTCCACCATGTAGAAAAAAGGGAGGAAAAAAAAACCCCAATGGATAGGCTATTCAAAATCTATTTAAAGGACTAATGTAAGCAACATTTTTGCATTTTGTTTATGTTCCCATTTTCTTGATTCTATGTTTTTCCTTTTTCAATAGAATGGAAGGTGAACACTTTATAAGTTGACTTTGTAGTTAGAAAGTAGGTATTACATGTAGGAGAACATGTTTTTTTTAATATAAAGTACAGATATTGCAAAATAATGAAAATTTAAGTCCATTGATTAAAGAGTTTAATGCCATGTCAAAATCTAAAATTCCTTAGCTAATCACATGGAAATTGACTTACCAACATACTTAGTCAATCTAAGTCAGTTTTGGCTAAGGGAGAAATGGCTTAGAATACATAAAGTTTTCACTTGCAAATAGGATTACAATATTGAAAGCTTTTTAACTTTTGTATGAGAAGATAACAATCTATCTTGGTCTTGGCAAAAAGCTTTAACTCGAGACATAGTACATGAGATACCTAAACAAATTATATAATAAGATAATTCAACCCTTTGACAATGTACTAATTTACATTCACCCAAAAAATGGAAAAGCTAATTTACAAATGTAAAGGCCAAAATGGAATAATGCGAATTGGTTGGGATTTATTATACTAACGCAATGGGGCCCTCATGTTTGCAGTATAGGGAATGTTCTGCATTATTCAAATCTAAAAAAGAGTGTCAAAAAAGGAAAAAAAAATACTAGCATGTAGCCTAATACATGAGCCATACTATTTAAGGCTTACAAATGATTCCCTCTTACTTTTATATGTATAATAATATGATGGTATTGGCTGCTTGTGAGTGATTTCCTTGAAAGCTACCAAGCACACTAGAATGCCATCAACTTATATCAATGAGTAATTTTGAGATAAGAAGTTGCAACAAAATAATTAGGGTGGCAAGACTGAAAATCAAAATACATGGATGTTACTAGTTGGATTGAACAAAGAACCAAAAATCAGAGCATTGTTGTATTAGAACACAATTGGCTAGTTCCATGTTCCAATATAGTGATCTTAAGCACATGTATAGTAGGACAACCACTTATACAAATTAAACTAAAGTTAGATTCGAAATGTTAACAAAGAAGTAGCATATATATATATGTATGTATGTATGTATGTATGTAGAAAGAGAGAGAGAGACTAAAATTTTCTACATTTCATTGAGCAAATGGGCAACATTCACCATATTATAACTAGTATCTACATTCAAACCTACAGAACCCCACATTGAAATCTATATTTTTAACTTGATCTACAATTGGCAACTGCACTCTTCTAAACATGTACAAGCCCTAATCTAATATTCATCTGGGAGCAAGTGTGATTGCCATTATAAACAAAATGGAGAAGTTTTAGATTGGCTTTAGACACACAAAGATTGTAAATCAATCATTTGTGTAAACTAATGAAATAGACTAGAAGCAGCAAGTAAAGAAAAAATGTAATCAAACAAGCATTGAAGGGAAGAGGTATTTTGCTTCATTTCACAAAGATATTTATATAAAAGAGACAAAACTCACTTTCTATCAACTTCCTTTAAAATGTGCTAACATGCTTCCTTAAATCAATCATGAGTCATACTACTTTGTATTAAAACAAAATTCAGCTTTTCATTTAATACCAGTGAAAGTGATATTGACTTCTTAAAATAAAGGAAAATAATATGCACTTAAAGTTTACTAAACTGCAATTGGAGTTAACTTTAATACTCCTATTTAACTCTAGAGCAACTTAACATCCTTAAATGTTCTTTATGAATTTCAAATCTAAACTTGGGCAATTCTTTAGTCAAGATATTTGCCACTTCTCCTTCCTTCTCCACTTCTTATATGAAATGATACTTTATCTTGATATGTTATGTTTTTCCATGAAAGACATGATTTTTAGCTATAACAACCACTAATTTGTTATCACATAACACCTCTTTTACTTCCATTTGTTTGGTCAATAAATCAACTTAGAGTTTCCTTAGCCAAATAGCTTGATTTACAACATGAGTAGCAGCCATATACTTTGTCTCAATTGTGGATTGAGCCACAGTGTCTTGTTTTTTGTGCTCCAACATATTATGCCTAAACCTATGGAAAAACAATAGTTTAAGGTGCTTCTCATGTTTTCCAATGATTATGCCCAATCATTATCAATAAACCCTATGAGTTCTGTTGCTAGCCTTTTTGAATACCATATTCTAGGATCAAGAGTACCCTTTAAATATCTAAGAATGCTTTTAGTAGCCTTGGAATGCACTTCACTTGGACTTTGCATGAACTTAGAAAGAAAACTTATAGCATACATGATTTCAGGCCTTGTGGTAATAAATACAAGAGACACCCAACAACTCTTCTATAGATATTAGCATCAGTTTTGGTAGCTTGATCATTCTTATTTTCTCATTAAGATTGAATGGTGTGCAACTACTTTACAATTTTCCATTTTGAGTTTTTCTAAGATTTTGATAGCTTACTTCCTTTGATAGATGAAAATCCCTTTCTTCACTTGAAGAACCTCTATGTAAATAAAGTAACTCATCTTTCCCAAGTCATTCATTTCAAAACTCTTTTTCATATCCTTTTCAAATTTGGCAACTAGATTATGACTGCTACTTGTTAACAATAAGTCATCTACATAAAAGGAAACTAAGATCACTTTTAAGTCAACATTTTTTACATATAATGTGGCTTCTGTATGGCTTTTGACAAACTCTAATTGGTTTAAATAACCATCTATTTTGTTGTACAAGGTTCTTGGACCCTGTTGTAGGCCATAAAGAGCATTCTTGAGAAAATAGACTTTATCTTCAAGTGCTTTCCTCACAAAGCTATTAAATTTATCCATAAATATCTCCTCTTGCAACTAGTTATTTAGAAAGGAAGATTTTACATCTAATTAATGGATGGCCCATGAGTTGTTGGCTACCATTATAATTAGCAGCCTAATTGCATCAAATTTGGGCATTGCTGCAAACATATAAGTGAAATTAGTTCCAAACTCTTAGGTATACCCCTTCACCCCTAATCTAGCTTTGTATTTGCATATGGATCCATCTGGGTTTAATTTGACTCTATAAAACCACTTGGCCCTATAACTTTCTTATTTTCAATTATGTCCACGAAGTGCTTGGTTTTATTCTTATTTATCACTCTTAATTTTTCTTTCATTGCATCTTGCCATTCTTTAATCTTGATTTCTTCTTGGTAGTTGCAAGTTCTTAAATTACTATGTTACATCTACCCATTATATCAACTTGCTCCCCTCACATCAACTTCTTCATCTAAATCACTATCTTTCTCCTATTCTTGAAAAGGAACTTCAATTAATGATCGTTTAGAATTGATAGTAAGAGATTGATTCCAATTTATTTGGCATTTTCATCAAATTTCACATTTCTACTTATAGTAACCTTCTTAGTCTTCAAATTATATGCCTTGTAGCCTTTTGAATTTCTGCTATAGTCCGTGAACACAACACTAGCTCTTTTATCGAGTTTATCACTCTTGTTTTTTGGCACATGTGTATAGCATATGCACTCAAAAATTTTAAGATGATTTATTGATGGCTTCAGTCCTAACCAAGCCTCATAGGGAGTTTGTTTGCTTAGACCTTTAGTTGGTAATATATTTTGTAGGTACATAGATGTATGCACAGCTTTAGCCTAAAAAATCGTTGGAACATCTTTTTCAATTAATAAACACCTTGCCATATTTAGTATTGACTTATTTTTCCTTTTATTAACCTTATTTTGTTAAGGTGTGTAGGCTACTATTAGTTGATGATGAATGCTGACTTGTTCAAGGTTATCCTTAAAAGCATTATGAAGTGTATTCAGTCTTATTATCTAACTTTAAAGTTTTAATCTTTTTCTCATATTGATTTTTAGTGTTGGCCTTGAAGTTTTTAAAGGTTTCAAAGACCTCATTCTTTTGCTTTAAAAAGAAAGTTTAGCACTATATGTTAAAATCATCTATAAAGGTCATATAACATTTGCTCCCACTTAAAGGAGTTACATGTATAGGATTACACAAGTTTGAATGTATTAGTTGGAGGCTTTTTTTTTTTCCAAATACACGAGGGGACAAGGCCCATAACAGGAACTAAGAATAGAGACCACTACATTGCCATAGAGCAAGATAGGAGGACTCCATAAATGTAGTCTAATAGGAGCTACCCTACACTAGGAGGGAGTCTTATGATCTCGTGAAATCCAAGTGGAAGAGTGTGGGTGAAGTCCACCAACTAGCTTCGCAAAAGGAGTGCTCAATCCTAATGCACATCTGGCTACAATGCAGGAGGCTCCTAATCTCGGCAATTAGATTGAAGCATAAGTGAACATCGTTGCATCTATTCCACACAAATCCTAGGGCAACCATAGAGTCAACATGTATCACCACCTTATCCAGGTTGCATTTTCTTGTAAGCTTAATGCCATATAGAATGCCCCACAACTTAGCCATAGTGATAGAGCATCATCCAAGGTTACCTTTGAAACCAACAATCCATCTGTCAAGTTCATTTCTAATGATGCCACTGCATGAGGCTAACCCATTTACCTTAACAAACCCATCAATATTAACTTTGAACCAGCCCTTCCTTAGTAGTTTCCAATTAATCAAAACTTCCTTGTGCTGTTTAACCTTCTTTCCCTGTATTCCTTCAATACTGATATCTCAAGAAACCTGGTTTAAGCATTTAAAGATTAGTTCTTCATTGCTAATAGTGTAGCCTTTGAATGTCATCTCACATTGGGAGGTCCACAAGAGCCAACAAATGTTATCGAACACCTTTTACCAAAGCAAGGCCTTAACTCTCTTATTGACTGGCGCATTACAGTAATTCCAATTTATCCAATTCTGCAAGTGTAAGGAGAAAAACTCATTCCACTATCTAGGATGACTACTTTGCACCAAATGGCAGTTGCTCTAACATAGTCTCTTATGCAATAGATGGTTATTTCTCTTTTCCCATATTCAAAGAGGCACTCCGGGGAGCCATCAAGCTATATGCAATTGTCTTGTATGCAACTAGTTATGGGCTAGGAGCCATAAGAAGCTTCTATTTTTTTCGGGGACAGGCCACCTCCAAACTTGGTGCCACACAGGTTTCTCGGGATCTTTATCCTTATGCAAGAGGCTCTCATAAGCTAACTTAGCAGAAAAAGCTCCATCTTGCGATGTCATCCATCTGATGGAATATTTCCTTCCATTTGGTATCGAGGGAACAATGTTGATTATGGTTTGTAAAATAAAGTTTTATACCAGCTCTTGAAGTGATCTGATGTACCATGCTCCAGAGGGGGTCACTAGGTCTTTGACCCTAGCTTGTCTAAGATTCTTTGGGATTTCCTTAATGGTATACTCTATAATGGGATTTTCTAGGGTTGTCCATCGTTCATGCTAAAATTTTACTTAGGTCCTGTCTTTTAGGCTCCATTCAAGTCTATGCTGGAACTTCTTCCATACTTTTGAGATACCTTGCCACACATTTGAGGAATTGCAATGTTTTTGCACTTTGGGAATGAGTATGTCTCCACATCTGTATTTTGATCTTTAAACTGTGTACCTACAGATCATCTGGGTGCTTCACCAAACCCTAGCAAATTTTCATAAGGAAGGCTTTATTTTGCATCTTTAAGATCTTGATACTCATACCTCCCTTGGGCTTCGGTTTACACACATGGTCCTAAGACACCAAATGCATTTTCCTTTCTTTCCTTAATGAGCCTCAGATGAAGTTCCTACTTGCTTTTCCATACCCTCACAAACTGAGAATGGCAAGTACATAGTTTGCATCATATAGTAAGGAAGGGTTGCCACCATAGCTTGGATGATGGTATTTCTGCCCCTAGGCTTAAGAGTTTGCTCTCTCAAGATGAGAGCCTTGTGTTGAGTTTCTCAAATAAATGCTTGAAGGTAGCCTTATTGACCCAGTTGTGTAGTAAAGATATACCTAGATATTTGCCTAGGTTCCCTGTCAGTGTAACTCCTAGAATCCTTGAGCAGTACGTTTTAGTTTTATTCATATCAATCTTCTGTCCTAAGTAAAGACAAAAAATCTTCCATTTGATTCGAGTTTGCTTTACCAAAAAGGAAGAGGTTGTTTGCAAAGAAAAGGTGGTGATTAGGGGCCCCTTATGTGAGAGCTAGATGAGTTTCCAATATTTATTGTCCATGGCCCAATTAATGCAATGCCCAAGACACTCCATGCAAAGAACAAATAAATACGGGGATAAAGGATCGCCTTGCCTCACTCCTCTGGACTAGCAGAAGGGGCCTGAAGGTTTCCCATTCCATAACACTTGTATTTGACACTTTGAGACGCAAGACATAATAAATCTAAAATGATCATTTAGGCTAATTTCTTTAAGGGTATCTTCCAAGACTCCCACTCAATTCTGTTATAGGCTTTTTCTACATCCACTTTGATTGCCACATATCCTTTCTTCCCTTTATTAGATCTCATTAAGTGGATGACCTCTTAAGCAATGATAATATTGTCACTGCTATGATGCCTAGGGATGAAGTTACTCTGATTCGAGGCAATGAGTTTGCTTAAAGCTCTTTTCAATTTATTAGAAATAATTTTGGTTATAATTTTGAAACATTACACAAAGAAATGTATTTAAATTCCTTCATCATCTCAGGTTTATCAACCTTAGAGATGAGAACAATATGAGTGTGATTTATTTTAGTAATTAACTTCAGATCTTTGAAGGATTCCTTCACACAATTGCACACCTTATCCTCGATCACCTTCCATTGGCTCTAGAAGAAGATAGCCTGTAGCCTATCAACCCGAGATAGGTAGCTTAGGCGTCACCTTTTGATCTTTAGTATAAAGCTGCCTGAAGAAATTTGAGGCCATGTTTTCTAAGGCACATCTGTTATTGATCCAGTTACCATTCTCATCTTTAGTGGACTCTATATTCTTCCTTTGTCTTTTAATCATAATGGACACATGGAAGAATTTTGTGTTTTGGTCACCCCATTGCAGCCAATTGCATTTGGATTTCTGAAACCAAATGAGTTCCTCTTGGGCAAGGACTTTCTCATACTCCTCCTACAGGTTTTTGCGTAGGTGAATCAAGTGGAGATTGTAGTTCAGGCTCAAAGCATTTTCTATGCCTTGTAATTTATTAATAATTTTTCTTTTTTGATAGAAAATGTTGCCCATTGTGTGTGAACACCAATTCCTGGCTTTCAAAGCAAAATCTGAGGCGCTATTAACCTAATCCTTACCTTGCCAAGCTCCTTCAACCACCCTTGGAAAGGATTCTTCAAGGAGCCAGGCAATATGAAATCTAAATAATTCATTCTTCGTCTGCCTTTTATTATTGCCTTCCAAAGCTACATATACCACCCTGTGGTTCAAGCCGAACTAAACTGGATGTTGAACTTTGTCTTTCTTAAAATTGAGAATCCAATTAGTGTTAGCAAAAGCCCAATTTATATGTTCCATAAGCTCCCCTTTACTCCAAGTGAATTTAGATCCACTGAACCCCAAATCTATTAGGCAAGAGTGTTGGATGCAATTAGAAAATTGCTTTATGGTAGTCCAATTATGTTGAGATCCTCCTTTCTTATTTCCCACCTTTAGATAAGCATTAAAGTCCCCCAAGACCAACCAAGGTTTATCCATATTATTTGTTATATTCTTCAGGTTGCTCTAAAGTTCTCATCTATTGGCAGGAATCTAATCACCATAAATAGCAGTAATATAAAAGGATTTGCTTGACGTATGGCAATAGACTTCATAGTGAAGGAATTGCTCATGGACGTGTTCATACTTAATGTTGAAAATTGCCTTGTTCTATAGAAGCCAAATTCCTCTTGTGAAACCAATGGCCTCCACCCTTATCCAGTCAAAGAAGCCCAATCTCTATACCACCTTATTAGCTTTGAAACCCCTTATTCGAGGTTCCACAATAACAATCATTGACAGGCTATACATTTTAACCATATCCTTCACTTGGAAGGGAAACATCTTCGATCCTGCTCCCTTACAATTCCAACTTCCTATATTCATCATAGTTCATGAGGGTAAGGGATGAAGTAGGCCAGAGGACCATTACATGAGGTTAGTACAAACCTTGGAGGTTTCATAGTCCTTTAATAGCTCTATTGAGTTCTCATTGGGAAGGTTTTTCTATGCATAATGCATTAGTATGATAATTTCTTGTTCTTCTTTGAGTTTTTAATCATCCCTAAGGCTCTTGATTTCCTTTCCCTTATCTAAATTATTCTAGTTATATCCTGGGTTTAATGGGTTGGACAGCCTATTCATATGTTTTATTGCCACCTGAGCACCTATTTTTAGACTCAAGTTCATGAATCTTTTGAAAATAGCAAAAGGTTTATTTTGGGCCTTAAGTATGTTCTTATTTAATCCCTTCGAAACACTCCCTTGCACCACCTGGTGAGCTCTAGCTTTGGGCTTGCTATTATTCACAATTGGGCTTAAAATGGGCCTACTTGTGGAGTCAATCTCTAAAATGAGTTGCCTTTCCAGTATCTCAAGGTTCTCCTTCCCCCTATGCTCTTTATTAATGTGATGTCTTCTCTCTTGCAGAGTCTTTAGTTCAATATTTTCCTTCCTTGCCACCTTCTAATTGCCAACTTTAACAAAATCCCCTGGTATTGTCGACAATGTCTCCTTTCTCTAGTAACCCTCTTGTTCCAAGTCCATAGGGTCATTTTCCAAGTCTACAATCGCAAAAAATTTAGACTTATTCTGAATGATATCGTTGCACGAATCTTGAAGGAGATTATTGTGACTTTGAAGCCTTCATTATGGTTCCTCGTTGTCTTGGCATTCTTTTCACGAGCATTCAAGGTTTGTATTGTTCACTCAGTAAGATATTCTGATGCTGCGTGTTGGGTTCTTACCTTGTGGGAATATGATTCTGGGTGTTTGCACTGACTAAAGGGGGCTCTATTCTTTCGTACTCCTCTTTCTTGTGTCCACACTAGTCGCATCCAAAGCAAATTAAGTTTAACCCCTTGTATTCTATGTTGTAAGCTGCATTCCTGACAATGACTCTAGACATAAGTTTCTTGTTCAGATCCACCTTTATGCTGATTCGAGTGAAGCAATCACATTTAATGTGATCATCCTCCCCGGAGCTTGCAAAGAGGGTATTAGTGTCTACTTTCAATGTTCTTCTAATTTGGTTTCCTAATTTTCACAACAAGTTCCTGTTGTAAAATTGAATTGGTAAGTTGGGAACTTTCACCCAAATAGTGATCTTCCCTAATCTATTCTAGGTTGGGTCAAAGTTTGGTGACCAGCGTTTCACCACTAGACAGTGTTCCATGATCACCTATGGTCCCTCATTAAAACCGTAATGGTAATTGTGGTCCTAAGCAAATCTAGCAATAAAGTAGTTATTCTCAAGCTCAATTAATTCAAAGTCTACGATGTTCCATAATTTTAACAATCTAGCTTTTAGATAACAGTAGTTCAGATGCTTTCCTAGTAGGGTCAGAATTATTGCTTTTTTTTTTCAAGGTCTACAGTAGTCTCTCCATTCCTCAGACACAGGTATCACAGGATATACTTTCATGAGTTCTTTGATCTCATCTAAGATAGGGGTTTCTTCATCTTCTTCTGCGTCTAACTTTCTATCGGCATCCGAGTCCATTTCATGATTATTATCACTCCCATTGTATCCGAGCAACAAGTCCTTGTAAGAAATCCATCCTTTGTTTTCCTGTAGTTTGTTTAATAGGCTGCTCTATTTTGCCTGAGTCAATTCAACCTCCTCTTTTCGCTGCTTCTCCTTGCTAGCTCTTTCTTCTTTATCCACTACAATCTCGCACCTCTTCGAAGGATTAGAGTTCAACCACTTTTTACTCCTTTCTATTAGATCCTCTTCATCCACCAATATCTTGTTATCATCTTGTTTGCTGCAATGCATTAAGTAATAAAGAACTTTGAATTTTGTTCCATGAAAGATTTTAATTGATATGAATGTTTGAGAGAACCATACCTTTAGAACTACCTTAAGAGGATAGTTGGAGACTTTTTTATGCTCTCTAAGCTTAGTTTAATAGGAAAGGCAATTTAGTTTGCTTGCCTTTTTTGCATACTTCACAAATAGGCTCATTTTCATTTATGTTTGGCTAATTATCTACTATATTTTTTGCTTGACAATAGTTTCAAAGATGAATAATTGCAATGACCTAATCTTACATGCCATAACTTAGATTGGTTAGTTATAGTGACATGTGCTTGCAACTTAGTTTGATCCCAATTTATAGGAAAACTTCTTGCAATCATTTTTGCACTTAGCATTTTGGTGTCATTCATGTCATATACATCACATACATTCTTGTAAAAGTGAAGCTTATAATTCTTCTCTAGCAATTAACCCACACTAAGAAGACTTTGATTGATTTCAAGCACTAAAAGAACATCAGAAATGATTTTGATACCTGAAGCAATCTCCATAGCAACATTTCACTTGCCTTGCACATTAACAAAGCTTTCATTTTCAATTTTCACCCTTGACTTGAAGGTCTTATCCAGTGATTGGAATAACCTAACTTTGGAAGTTATATGATGAGTACATCCACTGTCAACCATCTAAGAATCATCCTTGATGTTGCCTTGATAGTGTTTTTCAACATGGAGAATCATAAATGCATAATCTTCCTTTAGATCAAGACTTTTAGCCATTTGAGCATTTTGGGGTTGTTATTATGCCTTTTCTTTATATACCTTTTTAACATGGTCCAATTGTTTGTAGAATCTACATTGCACACCAGGTCTAAACCAACATTGCTTCTCAAGGTAACCCTATCTGTTCCAATGAGAACAAAGCTTAAATTTGTTTTTTTTTTCCCTTGAACTTGTCCCTTTGCTTTCCCTTCTTCTTTCTTGATGATTTCTAATCTTTTTGGCTTGCTTGGCTTTTTCCTTTTAGTTTTGCCAAGTAAGCAGCTTCATTTGAATCCTTAACCTTATATGCCTTTCTTTGATCCCCAGCTTAGAGGAAGCTCACAAGTTCAACCAAGGTTAGTTAGGAAATATCCCTTAGAATCTTCCAAGGATGATATCTTTGCTTCAAAGTTTTCTAGTAGGCTAACTAGCACCTTCTCCATTAGCCTTTTTTTTAAGAGAGATCTTCACCAAACAACCTTATTTGATTCACTATCTTTATGAGCCAATCAACATACTTGATCACTGATTCACCCTTTTTCATTTTAAGAAACTGAAACTCTCTCTTTAGATTAAATATTTGCATTTGCTTAGTCTTCTCACTCTCTTAAAACTCATCTTTAAGTTTATCCCAAGCCTCTTTCCCTATCTCATAAGTTATGATTCTTATGAAAATTCTCTCAGTCACTACAACATGTATTAAAGACAAAGTTCCAAACTTTTTTTTCACACTTCTCTGAATGATGCTTCAATTAGGCCATAGTAGGATTGTCTATGAATGGAGGAGGATCACTTCTTATTTCTATAACTTCCCATAGGTTTAAATCTCCAAGGTACACCTTCATCTTTACGTCTCATAGTTGATAATTTTGGCCATCAAATGCAAGAGGAGTTCTTATAGCAAAGCTACTAGATGACATGGTTTAATGGCTAAGGAAGCTTTCTTTTTTTGAGTGGAAGGTTTTAGCACTTATTTTTTGTTTTCTCTCTTTCTCACAACCCCTCTAAGATCAAGAGAGCTCTAATACCATTTGTAAGCTAATGAAATATAATAGAAGCAGCCAGCAAAGAAAAAACATAATCAAGCAAGCATTGAAAGGAAGAGATATTTTGCTACATTACACAAAGGTATTTATATAAAAGATACAAAACTCACTTTCTACTTACTTCCCTTAAAATGTGGTTGCCTTAAATCTAGCATAAGCCATGCTACTTTGCATTACAACAAAATTTTGTTTCTCTTCCCCCCCTAAAGGGGAGGGGTACTAGTGAAGTTGATATTGACTTCCTAAAATAAAAAAATGGTTAACATTAATTAGGCTACATTTAGAGTTAACTCTAATAATCTGAATGTTCAAGGCCAAAATTCACGGTAGTTTTCTCTTATCAACTTTTGATTCTATTACAACATTTGATTCTCCTTTCTCCTCCCCTTCTGAAAGTGTAGTTCTTTCTTCCAACTCCATCAACATATTTGGCAAAAGTTGCAGATAGCGCCATTTTGACAGTCAATTCAATTTTTTTCTTCCTACGTTTGTTATCATCATTTGCATCCTTATATATGCTTGTCTTCATTTAAGGAAAAAGGTTCAGCATGGTTCTGGGCTAAAGTCTTGGAACTATTTGGCTTGTTTTGGATAGAAGTCTTAGGAATAGTTTGCTGGCTAGATTCCACACGCTTGAAGGGTTCATGAAAAATGTCAAGTAAGTGCTTAACTTGATGACAGGAAGTGTAAATAATATTCAAAGCTACTATATCAGCAAAATTAAAATTGCCATTGCTTTTTGATACCATTAGCGACTGTGCAATATGGCATCAAATCATGTAATCATAGTCACAAGAAAATAAAACAAAGTCACTATCCTGTCAGGGTAGCGTGCAAGATCTTCCATGGATGCACCCATGATGTGATGTAGAAACTAAAATAACAATTAAGCTTCGTAAAATCATTATGTAAATAAACTCAATATATAGATGTGTGTGTACAAATAAATAAATGTACCCCAAATGCAATTCCAAGGGTGACTACATCAATCTTGTTAACATGCCGAACTGTTGTAAGGGCATGTATTAGCTACAATTGAAAGTAAAATTGATTCAGCACTATTATTGAACATGCTGAAAATTCAATCGATAGAAAAAGTCCACGCAAAAGACATTACTTTTATAGTAATGTAACCAATTGGAACCATAATTAACTATTATTATTCCATAAATTGATTTATAGACCAAATACAACAAGAATAGAGCCGTGAGAGATAGTCTGTATCCATTTGGCCTTGAATAAAGTCTACGGGCTTGTTTTCATAAACTTTTATGGTTTCCAAGTAATTAACAACCACATTCCTTCGAGCTATAGCAATAGCATATAGGAAATTTAATAAAATCAGACATATGAAAGGAATTTTTTTACTTACTATTATAGATAATTAGGGTGGACCTTGTGACAGTAGCATGGAAGACTATGCCATTAAAATTAAATTTATTAAAAAAGGAGGAAAAAATTAAAAAAAAATATATGCAATTTAGGAAGAAGAGTCATGCTACTAATGGCTTATGAACAGTACAGTTTCTTATAACTTTTATATATAATATATGAGATAAAATTCAAACACATGCCACGATAGTAATGACCCCATTACTCCAAGCTATAGCAACAACAGAATGGAAGGTTATAAAATCAAGTAGACAGGTGAAAGGAATCTTGGTAGTTGATATTACAGCCACTGAAATTCCTAAGCATGCCACAATAATTCCAAATCCCTTTGAACGGTACAGATTCTGCTTACAGTGTACATATGTAACTGAGTCACTTGGGTGGGGAGGGGGATAACATGGTGCACGAAGCTCCCATTATACACACGGCCCCAGGAAGGTCCGACCACTTTGGGTCTATTGTATGTAGTCTTACCCTGCATTTTTGCAAGAGGCTGTTTCCACGACTCGAACCCGTGACCTTTGGGTCACATGGCAACAACTCTCACCGTTGCGCCGAGGCTCTCCCTCCGTAATTGAGTCACTTGGATTTAAAAAAAAAAACAACTGCTATGAAAGCTACTCATATTAATGTCCTTCATCAAGAAAAAGCACAAGTTTTTATCTTTAATAAAAGATTTCATATTTACCTAAAAGGAAATTGATTTAATAGGCATATGGTACCTCTAATCAGATTTCACTAAGATATTCTTTAGATTGTAGTAAATAATAGCACCACTTTCAGAATCCTGAGAGCTGAAATGACATTTTGAACATGCATACTTCATATGTAGTTAGAAGTAATATCAATTGTACCTCCATCCATATAAAATGGTATAGTCATGAAGCAAAGCTATTTTAGTAACTTCAAGTAGAGGCTTCACCACATCCTCCTGAAATCAATAGGAATAACACACAGAATGTCTTTTACTTATAGAGATAGTAAATCAACTATGTTTAGACATCTAAATAGACCATTGGTAGACTTAAAAAAAAAACAAACACCATTATAATTTTGAAAGTAAGTATAGCAGGGAACTTGACCACATCAACATGGCACAGAACTACAGGAAGCTTGAAATTCTTCTTCAACTCCTTTATTCTGTAATATAGGTAGTCTGGATTAGGGGTGGACACGGGTCGGGATTTACTTCAACCTGAGTCCCGACCCAATTTCAACTTTTTTCATCTTGGGCTGGGCTCGACCCGAATTTGGTCTGATTACAATCAGGGCAGGTTTAAGTCGGGCCAATTTTTTTAAAATTTTTTAAGAAAAAAGTTTTTAATTTTAAAAATTTATATTTTTATATTTGCTTAATTATTTTGGGCATATAACCATTTTTTAAAAATTTATGCAATAGATATGAAAAAATATGAACTCAGTGAAAAAAATTAAAAAAAATACAAATATAGTAGTTAAAACTTAAAAAAATATGTATTTTTTAATTTTATTTTTCTTACATGAATGTAATAATTATACTTATGAGAGTTCTAACATATATTTTGACCCCTCTAATTATTTTATAATTTATAAAATATGTTTAAAAATTTTTGGTTAAAATTATAAAAAGACCCTTAAAAATGAATTCTTTTTTAATTTAGTCCCTATCTTTTTTTATATAAATATATATATATATATATATGTAGACCTCGAGCCAAGCTGGGCACAATAGGACCAAAAGATTATTCCGAAACCCGTCATAACTTGAAGTACTATCCCGACCCGTCCACGGGCCAACCGGGTCAGGATAATTTTGCACACCCCTAGTCTAGATGCAGGAGATGATGCCGATGACTGCATTAAACCATCCACCTGAGTTAGGTAGATGCATAAATATTAAAAGGTAAAAACATTAAACAAATCTCACATAGTAATAGAACTTATCATATATTAAAATTGCGAATGGTTCTATAAGAAAGATGATTAAGAAAAGAAAAAAGGTCTTCTTTGAAATGTTCCACACAACATATATTACTCACTTGATTGAATCACAAGATATGAATCTTGTTAATGATTATGAAAGATTGTACTATGTAAACATCATTACTAAATTTAATTTTATAGGTCATTAATACATTGCATAACACATGCACCAGGTGGGTAAGAACGGGGACCACGTGGCATCATTAGCACTTACAAATAAGATGCACTAGGACATTAGGTGATTGGTAATTTGACGCGAACAATAAAAATGTAGTCAAAATTTTGTCTTATAGATCAAAATATTTTAATAATCAAGTGCTTATCCCAACACTACTGATTGTAAGTCTGTAACAAATAAACTAAATGACATCTTAAATTCCTAACCATCGCCTGTAACTTCTTTAGAATAATTAGCATATTAACAAGAGAAGTAGAGACTAGGACCTGAGATAAAGTGCACATATGCAAGTAGTCATGGACAACATCTGCAAATGTCCACCTGACATTCCTAGTATGTTTAAGCAATGGATTTCCCTTCTGCAAAGGGGAAAAGAAACGTAGGTGGGAATAATGGATATGCATCTTGATTGAAGGGGTCTTGTCTTAGCTCTATATGTGCTAAATAATTTGGTTTTAATAAAATCAAGTATAAATTATAACCATATCATAACTATTAAGTCATATACCATGGATTTTCATATAATAAATTAAGTTCTTTCTAGGGAAAATTATGTCTAAAGACCAAAAGATGAAAAAACTTATTCTTAAGGACATTTACCATTAGGTTCAACAACTTGTTGCTAAACTCAGTGGTACTCATCCTAAAATAAGTAGTAACAGGTCCTTAAGAATAATTTTCATCATCTTTGGGTCCTTTATTATAATTATCCCTTCTTTCTACATCATAATGCAATTTATTTTTAATGGATAATTGGGGCTAGAAGCCCATATGTAAAATTTATTTGTTTCAGTACCATCTCTTCTTATAGTGTCAAACCATGAAGTATTGCCAAGAAAGATAGGGATTTGCTTCATGCATTGAGTATTTCTATATGTGGGTGCCTCAAAGACTTTACACCTCGGATGAGTTAAGGTTGAATGCAATAGAAACATCATCTCTTCTATCACCAGTCGATGCAACTGTTGGTGTTATAGAGCGAAATCTACATATTGCAGTTATTTTAGGAAGGATTACTACATGGAATGCCATTTGACTTACCCTACAACAAGTCTTCAATACGATGCTGGGATTGCTATTTCTATGGATATTACACTTAGTAATAAACTTACACTTTGAATGAAATTGATTTTTTTTCTGTTTTTAAATTTGATGGGATAAATGAAGTGAAGCTCATATTCAAGAGCCAACCGTTTCATATTTGGTTGCATGTTTTGCACAGCATAAATATGGATTTCCCTTTATGTAGAACAACAAAAGAAGACATTCTTCTATGTCATAACCATCAATTTTTGTAAATTCCTAGATATTAAAAGAAAAGATGAAAAAGATGATAAAAAGGAATTGGAAGCTTAATTAAAATGAAAGAGAAAGGTTAAAAGTAAGAAAAGAGTAAAATAAGAGAAAGAGGGGTTAGTTTAACCATAAAGCAAAAAAGATTAAAGATTTAAAAAATACAAGAATTAACATGAGAAATGTATATCTTTATGAAATAAGATTAGCAAATTAAACATATGAGGGTGGTTTGATTAAATCCTTGACGATGTACAAGTTAAGATTCCCAATGGCAATAGTTTAGACTGCATTTTTTCTTGATTATCTATAACCTCTAAGCAAATATTTTTAATAAAGAAGAGAGTCCAAAATTTGCTACGGAGTAGTTGGTTTTTGAAAAAACTGAAAAATGAGTTCAAATAGAAGAATTAAAGTATAAGGACAAAATATTCATTTTCTAAAAAGGTTAAAAACCCTAGTTTATATATTTGTGGGCCATGCCTTTCATCTTTTCCATGTCATAACTAATCTAGGTAGCTCCAAAACTATTTTCATGGTGGCTTGAAAAAGGAAGGAGAGAGAAAAGAAAGCAAGCTAAAATAGATAAAAAATTATGCCAAATTTTGTTATGATTCAATTATGAAATCTTCTATATTTTTCATGCTTTTTCTCATAGTAGGTTTAGTTTCTAAAAAAAGTGAAGTTTGTAACTATCACCTAAAGCAAAATAGCTTAATTAAGGAAATCAAATATTTCAAAGAAACCTATATTAAGAGAGCTTCAAGACAAGATATGATTTAATTATGGAAAACTTTTATTTCTTAGAACTTTAGACCTTTTCATGTTCGGCCAAGAGAGAGAGAGAGTGAGGGAAGCATATGTATTTGATGAAAGCTTGATGAAATCAAGGGTTTAAAAGAGTGAGGGATAAGAATATGCAAAGAAGCTAACTTAGAAACCAAGATAAGGTAAGGTAGCTTCGCATAGGACTCAAATTAGGCTATGAATATTTCAAAAACCTAAGAGGATTATTTGATTCATATAATATCATGATTGAACTAGAAATGAATCATAGATATCCTAAAGACCTCAAATTCCTTCTTAAACAAACAAAATCCCAGGATTGAGGCAATAGGGAGGTGTCTCAGCCTAGGTGAAGAAAAGACATTTAGGAAAATTTTTCATTTAGTCTAATAAATTTAGAGGCTGAGTGATATAGAGACTAGATGAATCATTGGTTTGAGAAAGAGAATGAGATTTGCTAATGTTGAAAGCATGGTTCCATAAAAACTCTAAAGTGCCTCATGAATAGAACGAGTGGTATGGCTAAATTTTAGACTTGTTTTAGCCATGAAAGGTAAGTAAAAATGAGATAAATAAATGATGGAATCGATATATGAAGTGTAGCAAATGGAAATTGGCACTTAGAGATATTTAAAGTAACTTAAAATTTATACTCCAAGTTCTGATATGTACATTTAGTGATAGAATGAGATGGAATAGGTTCTAATTGGTTATTTTGTATTTTAATTGATGTGTTTAGGCCAAATTAGTGTAACCACACGCTTATGTGTGTGCAAAACCAAGAAAAGTAAAGAAAAAGGAAAAGAACAAGTGGACTAGTGTTTGACCAAGATTCTGGGCTTTATTAGGTAGCTTACACTTCCTTCCTTGCATGCATTAGATGCATTTAATTTGAAATGTATTGTGTGTATTGGTTGTTCTTATGAGATGCTTAACTCTATGCTTGAGTTGGCTATATTAATGAGTTTCTATACATGTATGAGATATGACTTTGGCTCTTAGTTAGAGTAATGGGGAATTGAATGCAGTAGTTCTTTCCTAATCCAAAGATGAGCCTAGCTAGTATATTTTACACCATGGCTAGACAAGTTCAAATGTTTTATGTCAATCCAATGTGCTAAGCTGTTTTATGTGAATATGACCGTTCATACTTGCATTTCATTATTGAATTGTTTATTACATTGGAATGGTTGACTTCTTGTATCATATTAACCATGGCTAGGTAAAGAGAAAAACAAAGAAGATGATGAGATAAAGACCTAGAGAGACCAAGTACATTAAAAAATTAGCATAGAAACTTGATAAAGTATATGTATATATGTAAATGTATATTTTGATGTAGTGTAATAGCAACTTGTACAAAAGTGTTAGACCACAATTGTATAACCATTTGATGTATGTATAGGATATAGGAATATGTTTTGATACATGGAAATCCTTTGAATCTACATGCATATCTTCAAGTAGAATGGTGATTTTTAGATGCAAGGCAATTTTCATATGATGAATTATTCATAAAAGTTGCATATATGAGTTGAAATTTATTCATAATAAGAAGTGGCATATTAGAGTTTAATTGGAGCATGTTGGAACAAAAAATTTGACTAATTAAGCTACAAAATGTCTCTCTGTCCCTAACTACCTTAATAAATGAATTTGGGGCTATAATTCCATGAGCATTTAAAAGACATTCAGAGCTTTTTATGGAACCAAAGTTTATATTTTTTTAGAGACCTATAAGATATTTGGCCAATTTTCAAAATTGGCCTCAAAATAGCTATTATAGTCTAGTACTATTCATTTTGCACCAAAATTTGGTTTTTATAGCTTTTGAGGGATCAAATAGATTTATTTTGACTTGAAATTTTTACAATAGAAAGTTCATATTATAAGCTTTAAAATGACACTTTATTTGCCTTGATTGGAGTTGTATGGTTTATGTTATGAATTTTTAAAATTTATACATATTTAGATGCATTATGGCTAAAGTAAGGAAATAGTTCTTTTTATGTGTTTGAGCTTTGCATACATGATATTTTGCCTGGAACCAAGTATTTGAAATTTAATTATGAGTGGGAATTGTAGAGAAATTTTTTTAGAGTATCATGAGCCCATTTGATGCATTTGATAACTAGATTCGAATACTAAAAGGATTTGTAATGTATATTTACACCTAAATGGTATAAAGTAAATGAGATATTGTAGGGTGTGACATTTTGTATATAAATTCTTACCTTATTTAAGATGATATAGTTCCATTGACCTATCTTGTGTGGTGAAAATGTTGACAATGCATAATATCTATCATTCATCGCATCAGTAGTTCCTCAAACTTCCATTACATTCATGTTCGTTGACTTACATGCTGCTTAACTAGTCACATTGGAAGGATCCTCTTGTTCTCCGCCATGCTATAGTCTCATCTAATTCGTTGTTTATAGGTTTCTTGGGATGTAGTTCTTGGAAACCTGCTTCTTGATACAATTGGTTACAATTTTAGTCAGAAATACCACAATAGGGTTATTCAAGTCAAATTCGTCTCCCATTCTTATAATCTAAACAATTTATATGATTTTTGTGAGCATTAAATAACCTTTAAAATAATTAATTATGCTGCTGGTCATTTCTTATTCACATATTAGATAGGAATTCTTCCTAAGGGATATACACTTACGAGTTTGGATGCTTTAAAGAAGGAGGGATCTCTCAATGTTCAAGTGAGGACTACCATTGTGGATTTTGAATTTGTTGAAAAAGTAGGTTGCTTTATTTATTCTTTTCATTTTGCAATGTTTTTACTTAAAAGGGGCCGTGATGAGGAAGGAAGTGATTAACTGTCTAAGGAACAACTAATAGTAATCCTAATCATCTGGCTTTTGATCTTGCACTAATTTATTTACTTATCTTGCATTTTGTATTCTTGTGAACTCTATTGAGTTGACAACAATGTTAATTATTTGAGCCTTCCATGTCATGCAATTTAATGCAGGAAAAGTATCAGCTACAATATGTTACTATCTTACTAATATCTACATTTTCATTGCTCAATTAGTTTTTTTTAATGATAATTAATTGACAGTTGACAACACATTTAGACTATGGTGTTTTATATTGTTAAACATTGGACATATTTCATGAATAGCCCTAGTTGGTGTTGCAACCGAGTATCTTATGATAATCACACCTAGAGGGGGTGAATAGGTGTGATGTGTAGAATATATAATTTTAATACCTTTTTAAAAGATGAGGACCAATGGTCTTCTATCTCAGTTTACTAAAGGTGGAGGACTTTTGTACAAAACAATTGAAAACAAATAAAATCTTATTAATTTGATGATGTTAGATGCAAGTGATGTTAATAAATAGTTAATTTTTGTGTATGTAGTTAATGATGCAAATAATAATAAAATCAAGATGAGGTCCTCCGAAAGTGGAGGAGCAGAGGTCAGTATACTTGAGATTGCACACAGAGATTTATCCTAATTTGGTCAACCTTAACATATGTCCAGTCCCCTCAAAACACTCACACTAAAACAATATACTTACATAAATGTGGTTAACACCATTTACAAGCCTCACCACATGATGATTTTTCAATAGGGTTTTTAATAGCTTACCCTTAACTCTTTTTTGATCTTCAACAACACTTCTTTTCTTTTATAATGATTTCAAGTGCAAACAAAAATGCTTCTTACAAGTAGATATTCTAGACACTAAGCAATACTCAATCTTGTATATTTCTTCAAGTTTCTAGCACTTATCTCAATCTTATATGTATCTACAACATTCAAAGTTTCGAATATATAGACTTCTTGCATTAACTAGCCATTAGAGATAACTCTGATATTCAATACTTAACTTTACTGGCACATTCTCAAATTATCTCAAATGTTCAAAACTTTCAGCCTTCACAGTTCTTGCTCTTTCATAGAGTTAGTCTGGTCAACTTATATTTAATGCTAATTATAGAGCTCGAAATGAGTTTTTAAGAAAAACTTTATTTTCATGTAAGTAATCAAAGGCTGACATAGCTAACACTTTTTGTTCATGTTCATTTTACGTAAAAACCATAACTTGTTTGTCTGTTCTTCATAAAGTTATTTGTCGTTTAGTACATAATCTTAGCTTCTTAAAAGTACCAATAAGAACAATCAAGGCCCAGATAAATTAACACTTGGCTTATTGGGCCGATTCAGATTATGGGCTTTTACATAAATCTGATTCAAGTTTTATTATCATCAAAGTCTTTAGGCCAATCAACCTTGGGTCAACAATCTCCCTCTTTTGATGATGACAAAACACTTAAATAGTTTCAAGCTTATTTATGTGAAGGTTTATTTTATACAGGAGTTACACTCCCCTGACAACAAGCACTAGTTTCAACTAAGATAATTTTAATGCTTATATGTTAACAAGTAAATCAATTTCAATATTTTAGCAAATGATCATTTCAACTAGCATTAACCATTCATGCCAATAACAGTATTAAGTAGTCATAACACAGATATAAGAGAAATTCAATAATCACAATAACCATGGATCATTAATCAAGGTTTCATTATGAGTATACTTATATCAATGTCTCCCCCTTTTTGTCATCAACAAAAGGGAAAAGAAAATAGCAAATTCATAGGTAGATGTATAAGAAATGAAATGCATAAAATGCAGAAGAGTGAAAGGTAAGGTCATCACTGGCAATAGTCAAGCATGAAAGTATTCTCAATGATGCGCATGACAAAATTGTGAACTGAGATCACAATAGGCAACTCTTATCGTTTGAGTAAGTTGAAGGATAGCAAAGTCAAGGTCGTGAAGACGCTGCAGGAGTTCCATGCCATCTGTTTGAAAGATTTGTTTGGCATCGTCAAATTCAGTGGTGACAAAGTCTAACTGCTATTTGAGGACACCATTAAAACTAAAAAATGACTAATGGCACCCATATTTGTAGTTAAAGATTCTATGTTAGAATGAAGAGATGAAATATTGTTGTTTAATAAGTGAAGTTGTTGAAAGATATCGTAGAGAGTAGGCTAGATGGAGGTGGAGGTTAGAGGAAGGGAAAGTGGTGGAGGGGAGTGAGGTGGAGGTAAAGTTAGAGGAGGAGAGCTTGGAGGAGAAGGTGGTGGAGGAGAATCAGGTGGAAGAGGTGGAGTGAGAGGATAAGGTGAAGTAGGAGTGGGTGGAGAGAAAAGAGGGGAAGGTGAGAGAGAATGAGATGGTGGAATAAAGTTAGGAACTTCTTTCTTGGGGGATAGAGAAAATAATGGAGGAAGAGGGGGAAGGTCATCATGAATGGGGGTAGGTGGAGTAGTGGCAAGATTTCTTTGACGCTTATAGTGAGGAGAGGAAGGTAGAGGAGGAAGGAAAAGTAAGGGAGTGGAAAAGATTAGGTTACGGAGAAAGGAGGAAATGTCAACTTGAAGTGGTGATGGGTGGAAGAATAGTGAAGCTTTCTAGCGGGATAGAAGTTTTAATAACTTGACCATCTTCAAGAGTGGGAACATCTTCTGAGGAGGAGGACAAGTGTGTCATAGCCTTTCTTTTTGGACTTGGAAGAAGAGGATGGCTATCCACACTTATAGAAACTTATTGTGGATTGAGGACTCAATTATACTTGAGTCGAAAGGCCTCTAGATCCTTTCGAAATTCTTTCAAATCATAGTTTCAAATCCACTCATTTCCTACAGGTGTGTATTTCATTTGGGGCAAAAAAGTATCATCATATGTTCTTTTCATCACCCGACCTTGATATCCTTCAAAATTGACATCTTGTCCCCTAAAAGTTCTTGTCAGAAGCATTCCATAGGGAAGACTAAACGTTGGACTTTGATTCCTTATAGATTCTTCCATGAATGTAAGTATCCAATAGTATACATTAATGTTCTACATAGTAATCAAATTATAAACCTAGAAAATGTCTCTTCAAGACATTACATCTAGTGACCATATTCTAAGAAACATAATTGTTCCAGTAATGTGCATTGCAACTTGGTACTGAAAAGCTAGAGTTTGGGCATTCATTTTTTGACTAGTGACTAAGTCCTTTCGCTCAACCACCAAGTCATAAATGTCAGTGAATGAAGACTGCATTTCAATAGGCCACGAATATCCAAAGAAGAAAAATTAGGGATATTATGAAAATGGAACCCCAAATATTTTCTCTAACAGTGCTATACCCACAGTAATTAGTTTGCCATTAACCATAAAGCTGAGGGCTTTTCGTGGTTTTATAACTACCATATTACAATAAAACTCCCTAACCAAATCATCATATACCAGTTCATCTACTGTCACCAGAGGAATCCATCCCATGGCTTTAAACTTAGGTTCTAAGAAGCAGTTTAATTAGGAAAAACAAGTGAAATTGACACACCTTCCAGGAGCAACAGGTTAATGTTGGAAGTCGACAATATATTTGTCGAGATGTTGCTTTGTTCAAAATTTGGGTAAAAGATAAGACATTTCTATGGGGGTTTCTTCATCTTTGTTCATCTTCTTCTTGCCTTTGCCTTTTGGTATGGTGGTCTTTTTAGAAGACAGTTCTCAAATGGAAATCCCTTTTAATTTGCCCAGAAATTTTTTGATGGTTTTAGAGTCTTCCCAATTTGGGTCATGTTTGATAACTTTTCTCTTTTTCCATTTTTTGCTTTTGATGGAAACCTTCTTCATTTCTTTCAATCTCTCTCTTTCACGGAGTTTTTCTAAGGCTTATTCTTTCTTCAATTCTTCTTCTTCAATGTCAATGACTCCCTTAACCAAAATGAACTTCTTTGACCTTTGTGAGCGAAGAAGTTAGAATGTGAATCGATTGAAAGGACTTTCCATCCATGGGATGAGGGTTAAGTGAAGTGAAACTGTGCAAGTAGTTATGACGCGACATTTTATTATGCCCAAAAGCGGGTTCTTTTTTAAAAAAATAGCTTTTAACTGTCACTTTTATAAGCTTAAGACCATCATAAGTTGTCCAATACATCCCTTTTTGAGAATACTTTATTGCTTTTAAAATTGCCTCAGAACATGTGGTAGAAAATGCCAAAACACTTTAATAATGCAAAATGCAATTTTTGAATATGTGTCCACACAGGGATGCATCAGAAAAGAATTAATTTAAAATGAAATCAATAAATGCATTTATAAACATAAATCAAATTCAATCAAGATTTATCACATAATTTATGAAACCGCACAGCAAAGCAATGGAGAATCATTCTAAGTTTGTTTTTAAATATACAAACCTATTTTTAACCAAATGTTTTGTAAAAATATCTGCAAGTTGATTCTCGATTTGAGTATACATTACCTCCACATTTCTTTATTGTAAAAAATCTCGAATGAAATGATGTTTCACTTTAATATGCTTAGTCTGAGAGTGATGTATAGGATTCTTGGTAAGGCAAATAGCACTAGTGTTGTCACAAAATATGAGAATGCGGCTAGTGTTGATTAAATAGTCCTCCATTTGATATTTCATCCATAGTAATTAAGTGCAGTAACTACCAACAGCTATGTATTCAGCTTCAGTAGTAGAGAGAACCACAAAACTTTGCTTCTTACTGTACCAAGATACTAGTGAATTGCCAAGAAATTGACAACACCCACTTGTGTTTTTTCTATCCAGTTCATCTCCGGCAAAGTCTATATATGTGTATCTAACTAGATTGAATGTATTAGTTTTAGGATACCACAAATCATAGTTTTGAGTCCCCACTATATATCTAAATATTCTTTTAACAACAGTAAAGTGAGATTCTTTGAGATTAGCTTGAAAACATGCACACTTACATACACTAAACATAATATTTAGTTTACCAGCCATTAGGTACAGTAAATAGCCAATCATACTTCTATATTTCTTTTGATCAAAGTCCTTACTATTCTCATCTTTATCCAAGGTAGAGGAGGGACATATTAGAGTTCACATTGGTTTTGAGTTTTGAAACCTATACTTGCAGATTAATTCTTTAATATATTTGGACTAACTGATGAAACTTTTTTCTTTTGTTTGTTTTATTTGTAGTCCAAGGAACAAGTTTAATTCTCCCATTATGCTCATTTCAAACTCGCCTTTCATTAGTTTAGCAAATTCTTTGCACAAACATTCATTAGTACTGCCAAATACTATATCATTAACATAAATTTGAACAAGCAATGATTCATTATTACTTTTCTTAATGAAAAGGGTTGTGTCAAGTTTCCCTCTTGATAATCCACTTTCTAAAAGAAAATTATTCAACCATTCATACTAAGCTCTTGGAGCTTGCTTTAAATTATAAAAAGCTTTTGACAGCTTGTACACATGGTTGGGCAATTTTTCATCTTCAAAACTAGAAGATTGCCTAACATAAACCTCTTCAATGACATAGCCATTTAGAAATGCACTTTTGACATCCATTTGATATAATTTAAAGTTCATATATAAAGTATAAGCAAGTAATATTCTAATGGATTCTATGCTAGCAATAGGAGTATAGGTTTCATCAAAGTCAATGCCTTCTTGTTGAGAGAAACCTTGAGCCACAAAACTTGCTTTATTTTTTACAATGTTACCTTTTCATCTAACTTGTTGTGGAATACCCACTTTGTTCCAATCATAGATGCTCCTTCTAGTATCTTCACCAAATTCTATACGTTATTTATTTCAAATTGATGTAACTCTTCTTCTATGGCAATAATCTAGCTTTCATCTTCTGGGGCTTCATTCATAGAGTTAGGCTCAATCTTAGATAGTAAAGCCAGATTATTTTTGAAGGAGGATTTAGTGCGTCTTCCTTCATTTAGATCACCAATGATAAATTATGAAGGATAAGAAGAAGAGTGTCTCCATTCACCGGGAAGTCTGATGCCTTTTGGTGTGGATTCTGGTTAGTTTTGACCATGATTGCTTGAGGATGCACCATTATCCTTTTCTTGACGAAGTGTTCCTTCTTCATTAGGTTCTTTATTCCACTTTTGGATGTCTTGACAAGGTGGAGGATCAATGTCGCTCTAACTTCTGTCAGTGAGTTTGAAAGCACTTGAGTGGATATTTCTACATTTATAATTTATCTTACTTATCGTGTTAGGACTTGTAAGCATCTAATTTCTACTTATAGTTACTTCATCTTCATCTGTACCTATGATTTTACCTTTACCACCATCAGCAAAGGTGACAGATCCTCCATCTGCCCTTGAAAATGATAGAAATTGAGATGGATCTCTGGTCATGTGTCTAAAACAACCACTGTCTACAAACCATTACTATCTAGAGATCCTCCCTTTCAGACATACTGCACAATTTTTTTAAATTCTTCTTAGGTACCCAATTTTTTTTGGGTCCTTTCTGATTAGTAGCCAAGATAATAGTTCCTTTTAGAACCCACATGAGTTTTCTCTTATCTAGTTTACATTTATAACATGCATGTCCAAACTTGTTGCACTGTAAACAGAAACTAGAGGATAAAGCTTTAATAAAGAAATTTTTATATAATTTCACACTTGATCTTTCATTATACTCGATTCTAGTTTTATCAAACATACATTTTTTTTCCAAGCAACATGTTTAGATTTTCTTCTCCCTTCACAAAATTAGCTAAATCTTTAATAAGCTCAGTAACCTTTTATTTCAAAGTTTCATTTTCTAGCAATATGGATTCTAAATTATTATTTAATTATTGAACATTTTCCTTTAATTTTGAATTAGTTTTAGTAGCTTTTCATATTTAACAAACAAATTTTTAAAATTTATGAGTAGTTCATTAAACATTTCATCTAATTCATTATATGATAAAGAGTTTCTAGAAGTCTTCGAGAGCCATAAAACACATATTGGCTATTTCTTGTTTAAGCTCCTTTTCTTTCTCATCATCACTCCAGGTTGTCATTGCTTTTTTTTTTTTCAAACAATTTTGTTGTTCTCCTTTTGAGATAAGGACAATCAGATCTCATATGTCTATTCTTTCCACATTCATAACAAGCGATAATGCTCTTTAAGGGTTCTTTCTTCGCGTTTGTTTTAAGTGCATTTCCTTTAGATTTCCAAAGTTCTTTCTTCTTGTTATCATATTTATCTATCCTTTTAGAGAAGAAAGCTATGTCTTGTTCATTTACTTCCTCTTCTTCTGCTTCTTTCGCAGAAGCCTTTTCTAACATTGTTGATTTTAGTGTTAGAATTTTCCTTCTATGATCCATCTCGTGTCTTTTTAATTGATTCTTCTTATATACTATGAGTATTCTCTGTAGTTCATCATATGAAAGAGCTTAGAGGTTATTGCTCCCAATGGAATCTGCTTTGGATTGCCATTTCTAAGGCAAGCTTTTAAGAATTTTTCAATTGAGCTCATAGTCAATATATTTCAATCTAGAGCTTGTAGATCTCAAACCAACTTAGCAAATTGATTGTACATCTCTTCAATGCTTTTGAATTCTTTCATATGGAAGAGTTCAAACTCATAGTCTAGCACATTTAAATTGCTTTCTTTAACTTTAGAAGTTCCTTCATGTGTCACAATGAGTTCCTCCCACATTTCTTTGGTTGTTTTACAACTTAAGATTTTGTCATACTCAGGTCCATTGATGGAGTACACAATGATATTCCTAGCACATGGTTCCATTAAACTATTTTGATATCATCCTTAGTCCACTCTGCTCTGGGTTTGTCAACAACAACTCTAGTTGTTAAATCCACTTTTTAGGGTTTCTTTGGACCTTTCATGATAACTTCCCACATCAAGTAATCAGTTGAACATATTAATATCTTCATTCTTTCTTTCTAATGTGAGAAGTGTTTTCCTGTGAAATAAGTGGTCTAAGGGTTGAAAATCCTTCCCCGAAATAAGCTTTCTCAAGCAAGTTGATGGTGGCCATATTCTGCACACAAAAGAAACACTGGACCTTTTCTCACTACTATTAGGCACATCATAAAAAAAGACCTACTTTGTTACCAATTGATAATTACACATAGAGGGGGTAAATAGGTGTAATTTGCAGAATATACAATTTAATACCTTTTTTAAAAGAGAAAGACCAATGGTCTTCTATTTCAGTTTATTAAAAGTGGATGACTTTTGTACTGAATGATCGAAAACAAATAAACTCTTATAAAGTTGATGATGCTAGATGTACGTGATGTTGATAAAAAGTTCACTTTTGTTAATGTAATTAATGATGTAAATAATAATAAAATCAAGATGATGTCCTTCAAAAGTGGAGAAGCAAAGGTCAACACACTTGAGATTGCACATAGAGATTTATCCTGGTTCGGTCAACTTTGATCTATGTCCAATCCCCTCAAAACATTTAAGGGATTTTTTCACTAAAATAATATACTTACAAAAATGTGATTAACACCACTTACAAGCTTCACCACATGGCGATTTTTCAATAAGATTTTCAAGAACTCACTTTTAACTCTTTTTTGATCTTCAACAATACTTCTTTTCTTTTACAATGATTTCAAGTGCGAATATAAATGCTTCTTTCAAGCAGATATTCTGGAAACTAAACAATAATCATTTTCGTATATTTTCTCAAGTTTCTAAAACTGATCTCAATCTTATATATATCTACAACATTTAAAGTTTTGAATATAGACTTCTTACATTGACTAGCCATTAGAGATAACTCTAATATTCAATGTTTAACTTTACTAGCACATTTTCATATTATCTCCAACATTCACAACTTTCAACCTTTATAGTTCTTGTTCTTTCATGCAGTTATTTTGGTCAACTCATATTTAATGCTAATCACGAAGAGTGAAATGAGTTTTGAAGAAAAACTTTATTTTTGTGTAAGTAATCAAGGACAGACGTAGGTAACATTTTTCTGTTCATGTTCATTTTATGTAAAGACCATAACTTATTTGTTTATTCTTCATAAAGTTTTTTGTCGTTTTGCACATAATCTCGACTTCTTAAAAGCGCTAATAAGAACAATCAAGGCCCAGATATATTAACACTTGGCTTATTAGGCCGAGTTAAATTATGGGCTTTTATATAAATCTGATTCAAGTTTTATTATTATCATAGTTTTTGGGCAAATCAACCTTGGGCCAACATCTTATATATGGAATTGCTTAAAGAGGTCTGGATGACATAAGAAAGGTTTATTCAATTATTAACTATTTCACACACAAACCATTTTAATCAACATAAAAGGAAAATTCAAAGGGCATTAACATCACTAATAGGACTTTTATTTTCATCATGGTAGTTTGATTTATTGCTTAAGAGCCTGGGCTTCTGCTTTTGTGTCAACATAAAGGAGCTCGTGCTAAGCTTCTTGAAGCCATATCCTATGGAAAGTCTATAGGGTCCTGCATTGATGTTATAAAGAATTTCATCGATGTTTCATATATCTTATTGAGACTGTTTGTCTATATATATAGTTACAGCTGAAAAGAATTTTGTTCAATTTAGTTTCTTCTATTGAGCACTTTTGAAGGTTTTATATGTGAATGGGCATTTTCTTAGATTTGGAAGGATGAGTGATAAAATTCTATATAATTAGTTCTCAGTAGGTTTATCAAGATGGGCCTGTGACAAAATAGATAGTAATTTTAACCTAAATTTATGTTATACGAATGCATGTTATTCACTTTTTTAAATCAAAGTCTGCATAAGATTTATTGAAGATTCCAAGCAAAGAAATATAACTGAAAAAAGAATTATAATATTTGACCCTCTAGTAGAAACATCATCACTCACATCGATTTAGTATCCTTTAAGTAGAGATACCTATGTATCTTAAGCCATTTGAATTAGACTTTCCTTGAACTTAGATATTCATGGATAAATTATTAAATGCATTTTGTAATGAATAAGGTGTGTACTTTCCAAAGAATAGTTGTATCTAAACTATTTTGAGTATTAATACAGTTAAGAGAGACAATTAAGGTTATACTTATAATTAATGAGCTTTCTTAATTTCCTTAGAAAAAAATCACCACAAATGGATCTTTATTCTAATATTCTTTTTAAGTTTGAATAGAATTACATTTTATAAATTTATATTATTTTTACTATTTATGAATAGAAATATGATTCTAAAGAATAACAAAGTGCTATGTAATTTAGTCATTTTCTTTTTTTCAAAAATTTTATATTATATTTTACATGCTTCTTATAACATTTTATGGGTAGTCACCATAGAAAGAGATAAAGATAAAATTAGTAACATATAAAAACAAATTTAGTGAATTATACTTTATGATGTGAGATGACTTTGGTTGTTATTAAGAAAAATTCATTGAACTTGGTTTACTGAGGCTAAAAGAAGGCAGAAAAGACCCTTCAAAGAGATTACAAGAGACTGAGAGACTACACCCTTAAAACAAGAATAGTGAATGCCCCGGGAGACATGCACGATACTTACTAGTGCTCAATTCCCTCAACTGTGTTTAAGACCCTTCTTCCTTTCGATCAAGTGTGGGTTGAAGCAGCTCTAATACCATCCCTGACTCGATCACAGCTGGACCTGATTCCATAGCTACAGTCGAAGGTAGAAAGAGAAGTCAAGAATGAACTAAGCCTGACAAAGAATTCTGCTCAATCTTGAAGTGTAATCTTAAATACTGTATTATTCTCACATAACAATGTACTAAATATTATCATCTAATTTTAACATATAAAATACCATCAAAGAACCACGCATGTCATTAGCATATTAACTTGTTTCACAATATAGTATAACTAGTATCTCTTCCCCCTTCCTCATAAATTTGTAGGTACGTACTTCTAGGAGGTACCTTAAAGGCCCCTGTAGTTGGCCGGATGATGTATAACATGCTATCAATATAATTAATCATACTATAAACAATGAATTTCATATCATAATTGAGTAACTGAAGTGTATCTGAATCAACGGAAGCTATTAACAAGCAAGTAAAAATAGAGAATTACAACTGACTTGACCCCTTTTGTTTCAGAGAAAGAGCAATTGAAAATTCTTGATGATGGAGTTAATTGAGCGCAGTCTATTTTCTAATCTTAAAAGGTCGTGCATTAAAAACTGACTACGTCAAATAATAACCACCATAAAATAAAATTAATAATAATATACTTTTAATTAATTAAATATATCATTTTACTTATAAACAAAATATATATTCTCTCTTCCATAAGACCAATCTTGTGATAGAGAACTGTTAGCTACTAAAGGGCTGTTAGTTAGGACCTCTACCCAATGGTCTAGCATACAACTTTATCTATCATAGGCTATATACCACTAATATAGGCCCAATTTGTTCCAGACTTAATGTTTAATACAAAATACTAATTACTTAATTTATAATTATTCCTCTTGACTAATTAATTAATGTCAATCCATATAATTATTTAAAATTATTCTAACAATCTTCCACTTAGATGACATTAATTAATTAATCAAAGCACATGCCATAATACCAAAATATACAAATCAAGCAGTTGGTATATATATATTAAGCCTCAACAAATTCAAAAAATGAAACTTCATCAAATCACTAAATTCGTTAGGGAAACAAGTGACAATAAACATAAGGTTTCATAATTTGAATAGAACAGAATGCGTAATTGGTCTTTTCAACCACATCTTAGTAAAGAAACAACACAGAATCACTGAGTTCGTTAGGGAAATAAGTAATATTAAGAACATTCATATAGAATCATTGAATCCATTAGGGAAGCAAATGATATAAAGTGCATCAACATTGTTTCAATATCAACAAAATTACATAAATGAAAAACAAAATATCTTAAACTTCCACTAAACTAAGGCTTTATCAAAATCAACAAGACCCATACGAGTTACATGATTCTTAAATACTCTAATGGGAAAGCCTTTAGTCATGGGATCCGCAAGCATGTGCTCATTGAAGATGTGAATCATGCAAGTCTAACATTCTGCAATTTTCTCTTTGATAAATAGGAGCTTTCACATCAAAATGTTTAGTACGACTGAAATTCTTGTAATTTTAAGAGAATTGTACAGCAGATGAATTATCGCAAAATATGGTAAGATGATGTGATATAGAGTCAATCAAATGTATATCAGAAATCAACTTCCTCAACCATACAGCTTGACAGGTGGCTTTATAACATGCAATATATTCTGCCTTTTATAGTTGAAGTAGCTGTAAGTGTTAGCTTGACACTTTTTCATGAAACAGCTCTTCCACATAACATAAAGATATACCTAGAGGTTGATCTCTTGTCATCTATACAAGAAACATAATCTGAATCTGAATAGCCAATAACCTCTAGTGAATTATATTTTCTATAGGTTAACATATGATTCTTAGTACCTTAAAGATATCTTATAACTTTCTTACTAGCTTTCCAATGATCCTTACCAAGATCACTCAAATATCTGCCAAGTACACTAATAGCAAAAGCTATATTAGGACAAGTGCATACTTATGCATACATGAGACTGCCAATAGCAGAAGCACAAGGAATCTTATCCATTTCAACTCTTTTAGCAACATTTTGAAGGCATTAAGATCATGACATTGTTTTACCTTTTGAATAGGAGTTGGACTAGAAGCACAATTGTCCATTCTAAATTTCTTTAGCACTCTATTAATATAAGTTGCTTGAGAAAAACCTAGAATGCTAAGGGATCTATCCCGATAGATCTAAATCCCTAAAACAAATGAAGCCTCACCAAGGTCCTTCATGTCAAAGTTACATGACAACATGTGTTTTGTATCATTCAAAAAATACATTGAATTACTAACCAGTAAAATGTCATCCACATAGAGCACCAAGATCACAAAATTGTTGCCATCAAATTTTTGATAAATGCAATGGTCGAAAACATTCTTAGTGAATCCCTCTAATGTCATAACCTCATCAAATTTCAAGTACCACTATTTAGAAGCCTGTTTTAATCCATAAATAAATCTTCGTAGCCTACACATCAAGTGCTCCTTACCAAGTTCAATAAATCCATCAAGTTGAGTCATGTAGACTTCTTTATATAAGTCTCCATTCAAAAAGGCAGTTTTGACATCCATATGATGAAGCTCAAGATCAAACTGTGCTACTAGTGCCATAACTACTCTAAATACATCTTTGGTAGACACAGGGGAGAAAGTTTCTATGTAATCAATGCTTTCTTTTTTATTATATCCCTTAGCTACAAGTCTGGTCTTGTACCTTTTAATTTCACCATTAGCCCATCTTTTGGTCCTAAAGACCCATTTACAACCAACAAGCTTGTATCCAACTAGTAACTCATTGAGTTCCCATACATGATTGTGGTGCATGGAAGCAATTTCATCTTTCATTGCCTTAACCAGTCAGATGACTAAGGACTAGACATTGCTTGTTGGAAGGATTTAGGATCCATATCATTTACACCATCAAATTCACACTCTTACAAATAAACCATATAGTCATCTGGTATTGCAGGCCTATAAGCTCTCTGAGAACGTCTTAATCCAACACCTAGTTCACCAATTTTAGTCATAGGTGGTTCTGTACCTATCTCAGTAGGAATCTCAATATCAATTCTATCAATCGTGGGTGATGATGAAATGGGTATAGGCAAAGCAATGCTTTCATCATGTAACTCAATCACTTTGGGTATCGAGCTCCCATTATCCTAGTCATTTTCAAAATAGAATGCTACTCAATGACCTTGGTAGTGTGAAAGGGGCAATAAAATCTACAATCTCTTGATCTGCACAATACCTAATGAAAAAATCACTAACAGTTCTGGGATCTAGCTTCTTCAACTGAGGATCATATGGTCTCACCTCTGCTTTATATCCCTAAACTAAAAAATGCCTAACACTAGGTTTCTTTCCAAAGTAGAGTTCATATGGCATTTTTTGCACGAATTTAGTGGGTACCAAATTCAAAATGTATGCTACAATTTTCAGAGCAACTCCTCACAAAAATTCTAGTAAGGTGGAGTGGCTCATCATGCTTTTAACCATATCTATGAGAGTACGATTGTGCCTTTCTGCAACCCTATTTTACTCAGGAGTACCAGAAATTATATACTGAGCTTCAATCCCATGCTTCTGTAGGAATAGAGCAAATGGGCTTGGATTTCTACCGATTTCAATGTATCTCCTATAATACTCTCCACCCCTATCAAATCTGACACATTTGATAACTCTACTAGATTTCAATTCAATTGCTACCTTAGGGAATATCCACGTCTATCTAAAATAGAACTAGAAATCAAGTTCCTTCTTGTAGAAAGTACATAAACAACATTATTTAAATTCAAAATGTGTCTAGAAGGTAGACATAAATCAACAATTCCTACATATTTTATTGCAGCTTTAGTGCCGTCAAATCCCAAAATGCTCTTTTCTCTCTCACTTAGGATCCTTTTATTTTTGAGTCCTTGTAAAGAATTCACAACATGAACCATTGCACCAGAATCCAACTACCAAAAATCAGAAAGTACCTCAAAACTATTGGATTTTAAACAAACTAGAGCTAAAGGGGCAAATTCAGAAGATATACCTTCCTTTTCATTCTTGTTCTTCAATTTGAAACATTCAGATATCATATGGCATGGTTGCTTATAATAGTGACAATTGCCCTTGAAGAACTTCCTCCGTGAACCCTTCTTCTTACTACTCTTTTTAAACCCAGACTTTGCAGGTTTCTGAGTTTTTAGCTTCTTTCCTTTCTTGTCATGACCACCTAATCTACTGCTTAAACTATACGAGAGGTAATTAGTAGATGGAGTGTGAGAATAGTTTTTCTTAATTGCTTCTTCCTCTTGAGTGACAATAGTTATCATTTGATCCACCGTCCATTCAATCTCCTGTGAGTTATAAGCGATTCGTAGAAACCCAAATTTAGCTGGCAAGGATTGAAGGACGTGGTAGATCAAGATACTCTCACTAGATCAACTCCATAAGACTTCAATTTGTTATAATAGTTTACCATTTTCATAATGTGTTCTCTAACACCTGACATTCCATCATAGTGAGTGTTATCAAGTAGTGATAATTAATAAGCCTTTTGAGTCTTATCTAACTTTTTTAATTTGTCCCCCACAGCCTTCGTGTACTCAGTAGCTGTACCTTTGTCAAGAATGCTCTCTCTAATAGATTTTTAAATTGTGTACTTGATTATGGCTAGACATATCCGGTTTGACTCATTCTCTTGCTTATGGTACTTCTTAGCAGCAGCATCAGATTTAGAAGTAAGACCAGCCAGCTTAGGCTCTTTAAGAGCCAAATTCTTTTCAGAAATTGTAAGGTATATGTCTAAGGACTCCTCCTTCCAATCTTCAAAATTTGTACCATTAAGAGCCCTCACAACAGATAGTTGCTGAACACCATATGCTATCAATATAATTAATCATACTATAAATAATAAATTTCATATCATAATTGACTAACTGAAACGTACCTGAATCAACGGGAGCCATTGACAAGCAAGTAAAAATAGAGAATTACAACTGACTTGGCCCCTTTTGTTTTAGAGAGAGAGAGCAATTGAAAATTCTTGATGATGGAGTTAATTGAGTGTAGTCTATTTTCTAATCTCAAAAAGTCGTGCGTTAAAAATTGGCTACGTCAAATAATAATCACCATAAAATAAAATTAATAATAATATACTTTTATTAATTAAATATATCATTTTACTTATAAACAAAATATACATTCTCTCTTTCCATAAGACCAACCTTGTGATAGGGAACTGTTGGCCACTAAAGGGCTCTTAGTTGGGACCTCTGCCCAATAAGTTAGCATGCAACCCTACCTATTATGGGTTGTACACTACTAACATAGGCTCAATCTGTTCCAAACTTAATATTTAATACAAAATGTCAAATACTTAATTTATAATTATTCCTCTTGACTAATTAATTAATGTCAATTCATATAATTATTTAAAATTATTCTAACATAACATACTTATGAGCAATGAGAAGGCATGTGAATCATAGTATCCTATGTCGGGATTTGGAGGCAAGTACAATATCGGGAATTATAATTTGACACAATGGACAATTGTATTTGTTATTTCCTGATATCCATCATGTTTTTTTATTAAATATTATGAAGGACACGGTTGCCAAGCAACCGTGTCAATTTGAAAAAAAATAAAAAAGCATTTATTAAATGCTGCTTCCCTACGTGTCAACATGAGACGCAGGAGGAGGACAACTCCCAATGCATGCGTGTTAGGATCAAACTATTTTGACCCTGACATGCAAATAAAAATTAACACATGGCAGCGTATGAGTGGAGGCAATGGGATTACGCTGCCACATGTCAATTTTTGATTGGAAAAAAATCTATCTTCATTTTTTTACCGTTTATTTCTTCTCCTCCCAGGTTAAACGACTCTTCTCCTATAGCTTTCATTTTTTCTTTCATTCAATAGCCGTTCCTCCATTTCCTCTTCTCCTTGCCTGTGTTTCACCTTCTTCGTGGGATGTTGGGTCATTATTTCTGTCTCCCTCTAACTTTCCAAGCCACAAGTTTTTATCGGAAGATTATCCTTCAAAGTTTGTAGTGATTAGAAGAAAAAGAAGATAAGATGAGTAATCTGCACTAGGAGAAGGAGCCAAAAAAAAGGAAGTGGTCCCTGATTTGGTATGAAAATTTTAACTTAAAATTATATTTATTTTATAAATGATATGATTATGCTGTAAATAAAATTTAATTACCTGCAATATTTTTTTATTAGGTTTGTATATATGTGTGATGAGTTTTTTATTCTTATATATTGTAGCTGAAACAAAATACAATTGCAAGATCTGAATAAATGAAAAAAAAAAAGTTATGGTTATTTTATGTAGAAAGGGGAAAGAAATTCTAAAATTAAAGGAAAGAGGTTAAAAAAATTGAAGAAAAAATTATGATAAGAAAGAATAACTATTTGGGGAGAAAAATTTATCAATATTAAAGACTATTAGGAAAATAAATTAATTAAAAATAATGATGAAGATATCAAATAAAAACTCTAAAAGGTTATAAGTAATGGAGACATAGAAAAATATTGTAAAAGAAAATTAAAATTTGAAGAACAAATATAGGAAAAAAGGGAAAAAAGTGTGAAAGAATATAATGTAAAAAATAGAAGTGTAAAAAAATATTATTGAATAATATGGTGGGAGAAAAAATATGGAAGGGACAATATATGAAAAGATATAATTGAAAAACTATTATGAAAGTATAATATAAAAAATTGTTATTAAAAAAAGGTAATATAAAAAGATATTGCAAAAAAGGAAACAGGAATTGTCTATGAATTGAAAAAAGAAAATATAAAATTTATAGTGTGGATGAGAAAAAAATGGAAACTTATAATTCTATAGGATATAATTTATATTGGCAAAATATTAGTGTAATATTGAGAAAAATATAAGTAAAAATAGTGAAAATTAAAAAATCAATAAAATGCATGTAATCCAAAAAAATAATAAACTTGATAATTGATAATTTTTTTACTGTATTTTGAATGTTAGTGGCAGTGTTGATTAAACTGGCAAAATGAATAATGGGAAGGAGGTTATATGCATATATTCAAATGGGCAAATATGCGAAACCGAAGAGGGGGCAACATTTATCATGGATACGATTGATGTAATAACTGTTGATTATGATATTTCATTAGAGAGGCTACAACAAGAAGTTGCTGAACAGTTATAGCTTGACTCAAATCAATATGTGTCTAACTTGGTGTATAGGCATCCAGTGTCATTGAGACCTACAAAGTATTGAGCAGGCAAGTTAAAGAGATATACCAATGTCCAAGCGATGTGGGTGGCGAATGCAAAGTTTCCATCACAGTTGGGGTCAGTAGAATTGTATGCAGAAATATCGTCAAAAGAAGTAAACTTAAATGAAGTCACTCAAGCAACAGTTGAATATGTGCCGGATCCACTCCCATGCTCTAGTCACACTATCATCGCTGACGATCAGCTTGCGTTGTTTAGGTCATATTTTGTAGGCGTTGGTCAACATCCAAGTTCATCTCGTCTGCCAAGTGATGATATCTCACACCCAAGTGCGTCACATGCACTAATTGGTACCCCCCATTTCTCCTCCAAAGCAAGCAGAAGATATAATGGATGAATTTGAAGAAGAAGATGAATATGATGCAGCTCCTTGCGATTACAATGATGGTGGTAATACAAATGATGATGAAGACATCAATTGTGTGGATGCCGCTGTGAATCCAGCAACATCCATTAATATTTATGATGACTTGACTGTTGTGTTCCTTGAACAGATAGATGCAGGTGGTGTGAGAGTTCCTAAGTATGCTGAAATGGAGGAGGTAGCAATAAATATGAATGATGGCCAAGAGTTACGTGTAGGTATGCTGTATAATGATCAGTGGTCCTTTCGTAGGGCAATGAAGATATACTCGGTACGTGCACATCACACTTTTAAAGTGTTTCATTCATAAAAAAAGTATGAAGAATACCGTTGCCTTGAATATGGACAGGGGTCATGCAAGTGGAGGGTTAGAGCCTGTTATCGGAGGAAGAAAAATCATTAGGAGATAACAAAATACAATGGGTTTCATACATGTGTGTCAGCATCATTGTCTCAAGACCACTCTAAACTTGATTCTGATGTTATTTCAGTATACCTTGTATCCATGGTAACTGAGAATCCTAGAGTGTCAATTCGAAAGGTCATTGAGCGGGTGCATTCTATTTTTGGATATAATGTTTCATACAAAAAGGCTTGGAAAGGAAAACATCGAGCCATCTTATACGCATTTGGGAATTGGGAAAAATCTTTTGCTTTGTTACCTAGATGGTTAGCTGCTGTTCAGCATTTCAAGCCCGGCTCATATTATGACTTTATGCATAAAGAACATGTACTGACTAGCGTGGCTAATGGGGAGTCTGTCATATTTTATCGAGTATTCTGGACCTTTAAACCATGCATTGAGGTGTTTGGCTACTTGAAACCAATGATCTAAATCGATGGGACATTCCTTTATGGCAAATATAAAAGGACCGTACTGATTGCAAGTATACAGGACGGTGAGAGGAATATTGTCCCATTTGCGTTCGCAGTAGTTGAGGGAGAAACATATGAAGCATGAGCATGGTTCTTATTTAATCTCCGCACGCATGTGGTGAAAGATAAGGATGGATTATACTTGATTTCTGATTGGCATACTAGTATCTTAGTTGCTAGGGTGGCAACCTCCACAAACTTATCATATGTTTTGCCTTCGACATTTGGCTAGCAATATCAATAAGAAATTTAGATTGCCCTGGCTGAAGAAGCTATTTACTAAAATTGGTAAATCTTGCCACCCTGTAACCTCACTTGTATTTGTGTTATACATGCTTCTGCATGGATTTTTCTCTTATCCGTTCTTTTCTTGTACAGGTTACTTATATGAGCAACATAAAGTAGATGAATAATTAGCCCACATACGCCAATTAGACACGCACGGTACACACTGGATTGAGGAGATACCTCAGGGTCAATGGTATCGGGCATATGACATTGATGGCAGACGATGGGGTCATATGACAACAAATTTAGCAGAGTATCAATGCAGTTTTCAAAGGAGTTAGGTTCGTACATGTGCTGGGGTTGGTGAAAGCAACATTTTATAAGCTAACTAAGTATTGGGTCCAGTAAGTCGAGAAGGCGAATGCACAGTTGGAAGCAGGCGAAACCATATCTGAGGACATCAGATTGAAGCTAACAGTCAAAGCTAGAAGAGCATCAGCATGCGCAGTTCGTAGTTTTGATAGACGAGGGTCTACATTTGAAGTAGAGGAGCCATATGATCCAAATAATCAGCAATTTGGTCGATCCTGTAAAGTCAACTTAGTAGAGCGTGCATGTGATTGTGGTGAATTTCAGGCTTTGAAATATCCTTGCCAGCATGTATTAGCAGTCTGTGCCCACGTTCGCATGGATTACGTACAATTCATTAATCGAGTGTTTCGATTAGAAACTATTTCGAAGGCCTATGACATTGAATTTCATCCCATTGGTAGTAAAGTATACTGGCCCCATGTTCAAGGCCCAACGCTTATTCCAGAGCCAATAATGACACGTGACAAAGGTCGTCCCAGGTCAAGCCGAATACGAAATGAAATGGATTGGCAAGAAAGTTCGAGAGATCTGCCACGATGTGCATTATGTAGACAGTCGGGTCATAATCGCGCGACTTGTCCATCGCGTCCCCATCCAAACCCGTAGCCTTTTAGTTTGTCGATTGTTTTTTCTCCCTTCTTATATTAGAAATGCTTTATATACTACTTTTCTTGTGTTATTTGTATGAAGGATGTAAGACAATTTTAATAAAGTATGTTGTCTTATTTGCTATTTGTTTCAATTTTCAATAAAGTACAATCTAGCTCTAGGTGAAGTTAGCTTCATATAAATTTATCCTTGCATTTCTCATATATATTTAAATATGTATTTTAGCTAACTTTGATGCCACTTTATAGGATAGTATTATATCTAACACGAGACATGTTATTCATCTGGGTCCAGAAGATGACTCTTTATTGTACCTGCAAACCAGGCATGTTTCTCAGGCAGTGTGGCTAAATATGGTGCGTTATTGATATATTGTAGAAATTGAATCTTCAGCTGTTTAATAACTATATCGTTTATAATATTTCACACTTTTCTCCTTAACAACCATATCGCATTTTTCGACCTCGCCGCGTTACGCATGGTCCACGATTAGAGTCTCCCCCACTAGCTATAGTGCCGCACCTTAGAGTCGCTGGCTTTTATGGAGTATCTTGCCTCGCAGCACTTGACTTTGATTCTTCCTTTGTTTCAGCACTCGTTGAGCAATGGCGACCAGAGACACATACTTTTCATACCACCCAAAGTGAGTGTACCATTACACTACAGGATGTCGCTGTACAGTTAGGTCTTCAAGTGGTGAGTCTCCCTATCACTGGTTCACTTAACTTCAACTGGCGAGCTGTTTGTGAGGTTCTTCTTGGAATTAAGCCACCTGATGAGGAGTTTGATGGTTAGAGATTGAGCATTACTTGGCTTGCCAACCACTTTGAGGCACTTCCAGAGAATGCGGACGAGAATGATACACTACAGTTTACTCGTGCCTACATATTACGCCTAATAGGCGGGGTTCTTATGCCAGATCGGTCAGGACATAGAGTTCCCCTTATATACCTGATAGTCCTCCAGGACTTCCATGTAGCAGGTCAGTTCAATTGGGGTTCCACAGTACTAGCATATCTCTATAAAGAGTTATACAATGTCATTGATTACAAGGAGGTTAACATCGGTGGCTGTTTGACGTTGCTTCATTTATGGGCCTAGGACCGATTTCCTAAGCTAACCCCTGAGAGACCCCTACCTCTAGACCTTCATCTTGATATATATGATGTCCTCCCCCCACTTGGGTATAGGTATGACCCCTATTTCGAATTGAATGTCATTTATATGGTTCAATTTATATATATAATTTCAAATTAATAGTCATTTCCTTTTACACCTTACAAGTGGAGGTGTGTGGGCCAGCATCCTCGTCCAAAAAAATTAGCAATTCATCATTACCGAATATTGTTAGACCAGATGAAAGCTGATGAGGTTTAAGACACTTTCTGTCACTTTGGTGCATAGTGACCTTAGTGATACGATATACTGACATATTTTATTTCATTCTTTATAGATTATATGGCATCCATATGATGCAGACGATGTACACCAGTTGATTCCTGACTATTGTCTAGTCTCCTTAGATATATGGCTAGCATCTGTGCCACTTATTTGCTTTCATATTATGGAATGACATCATGCTGATTACGTGCTTCGACAATTTGGTAGAATGCAGCCTATACCTCATGCTCCTTATAATTTAGAAGAGGTCCACACACTTACACTAAAAGATAAGACACATTTGGACTGGTTAAAAGAGCATGAGAACTTCGTGCTTGCTTGGTGGGGTTGGCAAGATACTTTATCACTGACACCAATATTATTGGAGCTCTTAGATCGCTATTCAGAATATATGAAATGGTTTTGGAAAGTTATCCGTCGGTGGATCCACCCTATTAGTGGTGCCCAGGGTTTTGTGGTAACTTTTTAAGACTTAACATAGTCATTTTATTTCACTTTCTTTGTACTTATTATATATATATAACTCAATTTTCTTTCTCACAGGCCGATATTGCTGATCACTTACGAGTACTTGCTACTGATGACCATTCACCGTTAGGTCTCGCTGTGGTCACTGATTGTACTAGCATCCTCGATACACTTGGTGAGTACCGAGATATGACGATATCTTAAGCTGCTCCTCCTGCACCTTAGTTGCCTCGACCACAGCTTCCTCCAACTCGCATGGCAAAAAGAGCCCATGGATTTATGTCTACTAGAGTACCCATGGTGGATGATCGACCTTATATATCTAATATTGGCACCACATTTACGATGCATAGCCTTTCTTTTCATGCATCAACAGAGACGCAGACCCACCCTGATGTCGCTGAACCATCTTCTTCTCCAGGAATGCAAACACAAGTACACCATGATACCGCGGGTCCATCTCTTACCACAACGACATAGGCTCAGACCCATTATGACACTGTAGGTCCATCTTCTTCCACTCCTTCGGTGTATTTTGCTAATTTTAGAGGTATCAGCTCTGCATTTCATATGCCATGTGGCTCCGTCCCTTTTACACCCCTATTTTCAGACTAAACAATGTCTGCTTTTGGATTTGCTTCTACGTCTTCTGCATATGATGGATCACAACAAGCGAGATATATTACACCACATCAGCCACTTTCTCAAGTTCAATCTCCCTTATTAAATGTGAATCCCGTACCTTACGAAGAGGTAGAAGATCAAGGAAACAATGATAACCAAGAAGATGAAGACGGAGGCATTAATGAAGAAGAAGAAGCCGAAGAGGAGGACGAAGTACAAGAGCCAGAAGAAGAACACCCTCTTGTTCGATAACGAGGCCAACGATTATGAACACGGATTCGATGTGGCACAGGAAGTTATTTCTTTTGAACATTATACATTCTATCTTTTTGTTCTTGTGTGTTTATTTTTTAGATCATCGTAACATAACTATTTCTTTTTATTAAGTACAAAATTTTACTTCTTTAGATATCAAGTTCAATAATATTAGACCATCGTTATTAATTTCTTATCAAATTTGTCTACCTTCTTACTTATTTATCTAGTTTAAACGAAGTTACTTTAATAAATTAACCTTCATTTTCCTAAATTAATTTGATACCTTTCATAATAAATAAATTTTTATTATTATAATTATTTTCATTTCGTAACTTATTACTCCTACAATTTTTTTAAAAAAATTTACGTAACAATTATGCAAAAAAAAAAAAAAAAATCATTTCAAATACATTTCGTTTATCTTCAATCATTTTATTAAGTTTAAAAGAATTACCATTTAATTCTTCTTAAACAATGATCTTCTATTTTTTTGCGCCTATTTTTTTCCTTTTCTAAATTAGTCGACATTTACTTTTTTTTATATCACTTAGCCACAATTTTTTTAGACTCTCTCTCATTTAATTTTCTTTATTATCATATTAAACATAAATTATCCAACTAATCAATTTAATTTGGAGGAAATGAAGAACAAGTAATAATTTTAAAAAATTTAAAGACTTACAATCCAATGACATAGGTGATGGTTAAAGATAGTTACTCTTTTATTAACTATTTGTCCATTTAATATTTTTTAACAATAGTTAAAATTTTATTTTTTTTAATGTTCTATTTTTTCTCATGTTTTTATTTTCCAAATTATAGTAACATATTATAACTATTTTTTCTTACCAAATAGATTTTTTTTATTTTAATATTGAGCTCTAGCATACTTTACAATTTTTTAACTCTTTTACTTATTTATATCATTTTGAGATAATTTAATTAAACAATTAACCTTCATTTTCTTCAATTACTTTTATGATTTTCATGGTTAATAATTTTTTATCTTTTATCAATATTTTCATTGTGTGACTTACTTCTCCTAACAATTTTTGAAAATTTTTTTTGCACACTTACATAAAAAATATAATTTAATTTAAGAGTCATAGGTAGTCCCAACTTTATCTCAGTAATAAAAAATTTTATATTATCACTAAAAAATGAATTATGACTCCAATATGACAAATTATAAATTTTAGATCATTATATATATATATATATATATTTCATACATTACTTATAGCTTTCATTATTTGTCCATTTAAGTTCAATATTACTTACCGAGTTTATTTAATTGTTTATTAATTTACTAATATTATTGCTAATTATCAAATTTTAAAAAAATTAAAATTAAAGCTCCCTAGCCATTATTCTTTTAAATACATTTTATTTTAAAACCATTATAATTAATTTTTAAAAACTTTTTTATTTATTATATAATTACATTATTACAACTAAAATTTTTTCCTAATTTTACAACTTCAAATTTTTTCATTCAAACATAAAAAAGGGTTTAACAGCCAAAGCAAATAATCATGACTTTTTTATCCCATCAAATTAACTTTTTTTTTTGTATTTTTATGGGTCATGGTTGATGCTCAATTGTGACCCTTTTTAAAAAAAAAAAAAAATTAGTATTGTATCTTGAGAAATAAAAGTGGCGGTTGGATTTTTGAAGAATTTAAAATTTTTGTTATTATTTTACAGATAAAAACCCATCCTATGTCTATGCAAACCTTGATAATGTGACTCTAGGAATTGGGGAAAGTAGAGACGCATTGACAAAACAAAAAGGAGTGCTTTACTTGCCCGCTGCTTTCTTGACTGGGGAATTAGACCCTGTAACATCTTGAGAAGAGTTCCTTGAACTCTCTGCAGCTTTAGAGGGAAAGACACCAATCTTGGTTATATCAAACAAAGGATCTCCAAAGAGGTCAAAGTCAGAGATGGAAGCTCTTAAAGGAGCTAAAAGGGTGAGCAAGTTTGCAGAGGTGCCAGGTGCTCTTCTTCCACAAGAGGAGTATCTCGCTATCGTTGTAGAAGAGTTTCACCAATTCTTGCAAGAATGTTTTAACTCCGAGGCTTAACATTGATGTTCTACAACTTCCCCATTTTTGTACGTTGGTGCAGTTTTGTAGACCCCAATATTTATCTAATAGAAGAATGAAGTTTGTCCAAGAATAAATGTAACTGTATAAGCGTGGTTTCCTTTTTGATATAATCCCTTTTGTGTATATTTAAGCTTCTGTAGATACTAAAGCTATTTAGACTGGACTGAGACAGAAGACATCAAAGCAGCCAATATATTATTGATGGTCAACTAGAAACTAGGCTTGGATGAGGTTATTCTTAGTTATAACAGGTTATACTCGTACAAGGAAGCAATGATAGCCATTTTTAGTAGAGAACAGATAACAGGTGATCAAATAATTGAAGCATGTGACTAATTATGGATGTTGCTTTGTGAACGTTGGTTTGTTACCAACATTTACTTGATGTTGCAACATCCATCCTGATAGTGGTGAGTATCAGGTTCTGAAAACAGAATATTTCTATCGTTGCATGAAAATTGGCATATTTGATAGGAAAATGCTGTTAGGTTTGCCCATAAATATGGGGTCCTTGAGCTGTGTTTTCACCAACTTCAATTTACAAAATCATATACACTATCACATAAGGGAAAACAATACCTTGAAAGCACCTTTATTGGTTGAACTTCTAGACTACGAAATTTATGAAGCAATGGCTGGAAGTAATTTGTTTCTGCACTTTTCTTTAGTTTCGATATCATATATAATGTATCTGTATATCTGCTATGTTGCTAGTTGGGAATTAGAGTTGCTTTGGGCCTCTGTCTTGCAAATTCAAAAAATGTAATATCATGGTTTTTTGTCCTTATTGATTGTGAGTATTTGAAGCATCTTTTCATTGTTTTGTTGTGTAAAAACTAATCCTCGCATGTTTTTTTCAATCAATATTTCCTTTTGGATCATTCAAAAGGAAGTTTATGACATAAAAAAAAGTCAAGTCAAATGACGAGTCCGATAACAGGTCAGCTTGGATCGGTGTGACCCATCAAGCGATAAGGATGATAAAGGTGACATGTCGTTTTGTGTCATTGTCACTCACCTCTTAAACCCACCTATAAACGTCATGTCATTTTTGCACAAGGAATGTGTAATGCATCATTTCACTTAAAGTGGCTTTTAGGCTTGTATGGATTTGGGTCTTGTTTGTGTTTTCGGCTGTTTTTTTTTTGGACAAAAGAATTGGGCCAGAGACAAATTGAGTTTTGTATTTTTAAAAATTTTAAACACTCGTAGTTTTTCTTTTCAAAAAAGAAGAAAAATGTCTGAAGCTTTGTTTCCCACGTGGTCTTTCATTGTCTGGGACCATGTAGACTTTTTAGCCAAAAATGATCAGAACTAGTTTTGGGTCATAATTTTGGACAATTTTTCGGATTTGCAACTCTTGGCTAATTTTGGACATTAGGTCCTATTATTTATGCAATTACGTAATATGGGCAATTTTCCATTATTGGGAAATGCTTTAACAAGTTTTGAATATAGGCCAAATCAAAATTTATTTTAAACGATTGTGGGCTAATATTTAGTTCAAATTTTTGGTAATAATTATTTTATATATCATTTAATTTATCCAAATTTCAATAAAATTATTTTGGGCAAGTTCATTTTTTTACCAATATTTAGTGGATCTTTTGTAAAAAAAAATTGTAAAATTGATTTATGGTACCATTCAATGTATGCCTAATTTTAGAAAATGTAATTTTTAGGCAATAATTATAGCATATCTGATTTAAATTAAAAAAGGTAGAATTACAATAAAGGACCCAAACTTGAAAAATATTATCCTGGAGGACCTGTTACCATTATTTTAAAATAAATTACTATTAAGTTTAACTATAAACTAGTGATGCCTAGTAGTAATACGTCCTGTAGGATAATATTTTTAAATTTGGATCCTCCATTATAATTCTCCTATTAAAGAAAGAGAATTTTAATTATTAATTAGTCATATTTTTGTTTAGTTGATTAATTATTTAATGTTTCAATTCTCATTATTAAACACTTGTTTATACATTTACACTTGGTCATATGCAAGCATTTGGTTACCTTGATATCATGTGATTAGTATGATTTTAATTTAGTCAAAATTTAGCTACAATACCTTTAATCATTCTAAAATTATATATTCAGTGCTAGAATCAGATAAAAGAAAATAACATCATAATTGTAATTGATTATTTTTAATATGATAATTATTATCTTATATGAATGTTATCATATATTATATTATTAATTAAGCTGATATGATGAATTTTCTTTTTTTTTTCCCATAGTTTGCCCATAAAGAATAAGATAAGGGATATAATTTGTTAATTTAATTATAATTTGTGCATAAACATAATTAAATAAAATTTAACTTATAGATAGTATTATTTGTTACAAGGCTCATATTTTGTATTGGTATGACATATCATATAGAATATTTAAATTGCCTTAAATTTTGACATAACATGTAAATTTTGTATAATTTTTTAACTTTTGAACATCTTTGATTTTTCAAGTTCATGAACTAAGTGGAGATAATAATAAAATCTAGATGGAGAAATTTTTTTTTTCAATTAGGAGGGATGGATATTAACTATGCAATTACAAAGGATGGACCTCCTACACCCATGGACATTAATAGCATATCATAACTAAATCTTTATGAATGTTGGGAGTAATCAAATCATCTCAGTATAATGCATATTAAGACCAAATTATTTGCTAGTGTTCATGGACTAATTAGAGAACAAAAAAACTTCCAAGATTTGCTTAAGTATGTAAATGAATAGTTTGGATCATTAAACAAAACCTTAGTAAGCACATTGATGATAAGGATATCATCTATGAAACTTATCGACATAAGGGATGTGCAATAACACACCATACTAATAAGGGAAATAGAGGCTCAATTAAAGCCACTAGAGGTTGAGATATCCAAGCCTTTCCTTGTGTACTTTGTCATGGCCTCTTTACTAGCTTAATACAAGCCTTTCAAGATCAACTAGCTACAACATATATAAAGAAAAATGGTTGATAAATGAATTATTAATCTTGTGTGTTTAGGAGGAAAGAAAGCATCTGGCAAAGATGTGACAACACAAGGAAAGAATCAAAGGCAAGATAAAGAAAAAAAGAAGGGAAAAACACCTACCTAGGAAACATAAGGAGTTCAAGTGTTTCTTTTATAAAAATGTAAGGCACATAAAGAAGAAATGCACCAAATTTAAGACTTAACTTTAAAAAAAAGGTAACTACATTGCATTTTTGTTAGGAGTCTTATTTGGCAAATGCTAGTAATAATACATGATGAATTGATTTAGTTTGACAATTTATATTTCTAATACTTTGTGGGGCTTTTTGAACTGAAGGAAACTGGTGGGCATTAAGCAATTCATTTATCCAGGAAATAAGATAAGCTTAATTGTAGAAACTATAAGAACTTGCAAATTAGTACTTGGTATTGGCTTTATTTTGATTTTGGATGGGACCTTTTATATACCAAATTTCTCTAAAAACTTAATTTTTATTGCAAAACTTGTATCATTTGAATATTTTTTTGAATTTGCAAATAATATTCTTAAGTTAATTTACAAACATGTTATTATTAGAAATGATACAATTTGTAATGGTCTATTCTAAATTCAATTACAAAACAATATCTCTTATGATTCAATGCATGTTTCTAGCAGCATAAATACTAATAGGTGTGTTACTATGAAAATTCATGTATATGGTGACATCTAAATTAAGTCATATCTTAATAGACACTACCAAAAGCATGAGAAATTTCGGTAGTTTTTCCAGTGGTTTTGTAACTACCGGTACATGATAACAAACTCTAATGGTTTTCCTACAATTTTCGATAATTTCAAACTACCAAGAATTTAATTACCTGTGTTTTTGCTATCTTTGGACTTCTTATCTCCCATTTCCCCATTTCCTCTTTCTAATTTTAGTCTCCATGACTTCCAAGCTTAATCTCTTCCTTATGATCACACAATCTTCATCTTTGTCTTCCTATTCATCTTCTTTTGCCTCTAGCGATCCTTCTTCTCACTGTCATAGACATCATCATTGTAGTCACTAAGACCAAGATAAAAAAGCCCCAAAGATCCAAAAGAAGAGCACATACCACTCCAAGTGACATTATAGGCACCACCACTCTTTTGATTCCTATTCTTCATCTTCCATGTCTAATTATTCTAGTTAGAGTTTTAATTTTGGCTATTTCACTTCTAATAGACTCATTAGCTCTTCTAATTGATCTTTGCAAAAGACTAGCTTAAAGTTTACAATTGATTTAGACTATACACTTCCTAGTCACCACTTAACATCACAATACTCTAAATTTTTATCTCTAAATTTGGGTTACTCTTCTACTTTTATTTTGCATTTAATATGCCTTTTGTAGCTTAATGATGAAATAGTGGGCGAAGCAAAAGCTATGGCAAACATGCACTAAAGGATGGTAGAGATGGCTAGGCACTAAGATGCTTTTATTGCCTTTCTAGTTACCCTACAATTGCTCTTCTTGTATTTAAATCCTTTGCCGCTTAAATGAAAAGAAGAACTAATAAAAATGCTTTTAGTTTTCTACTTCTAGCTTGTAGCTAGCTAGCATTAATCATTATTCATAAGTCAATATATGATTCTTTCGTGAATAGAAAATGCCATATTCTCATTAACCTCCAAGTGGTGCTCCTCGCTTTTATAACAAATTTCTTTTGTCAAAAACTATCATTCTTCTAGCTATTTTTCAAATGAGCACTAAACTTCTTAACTAACATATGCTTGTTTTAGCTTCTTCCAAGTGCAAATTTGGGGTTGATACAACAAAGAAACTTAAGGCAGCCATTTGATTTTTAAACAACTTATCTTTGCTTAGATACTTTTGGCATGAAATCAAGCAATTCTCTTTCTATTTTTATGAAAATTTTAAAGGTTGATTATAATATGTGAAACTAAGCATTCAAACAAGAGAAAATAAATTCAATAAGGGCATTGACATTGTGGCATTGTTGCTTCTGTGTTATTCTAGTTTTGTGAATATGATTAATAAAGGAAACAATGTCAGGGTAACAATGCTCTGAGCAATACCAAAGAATATACTTAAAAGGGTGAATAGATGCTTATGCAAGAATATAATGATTAGTGCAAATAGAAAATAATATGATTTTTATCTTAGATGTAGTCAACTAGGTTTGAGATGTAGTTAAATAGATGTTAAAAAGTTTAGATAGAAATAAACTATACTCAAAGATGCAGTTCACTATATCTAAGATGTAGACAATTGGATTTTTGGCTAAGCAAAAACTATATGCAATAAACTAAAAGGAGAAGAGAGAAAAAATACGCCACAAGATATCTTGATTTGGACCCTTGTCCTATGTCTAATCTTTTTTAAAATCTAAGAAATTTTCTTACTAAAATCAGAGTAGCCACAGCTTCAACACCATAGGTTTTACACGCTCACCTAAAAACTGTTACAAGGGTTTTCACATAACTTATCTAATAATTGACTTCTCTACATTTGGAAGGATTTTACAAAGAGAGTATTTGAAAGTTTCATATCCTTATCAAATGAGGGTCACACTTAAGCTCTTAAGATGGCTAAAAAACAATCTAATAAACTAGGCACAAACTTAGAATAAATGACAGTGAATATATGGTGATAACAAGAGAGACTATAATAGAATATTTCAAATAACTTTGTTAGTTTATGTGTTGTGTTGTGTGTTTTTTTTTATTTCCTTCATGCTTTTCATTTGCTCATTATATAGACTACAAAAAGAGGTGTCCATTGCTTCTTTTTAGAAAGTAGCTATTTATAGAATGAGAAGATTATTCAAACCATCCACTGCTATGTTCTTGGTTCTTCATTGATGCACTTGACCTTAGACAGGTGTAGAGATAACTTTGAAGGCAAGTAGCTTATGCCTTTTGATTTGCTCAAACCATCTTCTTCTTTTGTGTTGTTATAGCTCTTGGGTTGATATTGATTAAAGGAAAAAAGATGGACTTTTGCTTCAGTTTTTTTCCCCTTTATAAATGGCATTTATTGCTTATAATAAATGCACTCCAAAACTTGTGATAGGCTAAGACAAATAGAATGAAAAAGTGTTTCTTTACAAGATGATAGTGATAAGAAACTTTTTCTGGCTTCATGCAAAGATCAATGAATAAGATATAACATTTTATGCTTTGTTCTTTTTGCATCACACAAGACTCTTATTAGAGCCATAGAGAGAGACAATAAGGCCAAGTGCAAGGATTACTTTTGGGCTTATAACTAAATAAAATTTAATTGGTTTTTTGTTATCATCAAATTAGGATTAGACCATGAGAAACCATTAGGGTATGTTTGGGAGTTTTTTTTAAGGGGGAATGGAATTGAGTGGAATGGATTCAAGACTTAAACCGTTGTTTGAAAGTTTTTTTAAGAGGTAGGTGGAATGGTAAGAGATGACTTCCCAAACCATCCGTAGCCATTCAAAACTCAGTTTTTCTTATCCTCCCAATTTGGGGGATCAATGATAGAATGACCAAATTTAAATATTTAAATTACAAGATTACCCTTTAACCTTATTTAACTGATGAAAAATTATGAAAATCCTAGTATAGATATATTTTAAATTATTAGTTCTAGAAAATCAAATAAAATATTTCTTTTTATCTTTTTATTAATTTTTAATTATTTTAAGATTAGGTATTTAACTTTTAATAGGATTATGATTTTATATATTTATCTTTTTATTATTAAAAGTTATATTTCATTAGGATTATAATTAGGCTTCTACAAATATAAGTCTTTGCATTTGTATTAGTTCAGAATCTAGCATTGAATAATAATAAGTATTTTCAAAATATCTGCATCTTCCCCTCCTTTCTTCCTCTTCTCTCTTTATTTCTTCTACATCTCCCTCTTTTCTTCTATTTTCTCTCTCTATTTTTTCTTGTTCTAATATCTCTCCCTACTCTCTTCCCTATGCATGTTATATCATTGACCTTATTCAGAATTCATAGCCACTCCCCATCACAATTATCATCACATTCTGGTAGCACCGTCTCATGCGTTTGAGTCATATAGTCTCACATCCTCCTGTATCGTGCATTTGACCAGGTATATTTTCTTTTAAAATTCTTGTGACTTACAAAAAATATACTTTTGTTGTTGTTATTCGTTGCTTGGTGTCGTCCTATGTTGGAGAGTGAAGTTTGGGCTCTTTTAGAAGGATTACAGTTAGACAGAAGCATATTAACCAAAGCTCATGTGAATATAGTGCGAGATGTTAATGTTTAAAGAACACTAATTGGTTGGCCCCTGGAGATGCGCAAGGAGATTGTAATGCTTCTAATTTCTTCTAAGAATGATGATAGTGCACCTTAGTTTATGGATATATGGACAAAAATTATGTTGTTTTGATGATTTTTAGTTGATCTTGGTTTGAACATTAATTTCAAATTATTATTATTTTTAGTGTTTAATAAATATTCTACTTAATTCTTGACCAATAAGAAACATTTTAAATAATAATTAATTATCTTGATAATTTTTAATTTGGAAACTAATTGGTCTTGTACAAACATAAAAATAATATGAATAAAATTCATGCACTATGAATTTTATCACATCAACATCATCATTATTATTGAAATATATTTTTACGTAGTTATTGTGTTGTATGAGAAGAGTTTTGAGAATTTATTCACACTTTTTATCTAAAAGCAAATTATAAAGGTAACATTGGGAAAAAAATAGTTTTTATCTATTCCATTCCATTCATTTTATAATAACTCACAAACAATGGTCAAATGAAACCATTCAATCTCTCTGTAAAACTCCCAAACAATGGTATATTTCGTTAAGCTCCACTCCATTCCATTATATTCCATTAATGTCCATTCCGTTCCATTCCATTCCATTCCTTCCTAAACTCCCAAACATAGCCTTAGTCCAACAATCTTCCTTTTTTATGATGACAAAACTAGCAAGAAAATTTTAGATAACCAAAAAGATAATGCAAGAGCTCCCCTTAAAGTGTATCTCCCCTTAAAAAGAGTAATCTTAAGCATTCCAAAGTACAAAGGTGAAAACATAGGAATTAAAATAACAAACTCTATCATTGTCCATGAACAATTTCCATCCATTCAATTATAACTATCTATATTCTCAAAATTAATATTCATTCAACATTATTTGTAGCCAACTCTAAGAGTAACATATAAGCCACGTATAAGTTAATTCCACTCCCTCTTTTTGTCATCAACAAAAGAGTGGAACCTAAGTAATAATGAGAGTAACAACATGGTAGTAAGCTAAAAAGCATATTAAACTAGTGAATGAAAACAACAACATAGAGCCAGCAATAAAATCATCATAAAATAAAACTAGTAACTATAATATCTAATATTAACTAAAGATAATATCTAGCAGTCATAAACTAAAATATTTTGGAGGCCTATTAGCAAATAAGTAACTAAAACTTGAAAAAAAAAAATAGTATAGAATTTTAAGACCATCACAGGCCAAGTCAACAAGGTGAAGTCTAAGATAACCTTTAAGGCCGATGAGCAAGTTACACTAAAATGCAGTTGACAGATTGGCAAAGTTCCACACTTATGTGTAAAGTCACCCACTCAATGTTTTTTAATTGAAGTCATAGTGAAATGGATTGTTTCCTGAATGCATATTTGGTATCCTTTAGTTCAGTGGTAAAAAACTGTAATTCTTGCCTAATGACTCCTTTGCCTTAAAGTAGTTCCCTCATAGCTCCCATATCATTAGCAAATCAAACCACTTGATTGCTAAGATCCTTAATAGTGTGAATTAGCTCAATTTGACAATTTATGAGGTTTCTGAGAGTATGGAAAGGATAAGGGAGTAGCGCACCCATAGTATTTGGAGGATCATGAGGTTTAGGCGCATGGGGTTCTTGAGCCTCTTAGGTAGGAGCATTATTGACAAGGCCAAGGACATTAAGTACAGCTTCTTTGCTACCCACTAGTATAGGTGCCACAAGTTTAAGAACTACAAGTATAAGAAATATATCCTCTTACAACAATGTCATTTTTAACCAGTGCTAATACATTTAGTAATGGTTAAAACCCTCTACTAGATATCCAAAAAAAATTAGAAAATAAATTTTTAGTAGTGAGAGAAGGTTAAAAGGTTAGTAAATGATTGAGTACTTAGTACTTTTAACTTTATTGATTTTGAGATTTATATAGGTTACATTGGGAAAGTAGACTAATAGACAATGAAATGTGCTAAGAAGAGATATAGTATATTAGAAATTATACATACAGATATTTGTAGTACAAATTTAGACCATAATGGTTAGAAATATGTAATTACCTTTATTAATGATTACTTAAAATACATGCATCTCTATCTATTTAATAATAAGAGTAAGGCACTAGATACCTTTAAAACATTTAAGGCAAAAGTATAAAAGCAATGTGATAAACAAATTAAAATAATAAGACCAAATAAAAATGGTGAATACTATAGTAGATACACTGAATATGGACAAGCAGATGGTCCATTTGCTCGATTTCTTCAAAAGCATAAGATTGTTGCCCAATATACCATACTTAGATCTCTGGATGAAAATGGTGTACCTAAAAGAAGAAATCGAACATTGTTAGACATTGTGGCGAGCATGCTAAGCAACATCAATCTTCTTAGGTCCTTGTGGACTAAAGCCCTTAAGATAGCTATATATATTCTTAATTAATTATAACTAAGGATATTGAAAAGATGTCATTTGAGTTTTAGAAAGGTTGAAATTTAAGTTTGAGACATATGTGTTTTTGGGAATGCCTATTTAAGGTAAAGGTTTACAATTCATAAGAGAAGAAGTTGGATCCAATGACTATTAGCAGTTACTTCATTGGGTATACTAAAAGGTTTAAAAGATATATACTTTATTGTCCATCTCATAGCATTATGATTGTGAAATTAAAAAATGCAAAGTTTCTTATGAATGACTTAACTAGTAGACTTAAAATTTGAGTTTTGAAAATGATCAATTTAGTACTCAAGCTCCCATATCAAGTGACAGATTAGTTGTGATTCATGCCTTTCAAGTTTAAATAGGTATCAAACAACCAACTATTAAGAATCCACAAATTGTTAATCATGACTAAGATGATCCAGTTGTTGAGCAGCTACTAGAAACTATTGAGCAACATGTTTCCCAAGAGAAAAGAATCAACTAGGATAATGAGGTTAGTAATTCTTAATAATTATGTTGTATATATACAATAATCTAACTATAATATTGGAGCTAAAAATGACCTTGAAATATTTTCAATAGGTATTAGTTATAGAGAATCTAAACTATAGTGCAATGCTATGAAGGAAGAAATGGACTCTATAGCATCTAACAAAGTTTGAAATCTCAATGAGTTATCTAATGGTTCTAGGGCAACTAAATACAAATAGGTTTACAAGATGAAAAAGGACTCATTAAGCAACGTTGACAAATATAAAGCAAGATATGTGGCCAACAGATTCATTAAGAAAAGAAAAAGAGTCAATTCATAAAGACTTTATTTCCTGTATTTAAGAAAGATTCCCTCCATGTGGTAATGGCATTGGTTGCCCAATTGGACTTAAAGCTATATCAGATGAATTTGAAAATGACATTCCTCAATAGAGAACTAGATGATAAGGCATATATGAAGAAACACAAAAGGATTCTTCTCTAGTACCAATGAGCACTTGGTATGGAAGTTTAAGAAATCCATATATAGATTGAAATAAGGCTCCCACAAATAGTATCTTAAGGACTCCCACAAATGGTATCTTAAAATTTATTTGGATTTATGGAGAATGTCATAAATTAGTGCATATACTAAAAAGTCAATGGGAATAAAATATGTTTCCTTGTGTTATATTCGGATGATATATTACTTGTAACAAATGATTAAGGGTTGTTATATGAAGTGTAATATTTTTTAAGAATTTCAATATAAAAGATAAGTAAAGCATCTTATGTCATTAGCATTAAGATTCACAAAGAGAAAACTCAAAGATTCATAAAGACAAAACTCAATATACTTTGAGTCTGCTACAAGAAATCTATATTAATAAGGTCTTAAAGAGATTTTAAATGAAAGATTGTTCATCAATTATAGTCTCTATTGTGAAAGGTGACAAATTCAATTTGAACCAGTGCCTAACAAGTGATTTAAAGAGGGAACATATGTGTAACATTTTATATACTTTTACTGTCAGATACCTTATAGATGTTTAGGTTTGTATGAGACCTAACATTGTATTCTCAATTGAAATGTTAAGTAAATATCAAAGTAATCTAAGTATGAATCATTAGAAAGCAATAAAGGTTATGAGGTGCCTTAAAGATACCAAGAACTACATGCTAATGTTTAGACATATTGAGATTCTTAAACTAATTAGCTATTTAGATTTAGATTTTGTTGGATGTGTCGATTTTCAAAAATCAACATCAAGTTACTTTTTCATGTTTTGCTAGTGAAAACCATATGCAAAGTAGAGTTTGACTGCTACTTCTACTATAGAGGTTAAATTTGTATTTTATTTTAAAGCAACTTCACATGATGTATGGCTAAAGTGTTTTATTTCTAAACTTAAAATTGTGATTCTATTTTAGGCCATTGAAAATGTATCATGACAATTCAACTACAATCTTTCTAGTTAAGAATAATAAGGGAAGTCAAAGTAAATATATCACCATTAAGTACTTAACCATTTGAGAACATGTCAAGAAAAATGAAATTACCATTGAACACATTAGCACTAAGTTAATGATAGTTTATCTTTTTAACAAAAGACATGCCATCAACAAGGTTTAAGGATTATGTAACTAGAATGGGACTTAGTTCATATTAAGTTATATATATGTGTATGTATATATATATATTATTTGCAATAAAGTTCTTATTCAATTTGAGTTATTTTTTCTCATTTTTTGTGCATATTTATGTTTTGAGAATAATAATATTAAAAGAACTTAGAATAAGTATATGTTTTATTCATTAAATTATGATGATTTGAAGAAGTAAAATATATCGTGATATATCGAAGTTAATACTCACTTATAAAGAACCTATAGTTATAATTAGTACATTTAGTTTTCTCTTTTTTAAAATATAAATATTCTTGGATCTTATAAGTCATTATGGAGAAGGATTTTTTAACCAAGTAGGAGTATGTGGACGTTGCTTTGTGAATGTTGATAACAAACCAATGTTCACTTATGTTGCAACATCCATCTTGATAGTGGTAAAAATATAGGAGCTTTAGGTTCAGAAAATATTCATTCTCACTGTTGCATGATAACTGGCATCTTTGATAGGACGCTCTCAAGGTTGCCTATAAATATAGGGCCCCTGCCATCTTCAGTATGCAAAATCGTATACACCATCGCACAAGTGAAAATAATAGCTTGGAAGGACCCCTATTGACAAAACTTTGAGACTACGAAATTTACATAGCAATGGTTAGAGGAAATTTATTTATGCATTTTTCTTTAGTTTGGACATTATATTATGTATTTGTATATCCATTATGTCGCTAACACTAATATCTAACTATTACAAGACTTCTATGAAAAAATCATAGATATCATCGACGAAGATTTAAGACAAAATGAAGAAGTTTGTTTCCCCGTGTAGTACATGTTTCTGATAAATGTAAATCAGCATTTGATACAAATTGGTACATCTTCAGTGATTTGGTGCAAATCTCTTTAGAGTATTGGTACCTGCATATTCATTCGTAATGGCTAAGGGCCCTAATATCACCTCTCAAACCTCAACGTACATTTTCCCTATTTGTGCTGGCTGCAAATTGGCCCATGCCTTTTTATTATAGTTTCTTGCCATTTTTCCCTCCATTGTATTGTACCCTGACTTGTACATGTCATTCGCATTTTGAACGGTGACAATTCATTATACATAGAGTATGGGAGGCTTGATGACTATGTTTCTGGGCATTAGATATTTATAAATGTATAGAGAGAGAGAGAGAGAGGGGATAGTTTTCGCATTTGAAAAGTAACAAGTTAATAAGGGGCAATAGCAATAAGTGGAGACCCCGCTGGGTGGGTGAGATGTACAATGCAATGTCACTCATATTATTAAATCATCACGTAATAACAGTAACGTACGTGCATTGCTTATCACTTTATAAGGACTTGCTGTTCCTGTGCAAACGCAAGACACCCCACTACTACAGTTAAGAAGCTGCCAGATAAGGGACTTCAAGCTCATGCAATTAATTTTCGTACAAGGGGTACATCATCTGGACCTGAAAGGGTATAGAGAGGAAGAATCAACGGTTTCTTGATCTGAAACAATTAATCCATTATACGACCTACACCAAATGGAGATAAACCAGTTAATTTATAAAAAATTGAACTTATTTAATTTGTTTAAAGTGATTTATTAAAATGAAATTAAACTATTTTTTTTTTATCCTCCAAGCATATCGCAGACACAAAATCCTGTGTCGACACAGATCTAGTACATCTTTTTCATTTAAATGCTATCATCAAAGCCTCGGTTATTAGGTGATGCCATTGGATTAATAGATGAAAGAGAGATGATGATAGTACCAACTTATTTATTATTTAACAAACTTTGATTGAGTGAGTCTTCGTTGTAGATGATAGATTTATACCTTGGCGCTTGCAAAAATCAACTGGTGGTGTCTGTCTTACTCTTGCCTTTCAATTTCAAGTGTCAAAATTTGGATTCAATTTTCGTAGGGTACTATCTCTGCCACGCAACAGCGAACACTGAATTCTCGCCCTTTTCGTCTTTTCACACAATAATTGATGTTTTTGTAAATTTTTTAACACAAAACCATAACAAAACTTTAAAATTAATTTTTTTTAACAACCACCCTCTTCATTAAATCTTATTTAATATGTTAGTATTTATATACATTTCATATACTACTTGCACACTACAATCAAAATCAATCTTAGTTAATACCTTAGCCTTTTAATTTATTTACTTGTTGCGCTTTGGTTATTTTAATTTTTAATTTTTTAATATAGTTTTGTAAATTTTAATGTGTTATGTATTCGTCCTATTTAGTCACTTCTGTCAAAACACTTGACAAATCATCTTAATGGTGCCTGCATGACATTCAACATGGCAAGTGTGTGTTTGTATTTTCATTTAAACCTCCCCAAACTACATTTTAAAAGAAGTAAAGATTGAGATTTTTTATATAGATGTAATTTTGTAACGGGAATCTAAATACACACTAAGTAGTGCTAATGTAGTGTTCATCTGCATTTAAAATAATCCCTTTAACTTTATCTAATGTTTTAAAATGGTCCCTTAATTAACTTGTATTAGTGTTCAGATTTATCCAATATCACACATATATATTCAGTTTGTCTAATGCATATAAAACTCTGAATGTTCTATTGAAAGTAAAAAATTAAAAAAAAAAGCCAAATTTTTTTTTAATTAATCTTAACCTATATATTATAGATTGGTCGATAGCAGTGGTGGAAATAGGTGGAAACGAGACTTTTGGTTATTCCAAACCTATAAATTATAGATTACTCGATTGGAGGTTGGCCCCCTTACTTTTTTGAAATTCTTATTACTCACTATGCAAAAATTTAACTATGATCCCCTCACTTTGTAACTTTTCAATTTTACCCCCCCCCCAAAATACTAGTCTAGCTACGCCTCTACTTAATAGGTGAAAAATCCAACAATGTTTAGTGTCTCCTGCAAGTGTTTTAACTTTTAGTTCATATATATATATATATATATATATATATGTATCTTAGAAAACTGATCGTTAGGTCTTTCTTGTTGGTAAGTTTATCAATTTTGCTTATGTTTGACTTAAATTGTTACTGGGAAAAATTGGAAGGGGATAAGCAGAGTAAAGTGAAGTTTTTGTGAACATGTTATGCTCCAAAAAGTTTGTGTATGTTGTTGGCACAACTTTGGATTTGCCTTGTAGCTAAATATATATGTTTTGTTGGAAAACATGATGGGTTTGGTTTTAATAATGTCTTGTAGCCACGATGGTATATTATTGTTTCTGGTACGTTTTTAGTTTATTTTTATGGGTTGTAATGCTACAAATTGTTAATTAACAGCATTCTAATATGTTTTTAGTTTAAGTAATGCATTGTAACTACGATGGAGTATTATTTCATTTGTTCATTTTCTAGTTTACTTTTATTAGTCTGGTATGGTTTAGTTTAATTAAAGTGGTAAAAGTTGCATATGTATTTGACGGTCTTGATATTGTGTCATATTAGTTCAATCCTACATATTAATATAAGTTAAGGGATTATTTTAGAATGCTAAAAAAAGTTGAAAAGCTATTTTGAAAGCATGGCATCCCAACAGTAACATTTGTCTACCTTAAATGTCATGTAACATTGGAGGGTTCCTTAAGTGTCTTAATGAAGGCAATTAAAAAAAAAAGAGTGTGGATTAAATTGGATAAAAAGAGTTAAAAGATAAATCAAAACATATGAATAAATTAAGCAATCAAAATATTAATTAATTTTTTTTAAGTGCACATATTGTGTCGTGCAAATATATTGTTTCTTGTATGTTTAACAACTATGATGCGTTTTGTATGTCTAAGAGTTGGGAAGGAAAAAGAGAGAGAGAGGAATGAAAGAGAGGGTCAAATAATGATTTTCTTTTTCCCTTGTTTAAAAAGGCATTTCCTTTGAAATTTTTTAAATTGAATGAACTTTGAATTAGAAAGGAAGGAGAATTTTCAAAAGTTAGTTAAAATTTTTTTATCCTCTTCTCTTTCTTATAAAAAGAAAGATTTTAAATATCAAAAAAATTTTATAATAAAAGTAAAATGAGGATATAAATAGTCTCAAGAGTTTAATCCTTCCAATAAAATATAAAAAAAAACTTGTAAAAAATTTTTTTTTAATAAAATCTTTTCCTTTATATTTCACCCTTATTTATTTAACTTTTGATAGTGACAGATTGAATTATACTAACTTCTCCTAAATGTAATTTAGCCTAACTTAAATATATATATATATATATTATATATTCTAAAAGGTTTTATTAATGTATAAAGTTTCGTTGATTTTTTGTAATTAGTTAAAATTATTTTAATTGTAAGTATCATACCTAAAATTAAAGTTTATGACTTTTTTTTTTTTATCTAGTTGTGTAAGTTGTGTAACTATTTTTTTATAATTTTTTTAAATAAAAAAATGTAAAGAAATTTTAATTTTTGAGACAAGACAGATCGGAGAAAACCTAGATCGGAGGGAAGCTGAATCCAAAATTAAATCACGCTCCCATCATTCTCTTGTCCGAGACCGGTCCAGCTATTTGACAAATTCTTGGCCTCCAAAATATCTCAATCCTAGGTGATCATACCCTCCACCAGATTCTAACACCTGGCAATAACCTCTCCGTACACATAAGACAAATACAGACAAACACAAATTAAAAAACAGTTTTTATATTTTTATTATTAAATTTTTTAATTAAAATATAATAAATGTGACATTTTAATAATATCATGTCAAATTTATAATTTAATTTAAAAATATATAATTATCTATAAAAATTATAACTTATTATGATATTATTTAAAAAATTATATACATATTATATTTCAATTAAAAATTTAATAATAAAAATATAAAAAATTATATATGACTTTGATGGAGAATAAAAAAATATTAAAAAATATATTATTAAGTATTTATAAATTGAGATTTAAAAATAAATATAAAAATAAAAGTTTGATTAAGATTAGACTAAAAATTAGTATTTTAAATAAAATTAAGTTTCAGTTTAATCTCAATTAAAATATTACTTTTTATATTCATCTTAAATTTTTTTATTTATAAATAATTAATAATATATTTTTAATCATTTTTCATTCTTTTCTTTTCTTTTTTTGTGGTTTCTCTGTACCACAGCTTTTTTTTTTTCATAAAAAGAAAAAATCAACTTAACTTCTGAAAGTTGAATTTGCTGCTAGCATTCTCTACAAACAGTACCCACTCAGAAGGATACGTGGCCGCCAGGAGGACATCTAGCAGTGTGGGCCCAGGCGCTGAGTGTAAGGGCGCGTTTTTCGGGTAGTGGGCTCCACATAAGAAACAAGACATAACAGCCCCAGTTAAGGTTAGGTTTCCTTACTGGTGTCATTGCGATTGCCGTTGTCTCATTCTACTTTTACACACATTGAGCATGCCTCCTTGATGTTACCCTTCCATCTATCTACAAATCCCACGTCCCACGCCTATTTATTGTCCATACCACACATCTATGTACATGCCTGCCACGTGTTAGCATCTCATCTCCCAATTAAAACTGACCTACTGAAGGTGTGTTTGGTTCCGGAGCTTAAGATCATGTATTCACATAAGCAACAATTTCTTATTTTTACACAAATGTATTTTTCAAACGAATTTTTAAACACGCATTGAGAAGGACAAGATAAAATATGATTTGTTTGTGGATAAATTGTTTGATGGAGAGGTTGGTTTCGGAAATTTCCAAGGATCCTCCATTCATGGCCAACCACACAGGGATATATATTGTCATCTTAATATCAATTGTACGTGACAATCTAATTACCGTGACATGATCTTATTCAACCCACCGAAATTATCAGTCCCAACGGCGATCATATTAATGCTTCATTAATTTCTTTGCTAGTTCTGGAGCTGATTACTACTCATTACGAAACTTGACTCATCATTCAATCTCATTGCAAATTGGACTCTCGTACTATGATAAATTCTGTTAGAAGAAAGATAAATATATAATAATCATAATTAAACAAGGCAAAAATAATATTTTGCGTCTACTATTCTTTTCACATGATAATCATGTTATATAAAAGAATCATATCTCCAATTCACTTTCATAATTTAATCAAAGATATATATCTTTACATTTAGAAACAAATTAATAAAGTCAAACTTCAAAATTTTGAAGTGCGACTAATCACCAAATATTGCTTACTTTTAGTTAGTTCGACTCCTTAATTTCATTAACTCCTTTGATTGGTATACAAGGTTAATTATAGAATATGATTTTCCCTACACATGCATTGTCTCGGGTATACAGGCAATCATAAATAAGGATACAAATCGTATCAAACAATGAAAGTGAGAAGAGAATCATTCATTTTCCCTCTATTTTACTTCATCTCTCTCTCTCTCTCTCCATTGCCCACTTAGCGATTGATTTTCAATACACATATAATATTAACTACTCAGTATTACTTCTATTTATATTTTACCACATAATTTATTTTATTTTTTGAATAAAAATCATCTAATCTAATTTTAAATTATAATTTAGTTAAATCATAAATTTTAGATAAGATTTATTTACTTGTCAAAATATAAATGAAAATAGTATTAAACTTTTTAGTGCTTTGGAGTATGGTAAATATTTTCCAACTTGACCATCATAAACCAACTATCTTATAACCTCCTTTTCATCCAAGGGTCAATTAGGATATATAGATCAACAAATTAATTATAAATGTTAGTTTTCAAGGGTTAACCATGGTTAATTTGTTGACCCACTTTATATTTTGTCTCTTTGCCTCTTTTAACTGACCCAATTATATTTAACCGAACCCGAAATCATCCAAACCCAACCGATTTGCGAGGTCTAGATACAATGAAAGCGAGAAGAAAATTATTTATTTCTCCTCTATTTTACTTCATTACTCTTTTTTTTTTCACAGTTAACTAATAACAAATGCAAAGGATGATATTACACAATAGGTTTCATTCTATTGGTTTAAAGTGTATTCTTGGTGTTCCAAAACGGTAGCTTTCCTTACATAGAAAGGGTAAGGTCCACGAAGATTTCATACACTAACTTAATTGCTTGTGTAGCTTTCAACTATTGTGCTAGGTTTAATTTGTGTGTAGTATAGAGATTATGAATAGACCTCACGTATGAGTGTTATCCCACCTTGCATGGCAAGATAAGTAGGTTTCTATTGATTCTACGTTTGTTTTTTGTTTGAATTTGCTTTCTGTCAACGCGGCAAACAAATCAGCCTTTGAATAACATAAAGGACAACTAAATTTGTGGTCTTTGTCTTTTTTTTGTTCTTCACAAAGTAGTTTTGTGGTCATTCTTTTCACTACATACATATAGTTCGAACTTTGTTTTATTAAACATTTCATAATGTCATAATCTACAAGTATGTATCCTAGTTTCAACTTATGTCGTCGAATTGTTAGTCTTGAACTCTTTTATACATGTCTATTTATATGCGATATATTTACTTTCCATGACAGCATCTTTTTCGCCCTATACACGTATATAAAAAATTTTAAATTGGAGTTCATGATGACCATAGTAATTAGTTGTAATATATTTCAATTTTAACTATATTTTACTATCATGACAAAATACGATAATTAATTTAGATTACTTTCGATTTATTGTTATTGTAAGTAAAATCATATTATCAATAATCACTAAGGGCTAGGTACGTGGTTGGGGAGTATATATGGGGTGTGAAAATAGGTTCCATCCTCTCGTTAAAAAGAAATAAAAAAAAGAAGACAAAGAAAAAAAAAACCACATATATTGTCAGTGAATTAGACAAATGTTATCGATCAAAATTTCTTATGGTAAATAAAATCGAGTGTGGAGATTTCTACATCTATGCCCCCCACAAGGGAGAGTATCTGCTTTATATTGTGAGAAATTCTCTCCTTTAGAAGTGTTTTGAGTTTATTTAGATCGTTATGCGATGGTATTTTGAGCGCATGTGAATTCTTTTTAAGTCAGCCGTAGATTTGGTTTAGATTTTTTGTTTTGTTTTGTTTTTCTCTGGGTGGGTTCATTTTAGGGATAATAGTTCTCCCCTTTTTTGGCCCTAGTCTTCATTAATTAATTGGAGATGGAGGTTGAGGAGAAGAGTAGAGGTGATGGTTGAAATAAGGAGGTAATGGATTTGATATATTTAACTAGAATGGAATAAAGAGGTATTGAAAATGGCATATATAAGAAACAGTACATTTGTTAGAAATCTAATTTTTGACAATTCAAAATAGAAACATGGTTAAATATATGATTGTTAAAGGGTAGAACATGTAAAGCCTTGGTATTGTGGAGATAAGTGACAGTACGTTTATATACTTAATTTTATTTGTGAAGGGAAAGCGAGCGTATTCTCCAGAACCACTTGGCATGGATGGTTCTTGGTTTTTTTTTTTTTTTTATAATTACTCTTTATATTATGATAAAACACATAATCTGATTAATGTTTATGTTTGTCTTGTTCTTTTGGAAAGCCATGCTATTTTCTCTTTTGTATATTATTTGCAACTTTGGGATTTTTTGACAAGTCTTGCGCTAGAAGAAGATAGTGTTTGGTTTATTGTAGTAATTCAATACATTTTTCATTAGAATGGATAAGTAGAAAAAGAAATTTAGCTACTGAGTGACTTTTCAAAGATGCCCATAGGAGGATGTACTCCTTTGATTGGATGGTTCCACTCCTATCCTCTTTAGCTTCAATTCTAGCTACTAATACTTATTTCGTTACACAGAGAAGCTTGATTTTGATAAATATTGGTCCAAAAAAAAAAATCGGTGTGATTATGTATACTCTTCTAGTTTTTGGACGAGTGTTATTATTTTTATTCATCCGATTTAATCATAAAATGATTTGTAAAATTAGAGACTAATAACAATTAATAAATTGCGAAGAGTCTAGTATCAAATAATGCAAGCACTTTAGCGTTTAGTATACCATAATTTTAATTAAATACCATGATATGGGATGCTTTATAAAACATTTTAGTATGATCATAATACTTATGTTGAAGAATGAAAATTGATAGCAGGGAAGAATTTAGAATTAATTTTGGGAAGACGAAAATTTAAAGAAACAATTAACATACATAAATTCGTAAAACTACGGGTTGACTAAGTTGTATTCTAGAACAACGGATTGGGCAGCTGACACTCTTTTTTAATCATTTAGACTTTAGAATTACGATAATTTGAATTTAACAAGAATGTGAAACTCAACTTACAGTCACAGAATAACACTTGTCTTTTTCTCAGGAGAAATATATAGCACTATTTTAGTTTCTTTTTTATGCTTACTTGCCAATGCCACCTCAAAATACAGAATAACATTAGATATGTCAAAGCAAATTAGTCGTCTCTCATTGGTATATGGCTTGAATAATAGGAAACCCTTAGAATAAGATCAGAAGCTAACTCTTGTAACTGCTGAACAATATCAGTAAGCCTTTGCCAATTGGGGGGGGGGGAGTACCCCCGCTTCCCCTAGATCCGTATCTCGATTAATAGTATCTTATATTTCGGGGATATAAAATACTTATGTTTGATTGCATATATTAATCAATGTTATATACTCTTTTGAATTTCCAAATAAAACTTTTTAAGTTTGAATAAATTACATTTTATTAATTTATATTATTTTTACTATTTGTGAATAGAAATATAATTTTTAAAAAAGTGCAAGTGTAATTTATTCCTTTTTTACCTATATAAAAAATATACAACATATTTTTTTCAAAATTTTTATATTATATTTTACGTGCTTCTTATAATGTTTTTATAGGTAATCACCATAGAGAAAGATAAAAATGAAATTAGTAGCATAAAAGAACAAAATTAGAGAATTATACTTTAGGATGTGAGATGACTTTGGTTGTTATTAAATAACACTCTTTTTGTTATAATCTAATATTAGAGTGTTATCTTAATATTATTATTACATAACAATATACTAAATGTTATCATCTAATTTTAACATTTAAAATACCATCAACGACAGAGTAAAACTAAAAAATATATAAAATATCTCTCTATATAATATAATTCTTTAACTATATATTGTTGATTAGATATGAGACATAATACCACTTTTTTTTATCAAAACAAATAATATCACTTTTGGGTTGCCTTTAATGCATCCAAACCATACAATTTATGAACGGGATAAGCAAGTCAAATTAATGCAAACTGTGAAAAATTAAAGTTAATCCAAACCCACTTACACTCACCCATACATTGAGGAGGAGACTCTTATTTCAGTCGTTCATATGTTAATTCTTGATCATCACATAACGCTAGGGAAAATATATATATATATATGTGTGTGTGTGTGTGTGTGTGTGTGTGTGTGTGTTTTGAGACTCTTGATTTAATTGTAAGAATAAATTCAAAACAATTATATGAAATTAGAATACTGGATTGATTACCGGTAAAAGACATTGTCACAAATTTAGGATACCTCGTTGATTCTGAATACCCGAAGGTTTGAAGAGATTATAACTTCCTTTGTTATTCACACTTCCTTATCACAACTTATAATGGGGTAGGTTGTGGAGTTTATATTTGACGTAAACATAAAAGGGACCTAATTAAGTTTAAATAGAACTCTAATACCCACCCATTATGGGCCTATGAGCTATAACTTATATTTTTATCCACACTAATCAATTAGATATCTAACCCAACATAATATGATCACTAATCATAATAAGTGGGCCCAAATGCATCTATCATGGATTATGAATCAGCCTGTTTTTATTTAAAACAAAAAAAAACAATTGATTGCAGCCCACAATAATTCCTACATTCTCCCACTTGGGCAAAATCAATTATTCATTTTAAAAACTTTTATTTTGAAAATGACTCTTGGGCTAATGACTAATTTTGTAATGTGGCCACATTTTAAAAATATATGATCCAAGATGCGATATCTAATATGACTCCATCCAACTAAAGCCAAGTAACACTGAATCATGGCAGTCATCATATCTATTACTAATATTAAACCTTCCATAGTTACAAATGTCACTGACTCCGTCGATTAGTCATTAGTATGGAGTGCAGCAAGAAAATAGTATGCCAATGTGATTCAACAGCCAAACTACTATTTTCTTTGTCAGTCCTCACAATTTCTCTCAAGTGTTTTAAAGCCAAAGAAACTATATAGTTTGTCAAGAAACCATTATGCCTCAATTCCAATATGGTATCGACCACAGGCATAGTGGTCCTAACGATACTAAGTTCAAAATTGTGCAATTGATGTATATATTCAAATACAATACTAAAAATTCAATGCATTATCAATTAGTCGGAATACAAATCATATGAATGTCAAAAGTATCCAAAAAAATGTTCAACATAACAAGAAAATAATATAAAACTCAAACTCCCACTAACTAAATATATCAAGAGAACTTACAATGCCCATGTTCTCAACGTGTCTTTTAAACACAATGGGCCTAAGTCCTTTGGTCAGGGGATCAGCTAACATAGAATCTGTGTCTATATATTTAACAACTATTTCGTTGTTCTTTACTAAATCTTTGACAGTCAAATACTTCAACTCTAGATGCTTAGAACCACTAATAGTTTTATTATTTTTAGTATAAAACACTGCAACATTATTATCACAGTAAATCCTCAGTGGTCTCGCAATGGAATCCACAATACGAAACCTTGTTATCAAATTTCTCAACTAAACAGCATGAGTAGCAGTAGCATAACAAGTAATAAACTCCACTTGCATAGTGAAGGAGGCAACTAGAGTCTGTTTCTTACTCTTCCAGGATATGGCACCCCCAGCGAACATAAAGATGTAGCCAGAAGTTGATTTTCTATCATCAGGACACCCTACAAGATCTGAATCAGTATATTCTATTATCTCCAAATTATCAACCCTTCTGTACACAAGCATATACTCTTTAGTTTTCTACAAGTATCTCATTACTTTTTTTGCGGCTATCCAATGGTCATTCCCTGGATTAGACTGATATCTGCCCAAAACACCAACTATGAAGGCTATATTAGGTCTAGTGCATACCTGAGCATACATCAAGCTCCCCAATGCAATATCAAAGGGCTTGTCTTTCATCTCTCTCTTTTCAATCTCATTTTAAGGCACTGATCTTTATTAAATTTATCCCCTTTAATCACTTGAACATCTCTGGGTTTATAATTTTGCATATTGAACCTCTCTAGAACTCTATTAATGTAAGCCTTTTGAGATAACCTAAGTGTAGGACATGATCTATCTCTATAAATCTCAATACCCAACACAAATGATGCTTCACCAAAGTCCTTCATGTCAAAGAACCTAGTCAACATGCGCTTAGTCTCATGAAGTAAACTGAGATCATTGCTAGCAAGTAAAATGTCATCTACATACAGCATAAGGAAAATGAATTTACTTCCATTGATTTTGATGTATATGCATTGATCAACCTTATTTTCTTCGAAACCCAAGGAGGTTACTACCTCATCAAATTTCAAATACCACTGTCTAGAAGTTTGTTTTAGACCATAAATCAATCTTTTTAACTAACAAACTAGATGCTCATTACCTCTTGCTTGATAGCCCTCGGGGTGTTGCATGTACACTATTTCATTCTGGTCACCATTCAAAAATGTCGTCTTAACATCCATTTGATACAACTCTAAATCAAAATGAGCTACAAGTGCCATTATAATTCTAAAAGAATCCTTAGTGGACACTGGTAAAAATGTTTCATTGAAATCAACGCCTTCTTTTTTAGTAAAGCCTTTAGCCACAAGTCTAGCTTTATATCTCTCAATCTTCCCTTGTGAATCTTTCTTTGTTTTAAACACCCATTTGCAACTAATTGCCCTACAATTATTAAGCAATTCTACAAGCTCCCACACTTCATTGTTAGCCATAGATTTCATTTCTTCATCCATAACATATCTCCACATATTAGATTGAGGGCAAGAAATAGCTTCTTTATAATTCTTAGGGTCAACATCCCCAATATCATAGACATCTTCACTGAGGTAAACCATAAAATCATTAGTGATAGCAGGCCTTCTTTGTCTAACTGATCTCCTCACATGCATTTGTTCAGCTGGTTCAATTAGTTATGGGACTTCAATAGGGGGATTAACAATATTCTCGGTTGGAAGGTGATTTTCAATGGAGATATTAGACGGTATGTTATTATCAAAAATGGGCAGAGGCAAAGAGATAGCTTCTAGGGTATCCGTAAGAGTCTCATGAGATGAGATAATGGCTTCAACTACATCAGGTTTTAAAAACTTAGCATTCATAGATTCCACAATTTTGACATCTCTATTGGGACAAAAAAACCTATACCCTTTAGTGCGGTCTGGATATCTAATGAAAAAACAATGACTAGTTTTTGGGTCTGTTTTCTTTTCTGAGGAATTGTAAATTTTAACTTTCGCTGGGCACCCCCATACATGAAAGTGGTTCAAATTAGGTTTTCTTCCTGTCCAAAGTTCAAAAGGTGTTTTTGGCATAGATTTGCTTGGAACTCTGTTTAGTATATAAAGGGCTATTTTCAAGGCCTCACTCCATAGGAATTCTGACAAGTTACATCTACTCATCATACTCCTCATCATGTCTTTAAGTGTGCGATTACGCTTTTCGGCTACACCATTTTGTTCAGGGCTACCAGGCATGGTATATTGTGGAACTATTCTACAATCTTGCAAGTATTTTGTAAACGGTCCTATATGCCGGCTCGTGGTATCATGTCTACCATAATACTCTCTGCCACAGTCAGATCTCACTATCTTGATGACTCTTCCTAATTGCTTTTCTACCTCAGTTTTAAAAATCTTAAATTTTTCAAGAGTATCAAATTTTTCTTTAATCAAATAAAGATAACCAAATCGATAAAAGCCATCAATAAAAATGATAAAGTACCTATTACCACAAATTGTAGGAGAGAGGGGTCCACTAATGTCTGTATGAATAATTTCTAAAAGACTTGAACTTCTAGTCACACATTTCTTCTTACTCTTAGTGAATTTTTCTTTAATACAATCTACACAAGTCTTTAAATTGTCAAACTTTAAGAAAGGAAAAATATCACTTTTAATCAACATTTCAACTCTTTCCTTAAAAATATGATCTAAGCGCTTGTGCTATAATGAGAAGGATTTTTCTTTAATTTTAGACCTTTTAGCAACCACATTTTCAGTATTTAAAGATGAAAAATTATTGTCAGAAACCAAAGATAGTTTATACAAAACATCCACTAGATATCCATAACAATAATTTGAGAATTTAATATTAAATTTAATTTTTCACTGCCAAAAGTAAAATAAAAACCAAATTTGTCTAAACAAGAAATAGAAATTAAATTTCTTCTAAAAAAAGGTACATAAAAAATATCTTTCAAAATAAGTTCAAAACCGGTTGCCAAAATTAGACTGACGTCTCTCACTAACTCTACCACTATTTCAAGGTCATTTTCTACCCTCAGCTTACTTTCTCTCAGGTTTGGTTTCCTCAAGTTTTTGAACCCCTCTAGATTTCTGCTTATTCTCTAGCCAAGCCTTGAATTTTTTGCAATCATTCTTTTTATGTCCCTTTCCCTTACACCAAAAACACCATATGTTTTTCTTAATGGGATTTGGTTTAGGACCTCTTACATATGTTGACCATTGCCTGGTTTTCTTGAATTTTGATTCTGATGAGGAATATTGAATTGATTTTTCTTATGTTTCCATTTACCCTTGCCAGAATAGGGTTTACCATGGGAAGTGAAAAGGGTTAGCTCACAGGATAAGTTACTCTTTTCTTTCTTCAATTTTTCTTCTTCAACCACACACTTGGTAATGAGGTCATTAATGGTCCACTTCTCACCAAAGGTATTATAGGCAGTTTTGATTGGTGTAAATTCAGCAGGTAGGCAGTTCAAGGCATATGAGACAATGAAATTCTCATTTAAGTCAATGTTATGGGCTTTCAGCTTGGTTTGGATGTGAACCATCTTCAAAATGAACTCCCTTACTCTCTCATTATTGTCATACTGCATATCAGTCAATTTTTTTATAAGATATCCGACTCAGCGTTATTAGATACTTAGTATCTTTCTCTCAAAACAGTAAGAAATTCTTTAGTACTTGTGGTTTCTGGTAAGCTACTAAGTAGGTGCTCAGAGATGGTCCTCTTAATGGCAATTAAACTAAGTCTGTTGGATCTCTCCTATTTGGTTAAGGACTTTTTCTGTTCAGTTGTACTTTTCTTATTCACTTCAAGCTTACTCTCGCGTAATGCTAGATCAAGGTCAGCAATTCCTAAGGAGAATTCTAGGTCTTGCTTCCACTTGTTATAATTTGATCCAGTTAAAATCTCAATTGAAGCAGAACAATTATTCATAGAAAAGGTAATTGCAAAATTGGAATGCATTAGGATAAACAATAAGGGCAATTTATACATAGCTTTAATTAAAACAAGCTATCACAATGAGGCCAGCATAATAGCACATTCCTCTTTGGGCAGAATGTACAAATCAATGTCACAATTCATATCAGAACCTCAGATGAGTTAATCAGTAAGAATATATTGGGTTTAAATATTTATCCCCTTTAGGCAGATAAATATTTTAGGCTAATATATTCCCCATTAACTTCATCATAAATTAACTTGTAATTATAACATACAACAATCCCTTTTGGGTAAGTTATAGCATGAGATAATCTGAAGCCTTCCTCAAGCAAAATTTTATGAATCAATATGAACAACTCCACTTTAGTGTTAATTATCCATAATAATTTATAAAACTCCTTGCACAGGAATGACTCACATCTTGCCCAAAATTATGATATAGTCTTTAAGGAGATGAAAAACTACACTCTACTGTCCATGAACAAATTCTATAGCATTCCCAAAGAGGCTTCATGCAAATACAATCAAAATGGAATCATATATTTCTTAAAACAAACATATTAAGACATATATATTAAGCTGAGAGCAGACAAATATATATTATTATATAGAAAAAGTGAACATCATCATAAGGTTCAAAATATAATGAATTAATTTTTCAACGCATCACTTTTCAGAAAATCATCCAAATAAATATTAAAACATATTTTATATATTAATATTTATGTGAACACCGTATTTTGTCTGTGCATACTCTGAAAATAATAATAAACTAATAAAAAAAATCAGTAGATCCTTTTAGTTTAATAAGCTAAAAAAATTAATTAAAGAATAAAAAACTTAAAAAAAAAAAATAAATAAATAAAATTAAATAAATATATATATATATAAACAAAAAAAAGGAAGAAGCTCATTAATCTAAAATTAAAACAAAATAAAAACCAAAGAAGGAGTAATATAAAAAAAAATGGAATTTTAAAAAAAATCATCAAAAAGGGCTAGAAAAAGAAAGGAAAAAGGAATTAAAAAAAAGAAAGGAAAAAGTAAAATCTCAGAGAGAAAAAGGGCTAAAACCAAATTAAAAAAACACTGAAAAAAATAATAATAATTAAAAGAATAATAATTACAACAAAATGAAGAAACAAAAAAAATCATCAAAAAAGACTAAAAAAAAAAACCAAAGTAATATATATATATATAAAAGAAGAAAACCCAAAACAAAACCAAAAAATGTTAAAAAGATTAAAACTTAATTCAGGAGAGCCCAAGCCAAAATAAAAAAAAAAATCCAAAAAAAAGAGTCTAAAGAAAAATAAATTAAGAGTTTAAAATCAGCTAAAAAAAAAAAGAGAAAAACCAGGCCCAATCCGGATTTAACCAAGCCCAACCACTCGACCCATGCTCGGATCCATTGAAACCCTACCCATTTCCTTTTTCTCCTGGGCACGCTTTTGAACGAGAGAGGGACGAACTGAGGGAAAAGGAGAGACGCACAAAAGCAAAGGACAGGCGTCAGGGGGAGGGGGACAGATGCGTCAGAGAAACAGAGGGGCATGAGACGCGCAAGAAGGAAAAGGAGAGACGCACTAGGGCAACGGGGAGGCATAAAAGGGAGAATGGGAAATCGTGGAGAAGAAGAGTTGAGAGACTCAGGAGAGAGAGGAGAATAGGGGAAGAGGCCGAGAAGGGAGGTCACGCAAGAAAGCAGAGAGATTGAAAGGAGAGAACGTGAGAGAAAAGAGAGGGCTTTATTTTCGGTTTTGGGAAGAATAAAGTGAGAAGAAACGGCCACTTTCTTCATCGAGATTAGGACAGAGATAGAACAAAAACGGAAAGGGAAGGAGAGGAAGCCAGATTTGCAACTCCCTTCAGCGATAGAAACCAACTTGGCAGAACATCAAATGAGCCCCCTTCATGTTGTGTGTCCGAGATCAGAGACAGCTATTCCCTTTCAATTTTTGGGCTCTATTCTCAGCCGGAGGTAAACTTCTTTGATTTTTTTTTCTTTATCTTTCAATTTTAATAACCATCTCCTTTGAAGGTTTCGATTGCTGTTGTGGGGGTATTTGATTTTGATTTCTATGATCTTTATTACCTTTATTGGTTTGCTTTGATCACGGGGTACCTAGTTTTTTTTTAACCGTTGCACTTTAGTAATATGTATCACCTCTGTTCTTACTCAAATGGTATATAAATGTTATCACTGATTACTGAGTTGAGATACAAAATATGGTTCTCAAATCTTGGTTTTACCTTGAGTTGAAACTGTATGATTTAAGCATCTGCCTTTTAATTCCCAAGTTCTGATAGCGATTAGTTATGGATACAACTTGTTTTAGAATGGCTTATGTGCTGGACCTTGTTATTGGGCAAATTTTCGAAAGTGTTTGTTTCTCTTTAAGAACTATTGAATGATTGTGAAGTACAGGTCTTAATTCGATCGTTAAGTTTTAATTCATATTTTGTTATATGGTTGCTAATGTGCTGTTGAACTAGTCCCCAGTTTGCACCACACAATTTGCCTACTGTGTTAAGCCGTCAGTCGAATCTGACAATTGAATGGCTTCTTCATTCGGTGTGATCCCAATGTTATAATGTACATTGTGTGTTTTTTTTAACCTGTTGATGAAAGTCTGGAAAGACACAGAGGTGTGTCCATTACTCTAGTTTACTTGCTATTCTGGAAGTGTTCTTACTGGTGTCATATCCTTTGCATGTGAGACAAAATCATTTTGCATCAAGCATGACTGAAGAGCATGGAGTAGCTTGTGAAGATAATGGCAAGCAAGGGATTGCAAATGGGCTCTTCCAGATTTGCAGGCAGTGGAAGGATGCGGTGTGGCAAGCATGAAGAAACTAAAATACAGAGACCTAACCAGGAAGACAAATTGGTTTTGTGCTGTATCTTATATGTTTTATTTCTATTTTTCCTTTTCTGTACTTGAAATATATTAGAACATGATGAATCTAGTTGAACACTTAGCACACACATCCGCAAGTTATTATTTTGGGTATGTAAATATTTTCATTATTTTTTTTCTTTGTTATTTATTTTCATCCATTTTCATGTTAAGATTGCTGTGTGGGATTTCATATCCCCTTAGGCACTTAAGAATGGACCAAAAGGCCATGTGCAGCAATAAGCTTCCTTGGTATCTTTTGGGTTTTTTACATGTTAATATGTTTTGGGTTTCAATGGCCCGCATCAAATTAATCCTTTAAAGAAAATTTTCAACAAAATAATAATGATAATGATAAAGGAGTTTGAAAAGGGAGGTGAGAAAACAAAGAAGTAGGATCAATTTAATTTTGCAAATTAAACATGTCAAATAATCCTAAAGTTGCAAAAGTTTTAAAGTGATTTCAATTTTCTTTTGTTATCTTTTCTCCTTAAAAAAAAAAGAAGGAAGAGATTTAAAAAAAAAAAGAAAATGATAACAGTGACAACAATGATAAAAATTTCATAAAAACAAATAGGGAATTAATCCCCTTTGAACTTTAAAAAAAAATCTCTTTTAACAGAAATTATTATTTTTGAACAAAACCAAGAAAAGGAAAATGAATCAAAAACGAATAAAAAGTAAGTAGAAATCCCTTTTGCAAGCTTGTAAGTTTTTCCCAAGTTTTCTTTTTACAAAAATGAGAAATATGTTAAATCAAAATACAAAAAAAAATAAAAAAAAGAACAACAAAACAAAGCAAAAACAAAATAAAACAAAATAAAAGTGGGTAATCAAAACAAAAACAAAAATAAATGACAAGAAAAAAAAGAGAAAAATTAAAAAATACAAGAAAAGAAAAATTGAATTTACTTTTGGCAAATTAAAACACCTTAATCAATTTTAAGACTCGTTTTATTTGTTAAAGGAAAAAGTAATAATAATAATAATTATTATTATTATTATTATTATTTTGTCTTTTCAAAAAAAAAGCAAAAAAAAAGAAGAACAAAGAAAAAACAAAAATGAAAAAGAAAAAAAGACTAAAAATGCTGGGAAAAGAAGCTTACATATACCTTTAGGGAATCAAACATACCAACCCATTTTTAAAATTATTTTATTTGCTAAAGGAGAAAGTAATCTTTATTTTCGTTGTCTTTTTACAAAATAAAATGTGAAAACTGAGTTATATAAAATTAAAAAAAAGAGAAATAACAAAAAATAAAAAAATAGCAAAAAAATAAACAACAATAAAAGAAGTAAAAACAAAACATAAAAAAAAATTTAAAAGAAACAAAACAAAGGAAAAATGAAACAAAATAAAGAGAAAATGAAAAAACGAAGGATGATAAAAAAAAGAGAAAAAAAAGTGAAGATGTAAAGAAAGTAAAATTAAATTTTCCTTTAACAAATTAAAACACATTAACTAATTTCAAAACTTGTTTTATTTGTAAAAGGAAAAAGATACTTTATTTTCTTTGTCTTTTTGCAAAAAAAAAAAAAGAAAAGAAAGGAAAAACAACATCGAAAAAAATTAAATTAAATATAAAAAACAAAAAAAAAATAAAAAAATAAAGAACATACAAAAAAAATAAAAAATAACAAAAACAAGAAAAAAAAAACAAAAAAACATTAAAAAAAAAACAATCAACAAATACAATTTTCACTCAAACTACGTGGACTTTGATCTCTCCTAAAGGGTATGTAGGCCCTAGACTCTCATCCTAGGTCAAGTCCGCCCTTGTAAATAAAATATATTTTTTTAAATTTCTTTTCTTTCCTTTTCATTTCAATTATTAAATTTCTTTGCGTTTTACTTTAACATTGATTTTCTTTTCTATTTTCAACTTTATTTCCTTCTATTTCTTTATTCCTATTCTGCATGTGATTTGTAGGGAGAGTTAAAATAGAATTTAGACCATTTTATTTTTGCACAACTGACTTAGGGTAACTGTTCTTAGTAACGGATGTAGTGGGGTATCTAAAACCTTTCCCACTCACAATCGACTCTCGGATCCATTTTTCTGGTTTGTAAACTATTTTTCAAATAAAAAGGCTTTTTCAAGGTTTTGCCTTTTAAAAATCAAAATTTTGGTGGCGACTCCTGAACCCTATCTATTACACTTATTTCAATTTTGAACTTCGGTTTTCAATTTCAAGGAGGAAATCGATTTTTCCTCGCCATGCGGTCGCATTTTTGGGTGTGACAATTTATATAAAAAATATTTATAATAATCAAAAAATTATGAAACATATTCCAAAAAATCACATTTAAAATATGGATTGCAATGCAAAAAACGGCACTGAAAAATTTTATCTATATGTTGCACACTTTCCTAAGTCGCGAGTGGGGAAACACTGAGAGCTTCATCTTCTACCTTAGGCAGGTCAGCCTAGAACCAGAAATGGGTCACGTAGGACCCGTGGGTATAGCTTCGGGTTTCACTTTTTAAGCCCTTTTTCTTGCGATTGTCTTGTGCTTTTTGTTCCTAATCCCATTTTAAATCTATTGGAACTAAAATCCCCAAATTTTATTGAGTTTTCATGGGTTTTTCGAAGCAAGGAGCACCCCTTTTCATCGAGATATACAAAGCTCAATTTTGGGCGATTCTTGACGAGTTTTCTTGCAATTGTGGTGTGATTTTGATTCATAATTTCATTTGAAACAAATCAACAGGCAAAGCCCCAAATTTAATCCACAAATTTGCATGATTTCAATGCATAAAAATTGGGTTCTGAAAAAGTCTCCATAGCCGAAAATTTTTGAAAGAAATTGCACTATAATCAGCTAAGTTTTGATACAATTGATGTGTGGGTTTCTTTTATATGATCATAAGGAACACTATATTCAAAAATTATTCATCAATTTGCAGTAATTAATGAGATTGAAAATTCAATCTTACAAACCCTAACCTAGATTTCTAATTCAAAATTTCCATGGAATTAGATGATTCTTGATGCAATTGAAACACCAGTTATACTTACATGATTAAGGGGAACTTAATGATACAAAAATTGTTCATCAATTTAACCTATTTTGAAAGAATTGAAATTCAATTCTAATAAACCCTAACCTAAGTTTCAAGCATGAAATTCTTCCTTCATGGCGCATGAAATTTCACAATTCATGTGTCAATTGATTCAAAGTTTCAATATGTACAAAAGCTCTAAGATCTTTGGTTCTAATTTTTGAAAATCATCCAATTAGAATTTCAAAAAACTTACATGAATGAAAATTACAAAAGGATGAAATTATTAAGCATACATTCATGTCTTCAACTAATCAGATTTTAAATTATATAATTGAGGCTCTGATACCAAATGTAAGAATAAATTCAAGACAATTATATGAAATTAAAATATTAGATTGATTACCAGTAGAAGACATGGCCACAGATTTAGAATACCCTGTTGATTCTAAATGCCCGAAGGTTTGAAGAGACTAGGATTTCTTTTGTGATTCACACTTCCTTATCACAACTTATAATGGAGTAAGTTGTGGAGTTTGTATTTAACGTGAACACAAAAGATATTTGAACATAGAAGAGACCTAACCAAGTTTAAATAGAACTTTAGTACCTACCCATTATGGGCTTATGAGTTATAGGTCCGCACTTTCATCCATACTAATCAATTAGATATTCAGCCCAAAATAATGGGATCATTAATCATAATAAGTGAGCCCAAATACATCTATCATGGATAATAAATCAGCCTGTTTTTATTTAAAATAAAAAATAATAATTGATTGCAGCCCACAATAATTCATACATTAATCTCTTAAACAAATGTAAAAGATAAAGATAATATTTTTTTGAAAAACATATAAGTATAAATTATGATTCAAAAGATAAAATGCATGAGAAATACTGCAAAATAATTTTTTAAAATTGAAAATATATTATAATTTAACATTTATTTAAAAATATTTTAAAATGAATTGTAAGAATATTGATATTGCATGTCGAGTAACTGGTTACTATTATTATTATTATTATTATTATTATTATTATTATTATTAGTCCTTTTGGACTTCCATCCATTTTTTCCCTTTTACTCTCAAAATACTAATGATGAATAGTACCTTGGGTGATCAACCGTTCATGATTGACAATATAATGAAATGACCGATTGATCATGAGTTTTTCTTTTTTGGGGTCAGTGATCATATGGTGGTTGAGAACTTGCAAATAATACAAAAGAAAAACGAAGCTTGCATCTCTGAAGACTCATTTTAAAAATTTTGAGGTAATTTTGACATAATAACAACATCAGAGAAAACATACCTCGGATATAGGATGGTGTCCTATATAGGCAATGTGAAACGTTGTTTAGTTATCGAATGGTAATAAATCACTAATTAGTAAGTAGACGAAATTCTCTATGCCATATCATTGATCGTGAACATTATGAAATGTTTTTAAAGATATCTCGTATGATGTTTAAGAGTTGACTTAATGTTTTGAGCCTTAATTTGAATCTATCAATCAAATGAAGCCTATAATATAATTTATCTACCAGAAGAAATCAACCCAAATTTGTTTTCTGGCCGAAATCAACCCAAATTATTAAATATTGTGATTACTTTTCCTGGAGCTCATATATTTCACCAGCTTTCTTCCACGTGCCCTCTCATGACCAATGCACCATATTTCAATCTAATCATACACATACGTTAACTCTGGCCACCTCTCAAGCTCAGCATTTATACTTGAAATATTGCAGAATCCAATTTTTTATTATGAATTAAGCATACATATATACGGCTATAGTTTGTTGAAATTTTAAACTTGATTAATAGGTTTTTAACTCTATTCATATATTTTCGCTTAACTATGATACATGTATCTTTACTTTCATGCATTAGTGAGTTCAAAGTATTTATCTATGTATGTATTTAATTAATAAATGTATTGAGTATTTTGATGTTAAATTCGTTGTAAGGACTAAGAAGTACTATGTATATCTATAAATATATTTACATTTGTGTAATTCAAGCAAGGCAATAATTTTAATACAAGTGAATTATTAGAAATTTTTCTTCTCCATTACCTCCTTCGTAGTTGTTTACCATTTGAACAAGGAACTGTAGCTAACATTAATTTGCAGAAAAAGCCTTGAGCATCGTTTTTGTTTGGTGGTGGAATTAACATTGGATTTGGACGCGTCGGCATGGTCGTCGTCGTCATCCTCCTCCGCCCTATTAATGCTGTTTCAATTATATTGTCACATTGTCAAAACTTTCAGAATGTAATAAAGAGTCCAACATTAATAAAGCCTTTTACAGAATTCTTATATGTTAATTGATAAAGTCCCCTGGGGGATAATATCCCAAAAAAGTAATGAACAGGAAGGTAAGAGATTAATCATTGCAAGTAGAGAGACTTTCCTTGTATTACGGTTTTTCATTAGTAAATTAACGATTGTAAAATAATGAAAGAATTAGGTTTAGCATCATCATCATTACATATATATATATATATATATATATATAGATCGACTTTTTCATTTTCTGTTGCTGATTGCTGTCACGGGCCATCACAAATTACATGCATTATTCAAGCATTTTTTGCTTTGGTAGATAATCAATCAGCATCGCTCTCCGTCTGTACTATATCTTTACCTTCATATTATCATATATAGGGTTGAATCAAGAAATGCAAACCCAATCATACATGGAAAATATTATTTGCCATCTATGAGGAAGAAAACAGACATAGAAATCAGTTCCTCTAATTAATATATATACATGGCCAAAAATCTCTCATTTTGAAGATGTGAGAAAAACTAATCCCTTTGTGTTGAAAATTTAAAATAGTAGGCTATTTAAGTGAAATTAAAAAAATATGTAGAGAAATTAATATTCTATTACTTCACTTTATTCCACAACTGAGACTGTTTATTTATAGGCTTATAAATAACTAAAATATAGAAATAAACGAGAATTAAAAGTAAAAAATTATGAAAACTAACTACCACTTAATTTAATTTAAAATTAGATAAAGTTTTAAATTTTTAGCTAACTAACTAACTAAAAAGATTTCATAAAAATTAATTATAACAATTTTGAATCATATATCCAACATTCCCCCTTGATTCAAAATTATAAAATTTCAAATTTTATGAAACACTTTTCTCCACATCTTCAAATTTGTGAAACACTTCTCTTCATTTCGTGATGTACTTCTCGTCATCTTGTTGATGCACTTTCTCACCAACATTTAATTGTTGGAGCACTTCTCACCAACTTTTAAAAAAGAGTTTCTTTTTCAACCACCTCGACCATATTTGCTTGTTCTTCTTCATAGGCTCTGATTTGATTGAGAGTTAGATTGCTTCCCAAAGGAGATATTTCTCTTTCATCTTGAATCCATTGCCATAAGATAAGACCTCTTAGATGAGCTTTCATCTTGACAGCCCATACTTGATAGTTTTCATCGTTGAAAATTGGAAGTGAGAGAGCTGATGTATTACTAGAAGCCATGAGGGTCGATCACTCACAAGTCCTTTAAGATTCATGAGAACTCTGATATCATGTTAAAAATTTAGAGTAGTAGGCTATTTAAGTAAAATTAGAAAAATATGTAGAGAAATTAATATTCTACTACTTTACTTTATTCCACAACTAAGGCTGTCTATTTATAGGCTTACAAATAATTAAAATGTAAAAATAAACGATAACTAAAAGTAGAAAATCATGGAAACTAACTACTACTTAATTTAATTTAAAATTAGATAAAATTTTAAATTTTTAGCTAACTAACTAACTAAAAAGATTTTGTTAAAATTAATTATAACAATTTTGAATCATATCTTCAACACTTTGAATTTTTGTTTTCGTCTTGTTACTTGGAGTTAGAGGGTATTCAGGGTACACGTAGCAAATGCCTTTTTGTAGTAAATGAACTACTTAATGAATAAAGTAGACTGTCTTAATAAGTGTCATACACTACTCTCAAATTTTCTACTATAAATATAAATAGAAAATTACAGTATCTTACTTATTGAGATGCTGAACTTGAAAAGTATAGAAAGGAATACTTGTGACTATCTTTATTTCCCTTTTGACGGCGAAGGATAACTTAATTAGAAGCAAAGCAGTTAATGTGTGTGTGTGTGTTGTGTGTACAAACTATATTTATAGTAGAAAATTTGAGAGTAGTGTATGATCCACGCGTTCACGTTGAAAGTGAAATGATAGCTCATGACACCACAACAAGAAAACTCAGTTTTTCAGCCAAATACTATAGCAGGAAAGTATGACCCACGCGTTCACATTGAAGATGAAATGATAGCTCATGACACCACAACAATAAAACTCAGTTTTTCAGCCAAATACTATAGCAGGAAAGGAATATATAGCGTGTTTGTTTTTACGTTTCGGAAGTTCAAAATTACGTTTTCAAAGAAGCTATAATTTCTTATTTTTACATAAATGTAATTTTTAAACAGATTTTCAAATACACACATAAGTGGCAAATGATTTGCTTTTCTCTCTGTGAACACCGTATTTTGTCCGGGCATACTCTAAAAAATAATGATAAAATTAAGCCAATAAAAATAAATAAATAAATAAATGAAAGAAGAAGAAAAAAAAAATCAAACAAGTCTTCTTAATTTAATAAGCCTTAAAAATAAAAAAATAAAAAAAAAAGAGAAAAAAGAGTAAAGTAATCAAAAAAAAAAAAAAAAAAAGAAGCAAGCAAAAAGCAAAGAAAAACAAAAGAAAAATCAAAGAAGGAATAACAAAAATGAAATCATAAGGAAATAAATAAAGGAAGATCATAATTAAAAAAAAAAAATCAACCAAAAGGGAGTTCAACCCAAAATAAAGTCGAAATTGGGCCAGAAAATAAAATAAAAAATAGGAATGCAACCCAGAATCAGTCCAGATATTGGCCCAAAAGGAAAAGAAGTCAAAAAAAAAGAAGTGGGCTGAGCTAAATTGAGGCCCACCGGAAGAAATAATCAAGAAATCGAAGGCCCGTCTCGCTCAGCCCACTATTCCTGGATTCTCCGCCCCGTTAACCCGAATGGTAAGTCAGACTTCATCGCATCAAAGGGAAACCGAAGGAAACCCTAGCTGCTGGTCCCCCCCTCTCTCTCTCTGTTCTGCTGTCTCCTCGCGCAACGCCTGCAGGAGCAAGGCGACGCGATAGTACGAGGGAGCGCGCGAGCATACGCTGGGGGATAGTGGAGCAGAGAAGTACGGAAATGGGGGGGACTAGATGCCTCGTCTATAAAAGCGGAGAGAAGAGAGATGCTGGGAGGTTTTTTTTGGAGGAAGGAGAATCAGAGAGACGAGAGAGAAATTACGGTGAGATCCTGGCTTGGGTTTGAGAGATCTGAAGGAGTTTTCAGAAAAGAAAATCGGGAGAGGAAGTCGAAAGGGCAAGGAGCCCGAGGGAAAATCACGATAGGATTTTCGGTTTGGAGCTGAGAGACGGAGATTAGGAAGACCGAGTGGGTTGGCTTTCGGATTAAAAAGAGCTGGGAAAAGGAGGGGGAGTTGTGTCTTTGACCTCTGATTTTTCGGTGAGCGATCGAGGAAAACGCAGTAAGGGAAGGTTCCTCGAAGGGTTCGAATCGTTGCTGGGTTATAGAGGAATAGCCTCGAGAAACAACGTAAACACGAAGAGGCAAAGAGAGGCGGGGTGGTCTCGAGGGCAAGCGAAGCACTTCGGACTCCAGTAAAGGCACAGGTCTGTTTTCTATTTTATCCCGTTTCATTTTTGCAAAAATAATTGATCTTAGATTGCAGAAAATACATTAAGCTGGTTGCTGTTTACCTTGATTTGCCTGGATTCCAGATGTTTGGATTCTTGCTTGCATTACTGAATTATATATGTATATATATATTTTCGTCTCTGGTTTTGTGTGTTGTTTCATTTAATCCCCGAAATATTATGTACGATTCCTGGTTTGGTTTTGCTCTCTTGCTGTTTGTCTTGGTGACCGGATTTATTTTAGAGGGCTGTATCATATATTCCACCTCTGGTCTTGAATCGCTGAACAATGCATCATCGATTTCCTTTTAACTGGGTAGCCCCTGGTTCACCCCTGGTTACACTCATCTGTGTTTAGTTTATTTCTTATCCATCCTCCCAGACGCATGTTGGGTTGTATAAGACAGGTGGATAACACTTCAGTGGTTAGTATCATCCCTCATACATTTGATTGATTGCTTAACTCCATCACTAGGTCCTCTGGTCTCGCACTTGTTTGCTGATAGCAAGGGTTTATAATTTGTTTATGGGGCGTACATAGTTAATGGGAAGGTAGCGACTGGGGCAGTTTCATGTAGGGGAAAACTCATGCGATATTTTGATTGAGGAGTGCTATTTAGCCCAAGTTCTGAGTCACTGTAATGATTATTCATTTGGGCGTGAATTCATATAAGGAATGTCTAATATAGTATTAATCTGAAATAATGAATTCTGTGTTGTATGATGTGATTTTGAAATGGTTTAAGCTACTCCCTCAAACGTTTCCCTATGTTTCTGTTTTCTTGATAAATCGACAAGTTGGTGGAGCTAATGACGGAGCGCCCAAGCTCGCGATGCACCGAAGATGGTCCTCTATTTCTCAACATGAAGAGGGGATAGAGTGCAATGTGTTTCTGGTTTAATTCAATCGGCCCTGTAAATGTAATTGAAATAATGTATTGGAGTATGACTGCACACCAAGCACACACTCATATATTATCTGGCTGTTTGCGTTTTCTTTCTCGCATTTCTCTTTTCTTTTTTCTTTTTTTTCTTCTTCTTTTTCCTCCCTCTTATTATCCATTTTTATTATTATTTTATTTTTTTGTTTTCATTTCCAAGTTTATTTTACCTTACTAGGGCAGTCGTGTGGGACTCTATATCCCCTCAGACATCTAGACACAAACTAGAAGGCCATGTGTGGCGATATAGCTTCCTTGACGCCTTTTAGGACTTTAGATTCATATTTCAATGTTTTGGGCTTCAAGGGCCTCATTCAGAAAGAGTTTTTTTTTTTTGTTTGGGCTTAGTCTCCTAAGTAAACCAATAAGGAAAAAGATGAATAAGAAAAGGAGAAGGAGTATAAGGAAGAATATAATAACCAGAACCAAAAAAAAAGAAAGGGGAAATAAAAAAATAATAATAACAATAACAACAAAAATATAACAAATACAATGCTAAGAATAAGGAAAAAAAAACAACCAAAGAAAATAAACCAACAAGTACGTAACAATAAACAAAAATTAAAGGAAGGAGCAATACAAAACTCAAAGGGAACAACAAATAAACTAAAAATGAAATATGCTAAAGATAAAAGCTAAAAAAATTGAACAAAATCAAAAGTAGGAAAATCAAATAAAAAACAAACAAACAAACAAAGAAAAAGAAAATAATAAATAAATAAATAAATAAATAAATAAATAAATAAAATAAAAACAAAACGAAACAAAGAAAAATGAAACAAAAACAAAAAAAAAACATAGAAAGGAAAAATGAAAAAAAATGATAAGAAAAGAATACAATAATCGAAAAAGCAAGAAAAACAGAACTAAATTTCCCTTTAGCAAATTAAAACTCACCAACTAATTTCAAAACTTGTTTTATTTGTAAAAGGAAAAAGATAATTCATTTTCTTTGTCTTTTCAAAAAAAAAAAAGAAAGGAAAAAAAATTAATTCAAATAAAAGCCCAATAACCAAAAAAAAACAAAACAAAAAAAAACAAAAATAAGAAAACAAAAAAAATGAACAAGAACAAACAAAGACAAAACAAAACAAAAATCAACAAAAAAAAAATGAAATGGAAATGATAAAAAACAAAAAAAATAAGTAAGAGAAAAAGTGAAAACGCAAGGAGATTAAAATCAAATTTTAACAAATCAAAGCACATCAATCAATCTTAAAATTATTTTATTTGAAAAAAAATAATAATTTTTATCTTCTTTGTCTTTAAAAAAAAAAAGTCAAAAATCAAAGAATAAAAAAAAAACAATCAAACAAACAACAACAAAAACAAAACAAAACAAAATCAATCAAAAATCAAATATAAGCTAAAAAAATAAAAAAACAAAACAAAACAAAACATTAACCAAATTCAACTTCTAATCGAACTACGTGGACTTTGATCCCTCTAAAGGGTACGTAGGCCCTAGGCTCTCATCCTAGGTTAAGTCCGCCCTTGTAAATAAAATATTTTTCTTTTCATTTCTCTTTTTTTATTTCAACTCTTGAATTTCCTTGTGTTTTATTTTAATATTGATTTCCTTTCTTTTTCTACTCTTAGCTTTATCTCCTTTAATTTCCTCATTCTTATTTCACATGTATTTTGTTAGGGAGAATTGAAATAGAATTTAGGCCATTTTATTTTTGCACAATTAACTTAGGGTAACCGTTCTTAGTAACGGGTGTAGTGGGGTGCCTAACACCTTCCCCACTCACAACCGACTCCCGAATCCATTTTCTGGTTCGTAGATCATTTTTCAAAAAAGGGTTTTTCTAAAGTTTTGCCTTTCAAAAATAAAATTTTGGTGGCGACTCCTGAACCCCTAATTATGAACCATATTTCAATTTAAATTTCGTTTTTCGGTTTCATTCGAAATTTCCACGAAATGAAAAAAAAAAGGGCGCCACGCGGTCGCATTTTCGGGTGTGACAGTTTGGCGACTCCACTGGGGAGCTGTTCGAGAGTCAAGCCCAAATTAAGTTATCCGTGCAAAATATTATGGCCTTCTTTTATTTCTATTCTCCCTTTTTGTTTGTGGTTTGCCTTACATGATTATGGTAGATAACATACCTTTTACATGCTTGCTTTATACATTTTTCATCTATGTACATAATATGTGTAGGATAGATAACATGAGAAAGAAACCTTAAGATAGATAACCATGTTTTTATATCTTACTTCTTGTTTTTGGTATGTATATGTTTCTATCTCTTATTCTGTTTCGGTTTCTATTTCTGTCAATCTGCTTACCAGATGAGGGTAGGGTAGTTCATAGGATAAAGAGGTAAATGCCCTCCTCACACATGTCACGGACACAAAATTCTCACACACGTTATGGGCCCTATACCCGGGTCTGAGTGTTCCTAAGTTAGTAGAGGTTTATATTGATTTCCCTGTGAAGCCTTGTGCTTCCTGAGGTTATCATGAAGACCTCGCCTAAATTGTACCTTGTTATATGGATTGGACCTGTGTAGGATCTCTTTTCCTCTCAAGGTTGGGTTCATATAATAAGATCCTCATCTCACGGTGAGGGCAATTTGGGGACCAATGATTAGGGGTTATAGATCCACCAAAATTGGCACTGATAATCAAGCCGTAGATACTTCCTAAATAGGTAGAGCCGAACTTCTATGAACCAATACTCCCAACCTAAGATCCATCCATATTAGGACAAAGGAGGGTGTCTTCAATTGTTTACACATCACATTCATGCATCCAATGATATCCATAAGGAAAGTGACGCATTGTCGCTATTTACTGGAATAATCAATGATATGCCATTGCACAATCGGACATACATTGATTATGAGGAAGGTATGCATTAGCTAAACCAACCCTTACCTAGGGGTTCCCGACCCCGAAAAGGCCATAATCGCATTCCTTAATCTCATAAAAGGGAGCTCATTCAGCATACATTGACTCTCTTCACATATTCATAACATACTATGAAAGAAGATAAGATAAGCTAATAAACAATATCTAATCTATTTTCATTAAAACAAACATCCACAAAACGACGAATTTTCAATAAAAGTGGGTATGTTCAAAATTTCGGATGATTATAAAACCCATAGGTTTTGCATATCCAACGTGCGAATATTGCGTTTCGACTAGGGATTTAAATCTTTTAAGGCACCGAATCGTGTAGAAAGATATATTTCTCCCGATTTAATTGCCGCCTCTTTACTTTCATGGGGCAATAAGCCCCTCAAGAAAGAGTGCAATATTTTTTTTTTTCATTTCCCATGTCGGAACATTACATTCAAAATCATAGTATGATCGTTAGTGGATCGTTATATTAACTTGCTGAACACCTTGGTGTCAATTATGTAGGGAGTTATTCCTTCTTAAATTGATCTTTACGCCTCTATTCCCTATGGAATAATAAATTCCTTGAGGATTTGGCAAGTTGTCAAGTTAACAATAATGATACACCAGCTAACGAGTTTTGAACATTTTTGAAACAGTGGACGATTAACCGGATTGGTAGGCATAATATTGGTAATGGAACCTTTGGGCAATGGGCGATATCTAGATCCGAGGCAGACTGGCCTAGTTGCAACGGGAGTGAAGCTCAAAATCAAGGCGGAAGCTGAATCAGTCGAAAGTCTAGTTACTATAAGTGGGAAGTTGAATGGAAAGCATATCCGAGATTTTCGAAGGGAATACGGGGATATTCTAGACTTGCTCCGAATACCAGTCCAGCCAGAAGCACTTTCTGCCTTGGCCCAGTATTGGGATAGCTCACTAAGGTGTTTCACCTTCCCTACGTTCCAGATTACACCTACTCTAGAGGAATATGGAAGCTTCATGAATGCACCTGTAGAAAAAGATACCTCAGTTTATTACTATCCCGGACACTTACCATCGAAGCGCACAGTGGCTCAAATTTTGGGGGAAGATCTTAGTAAAGTCCAACTTCATCAGAGAGGACAAACTGAAGGTCTTTCAAGAAAGTATGTGGAAAGACGTTTGGAGATCTTAGCTGAAAAAGGGGATTGGGTGACTTTTAAGAGGGTCCTCGCTTTAGCCATATATGGAGTGGTGTTATTTCCATCGGCCGTGGGAATAATCGATTTGGCAGCCGTGAGTGTCCTATGGATGGTAGAAAACCATCGCGTAAATTTGGTGCCCGCAGTTTTAGCAGAAACGTTCCTGACATTGAGTTTTTGTCAACTAGAAAAGGGAGGAAAATTAAAGTGTTGCTTGCAGCTCCTCACAGTTTGGGTGTTCAATCATGTTCATGGGAGGAAGTATCAATTGGGTCAACGACATGACACCATCCATCACCCGATTAGGGATTTCCTTAATCGTGAAGGTTCTGCTCTGTCGTCCCCAAGAATGACTCGTGATGATTGGGCTCAATCCCTTGGTCAGTTAGACGAAAACACAATCTGGTGGAAGCTTGCTTGGTGGGAAAGCGAGGAAATCATATACTGTTGCGGGGAATTCCTGAATGTACCTCTCATAAGCCCTCGAGGGTGCATCAACTACAATCCATCGATTGTTCATCAACAGTTTGCATACAAGCAAGGCATTCCATCTGGAGAGGCTACGCGGCTGGTTCATTTTTATCATAACGATCCGGAAGCTAAGACGCTTTGTCAAAAAATAAGAAATGCGTGGAGCCAAGTGATACGTAAAGGGAAATGTGAATTGGGCAAGCGAATTGTAACTGCAACTAAAGAATATCAAGAGTGGTTGAAGGATAGAACAAAAGGGGCTAATCCTTTTTTTGGACCGAAAGATCCAATGCTCAGCAACGATCTGCGTGCGATTGATGAACAGTTAGCACGGCAAGTTGAAGAGAAAAAGGAAAAATTGAAGAGTCTAGAAGAAAGAAGACAAGAACGCCTGAGGAGTTTGAACCAAATGAGAAACGAATGTGCAGTGTTGCGAGCAGAGACCGATAGGGTGAAGAGGTATAAAGGAAGTAGGGGGACTGTCGAGGCGAGAAAGCTGAAAGAAGAAAATACAAGATTGAAAAGTACGATTGAGGAAGCTCAACAACGGATGATCGAGAATGAAAAGAAGATATATATTGGTGAGGCTCAATTGATGAAGGTCCTCAAAGAAAAGGACGCACTAGAGAGGCAAATGCAGAAACTTGAATCTGGTGGGACTAGATGTGAGCTGAATATGTTGGCCCAGAAATTGGAACAGAAAATGAATGAAATATCCCTCATTAGGAGTGATAATGCTGCAGTGGTGCAAAACTTGGTCGAACAACTTAATCAGCAAGCCGAGACAATGGAGACGTGGAAGACACTCCATGCAGACCAAGCCGCAGAAAAGGAAAGATTCCGATCCTGGTTCAGAAAATTAATTCTCCTGGCCGATGAAATCCTCCCTAGCTTCACCAACACCTTGAAGGCAGCTGAAGGTTTAATTAATCCATTAAGTGCGCCAAAGGAAGTGACGGAGTTCTTTATGTTATGCAATGATGTTGTAAATGAGTTGAAATATCTCAATAGTTGTTAAGAATGCTGATGTAATGTATCCCTTGATACTTTGATCTGGAAAAAGAATTGTATTTCCTTTATGATTTAGACATGGCTCAAATCAATGCAAAGACCTGATCGTGTAGGGGTCTTTAATTCCCTCTCGTGTTAAGTGTCAACTTTGAGATTCTTATATGGATTAATAAAATCCTTTAAGTATCAGAGGGCCCGATGTTCCTTTGCCAATTGTGCCAAAACGGTTAAGCTAAATTAAAATCGAATATACATATATTACTGACGATAATAATAAAACAAGAGAAACATTTTTTTCATACCACTAAATTTGGTTTCTCTTCACAGAAAAAAAGAACAGTAAGGGTCAAATACAAAAAGGCAATATTGCGCCTCCGAAACGCGTCCCATCTAACCAGACTCATCCCACAAGGATATACGACACGCGTTCAAGAGCTAGGCTTATGGAAGAGCATCAAAGGGAAGGCAGTCAGAGAGCTGAGGAGGACACAGTCGCTTTGAATAATCGCATTACAACCATGGAGAACCAGATGGCTCAAATGAGCGAGATGATGAAGATGTTGTTGGAGGCCTTTAAAGGAAAAGGCATTGATAACTCCCCTAGTGCCTCTAGTCATCCACCCGTTGCTGCACAAGTGGGGGGAAGTTCACCTGGAGTGGTTATAACTGAAGCACAATCTAATCGAGTGCCGGGTCCTGGGTTACAGCAGAAGAGTACACAAGAGGCTCCTATGATGGTGGCTGATAAACAGTTTCTCCATGATGAGGCAAAGGATATGCACGAGTTCCCTGGATATGATGACACATACACCTTCCAGATTCCTACGGTAGATGACAAAGGGAAAAATAATGACGCCAAGGAGGACTGGGAAAGAGAATTGGGGGAAGTCAGGGACCAACTGCGTGATTTACAAGGTCCAACCACATGGGGGTCATTGGATATAGAAGAGTTATGCTTAACTCCCGGAGTGTCCATTCCAAAGAAGTTCAAAGTTCCTGACTTCGACAAGTATGATGGCTCTGGCAACCCAATCTACCACCTTAAGTCATACTGCACAAAAATGACTGTTTGGTCAAGGGACGAGAAGTTCTTGATAAATTTCTTCCCAGAGAGTTTGACTGGGTCTGCTTTACTGTGGTATATGCAGTTAGACCATTCCAAAATTCGCAAGTGGAGAGATCTCACCAATGTTTTTATGAAACAATACAAGTTCAACCTTGACACCGCTCCAACTAGGGAGCAGCTGAAAAGAATGAATAAAAAGCCAACTGAGTCGTTCAAAGAGTATGCACAGAGATGGAGATTAATGGCTTCACAAGTTCAGCCTCCGATGATTGGGTCTGAATTCTGCTCATATTTTATTCGGACACTATCCGATCCATTTTACAAGATCATGTTGGGAACTCACGTTACCGACTTTGCTGATTTAATCGAGGTCGGGGAGAGAATTGATGCGGACATCCGAGACGGAAAGCTCACATCCCCTTTGATGGAAGGCGGATTCAGGAAGGGTCAAGGTGTGAAGAAGAAAGAGGGAGAGGTAAGCTACGTTCAACCTACAAGACCATTCCAGCACCAACCTGTGTCCTACCAGATTGGTAGGGGAGGTGAAGGCCAAAATCAACATGGACCAGTTATGAATGGACCTAGGCAACAAGAGAGGGGAGTTAATGTGCGGCCAAGGGACAATCGTCCGTGGCCTAATTTCAGCTTAACTAACGCGGAGTTGTATCAGAAATTATTAGAAGCAAAACTTATAGGGCCACGGTACGTGAAAGCATTGCAACCACCGTACCCAACTTGGTATAATCCCAATGTCTCTTGTGAGTACCATATGGGAGTCTCGGGACACTCAATTGAGAATTACACAACTTTCAAGAAGAACGTGTTGGATTTGATCGAGTCCAACCATATCCAGCTTAAGCCCAGAGAAAATTCAACAATAGCTACCAATCCTCTGCCTAGTCATGAGCGACAAGTGAACGCCATTGAAAATGAGTCAGAATTTTTCAAGAGCCTCGATGTCATTGAGTTACCCTTGAAAACTCTGGTAGTCAATCTCCGATTAGCTGGGTATATGCTGGAATTACCATCAGAAGAGTACATCGCTGGGCCGCAAGCCATATTTTGTGATTACCACCAACGAAATACAGATCATGACATCAAGAACTGTGTAGAGTTCCAGAAGGCATTGAAAGAATTGATGATCTTAGGTGTTGTGGTTGTGGGAAAATCTGAAGAAGAAATTTGTGTAACAAATGAGAGATATGTTGATGTTGTTATTCCTACTAAACAGTTGAGAACAATTACTTTAACAGTCGACGAGCCTTCTTCAACAACAGTCTCGTTCATTCCAAAACAATCGCCAGTGATTATTAACATGCCAGCCCCTTTTCCATATGAAAGTGATCGAGCCGTACCTTGGAGATATAAGGAGAGCATCGAGCTACCCTCACGTCAAACGGTGATCGCCAAAGCGGAAGGAGAACCCGTCACCAACATAGCTGAGGATAGGAGGGTCACCCGAAGTGGTAGGGTCTATACCCCTACAAATGCTGACCAATGCCCAAAGGGAAAGGGCATTGACGCTAATGATCAGAGAGAGGGAAGAGAAGATGGCACTGACGAAGAATTCCTAAAGATCATGAAGCAGAGTGAATACAATGTAGTGGAACAATTGAAGAAGACCCCAGCTCGAATTTCGATGTGGTCCTTAGTCATGAGTTCGGAGGTGCATCGCCGGGCTCTGCAAAAAGTTCTGGAGGAAGCGTTTGTGCGACCTGATGTTACCCCAGAAAAGGTCGCCAGTGTGATGAATATCGTTAAGACCACCTCTGCCATCTCATTCTCCGAAGAAGAAATTGTGGGGACGTCTGCTAACCAACCTAAGGCCTTGCACATAACTTTGAAATGCAATGGGTTTATAGTCGCGAAGGTCTTAATTGATGGGGGGTCGGCACTTAATGTTCTACCATTGATTACTTTTGAGCAGTTAGCAACAGGGACCTCACACGTTGAGAAAAGTGATATGGTGGTCAGAGCGTTCGATGGTTCTAAAAGAGCGGTGATTGGCACTATCTGCTTGCCTCTGGAAATTGGGCCAAAGCTCTTTACAGTGGATTTTCAGGTAATGGACATTGATCCATCTTACACGATGCTACTTGGGAGGCCGTGGATCCACTCTGCCCGTGCTGTCCCTTCGACTGTTCATCAAAGGGTCAAATTCATTGATGAAGGAAGGATAATCACCATTAAGGGAGAAGAGGAAATAATATTGAGTAAACCCAGTTCACTGCCATATATCGAAGCTGCTGAACAAGAAACGGAAATGCCGTTTCAAGGCCTGGAAGCGGAGGGGCCCAAGCCTACTACCGGAAATGTTAATCAGATCGTGATGAAAATGTTGAAAAAGAATGGGTTCCAATCTGGAAAAGGATTGGGGATACAGCTGCAAGGAATTGAACAGCCTATTACTCTCCCGGAAAATCCTAGGCGTCAAGGATTAGGGTATGAAACTCTATTGCTAGACCAACCGAGAGTGCAACCAAGCATAAAGGGGAATAAAGGCCAAGAGAAGCAGAAAATTCCTCATATTAGGGAAACTTTTCCAAATCCTTCAGAGATCATGAATCGCTTGAACATTTCAATGGTTGACGACAACGTCGTGCAAGGAATTAAGACTTGGATCGCGGTTGATGACTCCGGGGAAAGATTGGATAACTGGGAAATTGAGGATATCACTGATGTCGTAACTTTAGAGTAATTGTTATAATTACGTTGTTCCTTTGTTTTAATTTGTTTAAGACATTTCTTTTTGCAATTTCAATCAGTACTTTATGAATGATAGTGGTATTTTGCGAATGAATTTAAAGTCCTTGGATATCCTACATTCTCTTTCTTCGCATTTCCTAGCATGTTCATTTGCATTTTTATTTCTTCCCCCAGGAAATCATTTTCCTCGGGACTCCTGTCCAACGCAGAAGTCCCCGAGTCCCCACTGCGTGATTTATGCGTTACTACGGATATGCATGATTCTGAATCCGATAACGAAGAATTGACCCAAATCTTTGAGGAAATGCTTGATTCCGAAGGTAAAGGAATATGCCCACATGAAGAAATAGTCGAAAATATTAATTTAGGGACAGAGGAAGATAAAAGGGAGGTTAAAGTGGTGGATAATCCCAAGAAGAAAGAAATGATTCAGCTTTTTAGGGAATACATGGACGTCTTTGCATGGTCTTATCAAGACATGCCCGGACTGGACCCAGAGATTGCCTCTCATAAGATTCCTTTATTCCCGAATGTTGAGCCAAAAAAGCAAAAGTTGAGGAGAATGAGCCCCGACATGTCTTTAAAGATCAAAGAAGAGGTCATGAAACAATTAGAAGCAGGATTCCTTCAAGTGTCCACATACCCTCAGTGGGTGGCAAACATCGTACCAGTCCCGAAAAAAGATGGAAGAGTCCGCATGTGTGTTGATTATAGGGATTTGAACAAGGCAAGTCCGAAGGATGACTTTCCCTTGCCCCACATCGATGTGTTAGTTGATAATACGGCACGCGCCCACCGGTATTCCTTCATGGATGGTTACTCAGGGTACAATCAGATCCCTATACATAAAGATCACAAAGAGAAGACCACGTTTATTACACCATGGGGGACATATTGTTATAGAGTGATGCCATTTGGGTTAAAGAATGCAGGAGCGACTTATCAACGAGCCATGATGGCACTCTTCCATGATATGATGCACAAAGAGGTTGAAGTGTATATAGATGATATGGTGGCTAAATCTGGAGAAGGGCAAAGCCACGTGGTAGTTTTGAGAAGGCTGTTTGAAAGGTTGCATGAATACAAACTTCGCTTGAATCCCAACAAGTGTATCTTTGGGGCTGTGACTGGAAAACTGCTGGGTTTCATGATAAGCCAGAGGGGAATAGAGGTGGATCCCGATAAGGTCAAAGCAATTCGAGAAATGCCGTCTCCACAAACAGAAAAAGAAGTCCGGAGTTTCTTGGGGCAGCTAAATTACATAGCAAGATTCATTGCCAACCTAACTGCAACCTGTGAGCCGATTTTCAAATTGTTAAAAAAGAATTACACCGGAGGATGGGATAGCAATTGTCAACAAGCTTTTGACAAAATTAAAGAATATCTGTTAAATCCCCCAATTTTAGTTCCGCCCACGCAAGGACGACCGTTGATCCTCTATTTAACCATCTTGCCGAGATCGATGGGGGCGGTATTGGGGCAACATGATGCCTCTAGAAGGAAAGAGCAAGCAATTTACTACTTGAGTAAAAAATTTAATGAATGTGAGGCCCGCTACTCACTGATCGAAAAGACTTGCTGTGGGTTAGCATGGACCACTAGGCGTTTGCGGCAATACATGCTCTATTTTACCACTTGGCTAATTTCTCGGATGAATCCCATCAAATATATTTTTGAGAGCCCGCATGTTTCTGGGAGGGTCTCAAAATGGCAGGTGATTCTATCAGAGTATGATGTCAAGTATATGACGCAAAAGTCTGTGAAAGGGAGTGTCATAGTGGACCACTTGGCTGAAAATCCTTTGAATGAATACCAACCATTGGATTTTCATTTTCCTGACGAGGACATATTGGCTATTGAAGAGGGTAAAGATGAAAGAGGCGATGATGATGGGCAGTAGAAGATGTATTTTGATGGGGCTGCAAACATGCATGGCTACGGTATCGGGGCAGTAATTATATCCCCCGAAGGAAAGCAGTTTCCAGTGGCCATTAAATTAGAATTTGAATGCACTAATAATGTGGCTGAGTATGAAGCTTGCATTAATGGGCTAAATGCTGCTGTAACTTTGGGTATAAGGAGTCTCGAGGTTTATGGTGACTCAGCCCTTATAATTCATCAGGTGACTGGAGAGTGGCAAACTAAGGATTCGAAACTGATTCCATATCAGAAATTTTTGGCCCAGTTAATCAAGCAATTTGAAGAAATCAATTTTCATCATGTTACCAGAGACAAGAATCAATTTGCAGATGCTTTAGCCACCTTAGCAGTGATGATCCGACTCGACTATGGAGTCCAAGTCCAACCACTCCGCGTGGAAGCCAGAGATTCACCGGCATATTGCTTAAACGTAGAGGAGGAGCATGACGGGCAACCTTGGTATCATGACATCAAAACTTACATGACAAGTAGGGAATACCCAGCTGAGGCCGTGGAAAGTGATAAAAAAGCTATTCGGCGTCTAGCCATGAATTTCTTCATCAGCAATGGGACTCTATACAAGAGAAGTCACGATGGCACTCTGTTACGATGTGTAGATGCAAGGGAAGCCCAAAAGATAGTCATAGAAGTACATGAAGGAATATGCGGTACACATACGAACGGGCTTATGTTGGCCAAACAAATCCAGAGATGTGGATATTTTTGGTTAACAATGGAGAAAGATTGCATTGATTACGTTCGAAGGTGTCACAAATGCCAAATATATTCGGACAAAATCAATGCGCCACCAGTTGCGTTACATAACTTGGTAGCACCTTGGCCGTTCTCTATGTGGGGCATTGATGTAATCGGCCCAATTAATCCCAAGGCCTCAAATGGACATCGTTTCATTTTGGTTACTATTGATTATTTCACCAAGTGGATAGAAGCCAATTCCTTCGCCAGTGTTACTCAAAAGGCTTTTTGCAAATTCCTCAAAGCAAACATCATTTGCCGTTATGGAATACCTGAAAAGATTATCACAGATAATGCTGCGAACCTGAATGGAACAGAGATCTCCAAACTCTGTGAACAGTTTAAGATCAAGCATCATAACTCTGCACCGTATCGGCCACAGATGAATGGAGTAGTAGAGGCGGCAAATAAGAACATAAAAAAGATTATTGCTAAAATGACAATCACCTACAAAGATTGGCACGATATGCTTCCATATGCCTTGCACGGCTATCGCACGACTATGCGTACATCGACTGGGGCAACTCCGTACTCTCTGGTTTATGGAATGGAAGCTGTCACACCAATTGAGGTTGAAATCCCAACCTTGCGGGTATTAATTGAATCCAATATAGATGAAAGTGATTGGGTGAAGGCTCGGTATGAACAGTTGAATATGATAGAGGGGCGCAGACTTACCGCTATATGCCATGGGCAGCTGTATCAAAAGAGGGTGGCACGAGCTTTCGACAAAAAGCTTCGTCCAAGAGAGTTCAAGGCCGGTGAGTTAGTTCTTAAAAGGATTTTGCCAAACCAGGATGATTCTCGGGGCAAATGGGCTCCTACCTATGAAGGGCCTTACATTGTGAAGCATGCTTTCTCATGAGGGGCATTAGTTTTGACGGATATGGACGGTCACGAATTGCCTAAGCCCTTCAACTCCGATGCAGTGAAAAAATATTTTGCGTAAGAAAGAGGGGGAGGCTCGCTAGGCTGGAGACCCAAATGGGCAGCCTAGGCAACAGTTAGAGCATGATAAAAGCTCGTTAGGTTGAAAACCCAAATGGGCGGCCTAGGCAAAAAGAAAAAAAAGAAAAAAGGAAAAGAAAAGCATAGGAGGAAGGGAAAGACTGTCAAACAATATGAGAAAATGCTTAGGTAAAGGTAAAGAGGAATCTGAAGTTCGAGTTGGGCCAAAGTGCAGAGGTTACAGGCTTCATGTTGGATTCAGCAGAATGCATGCCTTGTATGATGCAAAGAGTCACCTTACGTGGGGAAGACCGGGCAACCTGTAGAGGACATTCTTCGAAATACTTCTCAATCTTCGTCTTTTCTTTCTTTTTTATATCTCAAATTACCTATTGTCCTAACTTTTATGTGCTTAATAAACTTCTAATTGGAACTTGTTCTTCCAACGATTTCTATTTTTGCTACAAGTCATGGTTCATTTACATTACAACTGCTACGTTCATGTTTTTCTACAAATGAATTAATGACCAAGGAACAGCGTTTGTTAAAGCAATTATTTGGGATGTCAGTGTTACAATCTTCTTTGAACTAATTGTCTTAATCAATACCGGGAAGATAGACTGGAATCTAACATCAAATAAATCAGCGTGCCGTCTTCATCTCGAACTTGATCATGGAGACATCTGTGAATTATATGACGGTTTCTTTCCCAAAAGACAAACGACAAAGATAACTGCAATTTCCAACATAAAACTGCGCAATACCATGTTGGTAGAGCTCTAAGTATTCCCGGTTGGATGTGGGCCGAAATATCCGGGGTCTGGTTAGATGGGTAGCGTTTTGAACAAACAATATGTTTTGGCCACACCAGAAGTTTTCTGAAAAAACATGTGTAAATAAATAACACAAAAAAAAGAAAGGATATAATAATAAAGGGTATAATAACAATAATAATAATGATAAAAAGTCTGAGAATCCAAGAATCCCGATCAAGTCAAAGTCATAAAGAAAACTGATAATAATAATTAAAAGAAGTAAAGGGCAACTTACACTTCACATATCACATTAAAACTAAGCTCACATTGGGGCAAACAAAAAGGAAAAAATGAATGATAACATAATAAAACACGAAAATCACATGTTTCTCTATCCACGCACTCGCCTCTCGTTTACACTGGGGCAAGCACAAAGAAGATTTGCAGTTCATCACATAAAGCATAACATGTTCCATGCCTTTTACACTTGCAAACCCTATATAAACTGTGGTTCATACCGGGGCAAGTAAAAACAAATATTTGACCTTTTATTAGGCACCCAAAGTCCTACGCAGAATAGGCACCCAAAGTCCTACGCAGAATAGGCACCTTAAGTCCTACGCAGAATAGGCACCCAAAGTCCTACGCAGAATAGGCACCCAAAGTCCTACGCAGAATAGGCACCCAAAGTCCTACGCAGAATAGGCACCCAAAGTCCTACGCAGAATAGGCAACCAAAGTCCTACGCAGGATAGGCACCTTAAGTCCTACGCAGAATAGGCACCAATAAAAGTCCTACGCAGAATAGGCACCCAAAGTCCTACGCAGAATAGGCAACCAAAGTCCTACGCAGAATAGGCACCTTAAGTCCTACGCAGAATAGGCACCCAAAGTCCTACGCAGAATAGGCACCTTAAGTCCTACGCAGAATAGGCACCAATAAAAGTCCTACGCAGAATAGGCACCCAAAGTCCTACGCAGAATAGGCACCTTAAGTCCTACGCAGAATAGGCAACCAAAGTCCTACGCAGAATAGGCACCTTAAGTCCTACGCAGAATAGGCACCCAAAGTCCTACGCAGAATAGGCACCTTAAGTCCTACGCAGAATAGGCACCAATAAAAGTCCTACGCAGAATAGGCACCCAAAGTCCTACGCAGAATAGGCAACCGAAGTCCTACGCAGAATAGGCACCTTAAGTCCTACGCAGAATAGGCACCCAAAGTCCTACGTAGAATAGGCACCTTAAGTCCTACGCAGAATAGGCACCAATAAAAGTCCTGCTCGAATAGGCATCTAAAGTCTCCCAAAAGCTCTACATCCACCAAACATCTAAAAATCTTGAATAAATTGAGCATACCTTCAAGGATCTGGTATTTACGAACAACTTTCATCACGTTCCAGCGCATCCAGGTAAGTTAACTCTCCTTGACCTATTAGCTCCCCAAACAAAATATATGTTTCCATCGTTACTTATTATTAAGCTAAAGGCATCAAAATTGCATTTTGATCTCCTTGCTTAAAGAACAAGTAACGAGGGGCAATCTGTAAACACCATATTTTGTTTGGGTCGCTCTCTCCTCTTAGATGTTGTCAGAAGCCAATCAAATCATCTCCGACAAAATACGTGTTCTTATCTTTACTTGTTCCTTACGCAAAAAAATATCAAAATTACGTTTTTCTTTATTTGCACAAGAAACAAGTAAAGAGGGGCAACTGTGAACACCGTATTTTGTCCGGGCATACTCTAAAAAATAATGATAAAATTAAGCCAATAAAAATAAATAAATAAATAAATGAAAGAAGAAGAAAAAAAAATAATCAAACAAGTCCTCTTAATTTAATAAGCCTTAAAAATAAAAAAATAAAAAAAAAAAGAGAAAAAAGAGTAAAGTAATCAAAAATCAAAAAAAAAAAAAGAAGCAAGCAAAAAGCAAAGAAAAACAAAAGAAAAATCAAAGAAGGAATAACAAAAATGAAATCATAAGGAAATAAATAAAGGAAGATCATAATTAAAAAAAAAATCAACCAAAAGGGAGTTCAACCCAAAATAAAGTCGAAATTGGGCCAGAAAATAAAATAAAAAATAGGAATGCAACCCAGAATCAGTCCAGATATTGGCCCAAAAGGAAAAGAAGTCAAAAAAAAAGAAGTGGGCTGAGCTAAATTGAGGCCCACCGGAAGAAATAATCAAGAAATCGAAGGCCCGTCTCGCTCAGCCCACTATTCCTGGATTCTCCGCCCCGTTAACCCGAATGGTAAGTCAGACTTCATCGCATCAAAGGGAAACCGAAGGAAACCCTAGCTGCTGGTCCCCCCCTCTCTCTCTCTGTTCTGCTGTCTCCTCGCGCAACGCCTGCAGGAGCAAGGCGACGCGATAGTACGAGGGAGCGCGCGAGCATACGCTGGGGGATAGTGGAGCAGAGAAGTACGGAAATGGGGGGGACCAGATGCCTCGTCTATAAAAAAGGAGAGAAGAGAGATGCTAGGAGGTTTTTTTTGGAGGAAGGAGAATCAGAGAGACGAGAGAGAAATTACGGTGAGATCCTGGCTTGGGTTTGAGAGATCTGAAGGAGTTTTCAGAAAAGAAAATCGGGAGAGGAAGTCGAAAGGGCAAGGAGCCCGAGGGAAAATCACGATAGGATTTTCGGTTTGGAGCTGAGAGACGGAGATTAGGAAGACCGAGTGGGTTGGCTTTCGGATTAAAAAGAGCTGGGAAAAGGAGGGGGAGTTGTGTCTTTGACCTCTGATTTTCCGGTGAGCGATCGAGGAAAACGCAGTAAGGGAAGGTTCCTCGAAGGGTTCGAATCGTTGCTGGGTTATAGAGGAATAGCCTCGAGAAACAACGTAAACACGAAGAGGCAAAGAGAGGCGGGGTGGTCTCGAGGGCAAGCGAAGCACTTCGGACTCCAGTAAAGGCACAGGTCTGTTTTCTATTTTATCCCGTTTCATTTTTGCAAAAATAATTGATCTTAGATTGCAGAAAATACATTAAGCTGGTTGCTGTTTACCTTGATTTGCCTGGATTCCAGATGTTTGGATTCTTGCTTGCATTACTGAATTATATATGTATATATATATTTTCGTCTCTGGTTTTGTGTGTTGTTTCATTTAATCCCTGAAATATTATGTACGATTCCTGGTTTGGTTTTGCTCTCTTGCTGTTTGTCTTGGTGACCGGATTTATTTTAGAGGGCTGTATCATATATTCCACCTCTGGTCTTGAATCGCTGAACAATGCATCATCGATTTCCTTTTAACTGGGTAGCCCCTGGTTCACCCCTGGTTACACTCATCTGTGTTTAGTTTATTTCTTATCCATCCTCCCAGACGCATGTTGGGTTGTATAAGACAGGTGGATAACACTTCAGTGGTTAGTATCATCCCTCATACATTTGATTGATTGCTTAACTCCATCACTAGGTCCTCTGGTCTCGCACTTGTTTGCTGATAGCAAGGGTTTATAATTTGTTTATGGGGCGTACATAGTTAATGGGAAGGTAGCGACTGGGGCAGTTTCATGTAGGGGAAAACTCATGCGATATTTTGATTGAGGAGTGCTATTTAGCCCAAGTTCTGAGTCACTGTAATGATTATTCATTTGAGCGTGAATTCATATAAGGAATGTCTAATATAGTATTAATCTGAAATAATGAATTCTGTGTTGTATGATGTGATTTTGAAATGGTTTAAGCTACTCCCTCAAACGTTTCCCTATGTTTCTGTTTGCTTGATAAATCGACGAGTTGGTGGAGCTAATGACGGAGCGCCCAAGCTCGCGATGCACCGAAGATGGTCCTCTATTTCTCAACATGAAGAGGGGATAGAGTGCAATGTGTTTCTGGTTTAATTCAATCGGCCCTGTAAATGTAATTGAAATAATGTATTGGAGTATGACTGCACACCAAGCACACACTCATATATTATCTGGCTGTTTGCGTTTTCTTTCTCGCATTTCTCTTTTCTTTTTTCTTTTTTTTCTTCTTCTTTTTCCTCCCTCTTATTATCCATTTTTATTATTATTTTATTTTTTTGTTTTCATTTCCAAGTTTATTTTACCTTACTAGGGCAGTCGTGTGGGACTCTATATCCCCTCAGACATCTAGACACAAACTAGAAGGCCATGTGTGGCGATATAGCTTCCTTGACGCCTTTTAGGACTTTAGATTCATATTTCAATGTTTTGGGCTTCAAGGGCCTCATTCAGAAAGAGTTTTTTTTTTTTGTTTGGGCTTAGTCTCCTAAGTAAACCAATAAGGAAAAAGATGAATAAGAAAAGGAGAAGGAGTATAAGGAAGAATATAATAACCAGAACCAAAAAAAAAGAAAGGGGAAATAAAAAAATAATAATAACAATAACAACAAAAATATAACAAATACAATGCTAAGAATAAGGAAAAAAAAACAACCAAAGAAAATAAACCAACAAGTACGTAACAATAAACAAAAATTAAAGGAAGGAGCAATACAAAACTCAAAGGGAACAACAAATAAACTAAAAATGAAATATGCTAAAGATAAAAGCTAAAAAAATTGAACAAAATCAAAAGTAGGAAAATCAAATAAAAAACAAACAAACAAACAAAGAAAAAGAAAATAATAAATAAATAAATAAAATAAAAACAAAACGAAACAAAGAAAAATGAAACAAAAACAAAAAAAAACATAGAAAGGAAAAATGAAAAAAAATGATAAGAAAAGAATACAATAATCAAAAAAGCAAGAAAAACAGAACTAAATTTCCCTTTAGCAAATTAAAACTCACCAACTAATTTCAAAACTTGTTTTATTTGTAAAAGGAAAAAGATAATTCATTTTCTTTGTCTTTTCAAAAAAAAAAAGAAAGGAAAAAAAATTAATTCAAATAAAAGCCCAATAACCAAAAAAAAACAAACAAAAAAAAACAAAAATAAGAAAACAAAAAAAATGAACAAGAACAAACAAAGACAAAACAAAACAAAAATCAACAAAAAAAAAATGAAATGGAAATGATAAAAAACAAAAAAAATAAGTAAGAGAAAAAGTGAAAACGCAAGGAGATTAAAATCAAATTTTAACAAATCAAAGCACATCAATCAATCTTAAAATTATTTTATTTGAAAAATAATAATAATTTTTATCTTCTTTGTCTTTAAAAAAAAAAGTCAAAAATCAAAGAATAAAAAAAAAACAATCAAACAAACAACAACAAAAACAAAACAAAACAAAATCAATCAAAAATCAAATATAAGCTAAAAAAACAAAAAAACAAAACAAAACAAAACATTAACCAAATTCAACTTCTAATCGAACTCGTGGACTTTGATCTCTCTAAAGGGTACGTAGGCCCTAGGCTCTCATCCTAGGTCAAGTCCGCCCTTGTAAATAAAATATTTTTCTTTTCATTTCTCTTTTTTTATTTCAACTCTTGAATTTCCTTGTGTTTTATTTTAATATTGATTTCCTTTCTTTTTCTACTCTTAGCTTTATCTCCTTTAATTTCCTCATTCTTATTTCACATGTATTTTGTTAGGGAGAATTGAAATAGAATTTAGGCCATTTTATTTTTGCACAATTAACTTAGGGTAACCGTTCTTAGTAACGGGTGTAGTGGGGTGCCTAACACCTTCCCCACTCACAACCGACTCCCGAATCCATTTTCTGGTTCGTAGATCATTTTTCAAAAAAGAGTTTTTCCAAAGTTTTGCCTTTCAAAAATAAAATTTTGGTGGCGACTCCTGAACCCCTAATTATGAACCATATTTCAATTTAAATTTCGTTTTTCGGTTTCATTCGAAATTTCCACGAAATGAAAAAAAAAAAGGGCGCCACGCGGTCGCATTTTCGGGTGTGACACTCTCTTTATTTCGACTACTTCATTACTAGTCGATATTATTTTTCAAACTCCACTTTAACTAACAATCACAAACCGATTGTCACGCAAGCAGATACAAAAAGCATAATTTGAAAAACAAATTTAAAATTGTAATGAAAAGAAAAGTCTGTGGCATTGAAGCCTCTAGTAGTTTTTTTATATCAAAAAATGTGAAAAAATAAAAATCATTATAAAAAAGAAAGAAAAAGCAGCGTCATTGCTGTAGCCTTTTTATAAAAAAAATGTGAAAAAATAAAAATTATTTAAAAAATTTTTTACTTGTCTGACTGCTTAGCAGTCAAACAAGCCAAAAATTAAAATAAAAAAAACTCATATTAAACAAGTTCAAATTTAAAAAGGAAAAAAGAATCAAAGCAGTAATAGATGAATTTTTGGTTGATAGATGAAAAGAACTTTTGGTTTTTCTATATATAGTCTTGAAACCTAATTTCACTTAAAAAAAACTTGTTTCAAAAATAAGTAAAATAAATAATATAAGGTTGAAGCAATTTGACAATAAAAAAAATATCAACAAAATTCCAATAAATTATCTATAATACAGATAAATTTAAAAACCATTAATTAAAAAAATGCTGAACAAAATTAGAAAACCATTAAAAAGAACAAGAACAAAAAACATAAAAAGTAAAATTATGGTGAATAGCTAACGTGATTAAAAAATAATAATGATGAACAAAAAATGCTATATGAAATAAAAACAAAAAATTAAAAATATAGTAAAATCCAAAATAGAATGAACACTAACATGTAGTGTACCAAAATTGTCAAAAAAAAATAACAACAGAAAATTACAGGTTATCAATTTTCTGACATTGGAAATAAGAGACTAACACACACACACACACACACATATATATATATATAATAAGATAAAAGAAAGTGTAAAAAGCAAAGAGACTAACACACACACACACACACACACACATATAATAAGATAAAAGAAAGTGTAAAAAGCAAAGAATATCTGTGAAATATACCTATTAACTATGGAACTAAGGAAGTGGTGTAAATTGAAGAAATTATATGTGCAAACAACGAAAATAGATAGAAGAATTAAAAAAAAGTGATTGTATGGCGTCTTGCTCTGAGTTCCCACCTCTGAACACCAATAACGTGAAAATGATGAAAAAAGCTGACCTGCTACAATGAAGCACAAAGAAGATTAGGGGTTGGTGAGTCTTTTTGGATTAGGACGTAGGATGGAAAAGGTGTTGTGCATGAAGAAAGTGGCCCGATGTTGCTGTACACATCTCATTCTTGTAGTGGTATTCTAAAAGCATAGGAGTCAGATGATAATATGAGCATTGAAGAAGGAGATAAGTGTAAAGACATGGGGAGTGAGATTGAAAGCAATCAAGGGGATTCATCCGAGAATGATCTAGATGAAGATATATTAGAAAAAGAGTTCATCATCATAAAATACTGGAGAGGCAAAGTGACTGTATTAGAGTTCATTCTTTTAGAATTTAAGGAGGAAAGAATCATCCATCCTCATACAAAGTCCCTCATTGCCAAATTTCTTGTAAGGAAGATTGGCTTTTAAGTTTTAGAGAACAGACTCTAGCAACTATGGACATGTAATGAAGTAATTCGTGTGGTAGATCTAAGTAATGATTTTTATGTAATCAAATTTTTAAATATGGACAATTATATTTTTGCTCTTGAAGATGGTCCTTAAATGTTGTTTGACCACTGTCTTATTGTTAAAGACTGGTGCTCAATTTTTGACCCTTTGAAGGCATCCATAGACAATATCCTTGTTTGGGTAAGACTTATTGACTTGCCTTTAGAATACTATGATGAGAGGACTTACCATAAAATAGGGAACCAAATTAGGAAAGCTGTTAAGGTTGACTAACCACTCCCCACCAAACCAAAGGTTGTTTTGCTAGAATTGGTGTAGAAGTTGACCTTACTAAACCATTACTCCTTGCTTTATTGCTTAAGATTAGGGAGTTTGTTATTGAGTATAAAAGTTTACTTATATTATGCTATTTATGTGGGCATCTTGGCCATGTGGAGAAGGAATGCCTTAAGAGGATTGTCCTGTAAGCTATTAACAATGATGAAAAGGGGGTTAATTAAGGAAGCAAGGAGATAAAGGTGAATGAACCATCCCTAAATGGGCCATGGATGGTCGTGCATAAGCAAAACTAAAGTTGAAGACAAATCACAATAACAATAAGGGAAAAGATAAATTTATCTACCAAAGCACATCAAGCATACTAAGTGAGAATCACAAATCTCACTTTGCAAATCTACTGAACAAAGATATCAAAGGGATAACCTCAACAAATGTGTTAAGAGGATCACATGCTAAAGTTTCAGATAAAAACCAAGGAAGTTTTCATAATGGAGAGGAAGCAATCTCTAGACAAAAAGCTAATGTTTATTAGTCCAAGATTTCAATTGGGTTAACATTGAACCTTCCAAGAAGCTTGCCTAAGGATATAATATGGATTAGTTAAAGGGTTAAGGCTAAAGGGAATCCAAGCCCAAAAAAAAAAAAACAATTTAACCTCCTAATGCACCCCATAAAGTAGAAATACCATGTAAAGAATCTAGGCTTCAGGAGACCCAAGTGGAGAAGTAACTTGCCAATTTTGAAACATGGGCCCACCTTTAAGGGATTTCCTTAATTGGCATCAACTAACAACATGAATGTACACCTAGTTTAAATCACTTAGTGGGTTCAAAAAATACAAGGGCTCAAGATGTAGACTACAAGGAAGACAAGAAGCTTTGTACATTGGTTATTAACTCATTACAATAGCATAGGATGACTCCAACATGCAATTTTAACAATCTCACCATAGTGGACATCATTTTTCTTTATCTCTTAAATTTTATAGATCATTACTTGGTGGTTTGGAATTATTGATGGGCCAAAAGTAAAAAGGTTAAAAGACGTATTAATATACTAACCTAATTACAACACATGGATGTTTTAATTCTTCTTGAAACTCATGTTAACTCACTGGAGCAGTGGATTTCTTTCGTGATCTTACATATGATAAGTGAACTATTGTTCCTATTATGGAGTTTGCAAGAGAAGTCTAAGTGGGATGGAAGTCATAGGTTGTTAGATTAAGGGTGTTAGAGGTTTATATGCAATTTTGCCAGCTTTCAATTCACTATAGTGGTAAGGAGGAATGGCTCTTCGTGGCTATCTATGTTGACCTAAGAGTATAAGTGTAACCTTTAGAAGAAACTTAATACACTTGCATCCACCATAATGAAGCCATGGTTGACTATCATGGATGTTAATGATATCAGAAATGAGGATGAAAAGAGTAAGAGAGCACTAATTAATAAACAAAGGTGTAACCTATTTAAAGAATGTATTAATGGTTGCAATCTTGTTAAAGTGCATTGCTATGGGGATAAATTTACTTGGAAAAGCTCGCTTGTCCTTTGATACAGAAAAGTTTTTAAAAAACTAGATATGGGTCTTTGTAATGAAACCTAGTGAATTTGTTTTTGAAGATGCTTATATTAATGTTATAATGAGAGTTGGCTACTCATACCACACTACCCTTTACTTCTTAGCATCTCTAGTACCAATTTAATTATTAGGCAAAGACCTTTCCTCTTTGAGGCTACTTAGCTTACCCATGGTAGCTTTAAAGAGTTTGTTGGGAATAGTTAAAGGAAAAGGGCTGCTTTTTATGAAACTCTCCAAACATTTTTTGAAGAGTTTAGGATATGGAACATAAATATATTTGGACACATCTTTAGGAGGACACTACAACAATGTTAGCAAATATTGACTGAATTGTCCAATTGATTTTTGACTACTTGTATTTTTGTTTCAATTTATAATTTAGTTTCCAACCAACTTGTATGAGCAAAAATTATAAAGGCCAACTGATTATCAATTGGTTTGGTTAACTATTCAATTGGCCAAAGCTAACCAAACTTGCCCAAAAATTATTGCAAATTTGAAGCATGAAGCAAAATCTATGAATTTTAATTGTGCCACTTTAAAACCCTGCCAAAATTTCATTATATCTTTCCATATATAGAAAAATTTTCTTTTCTTTTTTCTTCATTTAACATTTTTTTTCATTTTTTGATATCTTTTTTTCTTCGTGGCTTTATCTTCTTCATACTTGAAGCTGTCTTTGTTCTAATGTTTTTGAAGTTAAAGGTGAACATGAAGCTTGTGTATGTTAATTTTCTCACAATCTTCTCTTTCTTTCTTATTTTTTTTCCTTCTCTATATGTTAATTTTCTTTTATCAATTTCTCATAGTTTATTCATTTTGACTTTAAATGAAGCTGAGGTTCTCTCTTCATTCTTTGTTCTAATTATTGAGTTTTTTACTTTCTTTATATGTTAGTTTTCTTTTTTTTTTCCTAATGTATGTTGCAAATTTATAAGAGAAAGAGAAAGAATAACTGCACAAGGAGATGAAGATGAAGAGGATGAATGAAGTATAGAGATGAAATTTAAAAGTAGAAAATGAATATCTAATTAGAAATAATGAAGAAATAATTATTAATAAAAATTATCTAATTTTAAAATATAAATATAATTATAAATGAATGAAACTAAAGGAAAATTCTGCTAAAAAATGAAAAGAAATGGAAAAATATAAAACAATATAATTGAAAAAAGGGTTTTAGTTAAAATTGGTTGGATAGTCTAACCACTTTTTCAATTAGAGATCGTATCCAATTGAAAATTATGTTCAACCAATTTTTAGTCAGTTAAAATAGCTACAACTACTTTATAAGAGTCAAACATGTTGTAAACTTATCAAAACTTACTATTTTGCTATTAAAAATTAGTCAACAACTAAATAATCACTAGAAAAAATGTGACTGAAGCTCCAACTACTTTTTTAGTCAGAAATAATGTCTTTTCAACCAATTTTACAATTTTTTTAATGGATGCTTCAATTCCTATTTACACTTTTTTAAAAATTTTCACCCTAAACTTGATGAAGTACTTAAACAGGAAGAAATTATATGGCTTCAAAAAGCACGTACAAGATAAATAGATGATAGGATTGGAATATCAAGTACTACCACCTTAAAACTATATCAAAGAAAAGGACGGACATAATTATGATATTTAGAAAGGATGATTAGGAATGGGAGGAGGATCAAGACCATTTAAAGGATATAGCTCTTAACTTCTTCAAATCCTTATTTACTAATGACAAGAATGATATACCTTTCTTTTAGACAAATTTTAGTTTTCCATGTTCGCATGATGAGAGGGCTAGTGACCTTGTCTGGCTTGTTAATGATAAAGAAATCCATGATGCCATATTTTTAATTGGAAGCCTTAAAGCCCTGGGCACAAATGGCTTCCTAGCTATCTTCTCGCATCACAATTGGGATATTATTGGGTTAGATGTTTGTTGTTTCACTAAATAGGCGTATAATAGGGAGGAGGATATTAGCAAAATTAATAGTACACTGCTTGTCCTAATTTTGAAAGTTGATACTCCTAAGAAAATTACCCAATTTAGTTCATCTCACTATGTAATTTGATCTATAAGTGCATCCATAAAATCATTATAAACAAGCTTAAGCAGCATTTCCCTACAATCATCTCTCTATCTTAAGCTTTGTACCTACCTGGTAGACATATTCAAGATAACATTGGTGGCATAGGAGCTCATTCATACAATGAAAAGAATGAAAGGAAGGAAGTCTTTTTTTTTTTTGCTATTAAGATAGACTTGGAGAAGGCCTATTATTAGGTGAGATGGGTTTTCATTAGAAGTATTCTCTGTGAGGCTCATATTCCTTTTAACTGACTGAATATTTTAATAGATTATATTCAATCAATTTTAACATAAGTACTTTGGAATGGCATGAAAACTAATGCTTTCCTGCCTACCAAAGGAATCAGAGAGGGGGACCTTTATCTCTATACATCTTTATCCTTTGCATGGAGAAACCTATCCACTTCATTAACGAAGTGGTAATTGATAATCAGTAGAAGCCTATATCAGTGGGAAGAAATGGCCCCTAGGTGAACCATTTAATGTTTGTGGATGATCTCATTCTTTTTAGAGAAGCTTTAATGGATCAAATTTAGTGTATAATGGACTACCTTAATCTCTTCTATAAGTTATCTAGACACAAGGTAAATGTCTCAAAATCTGGTACTTCTCTCTAAAAATGCCAACCCTTTTATAAGAAAGAAAATTACTGAGTTCACCCATTTTAGTGATACTGATAACTTGGTATGTATTTGTGAGTGCTTCTTTTTTATAGTAATGCACGATCCAAGTATCTCACTTTTATTGCTGACAATGTAAATAGAAGACTCTTAGGGTGGAAAGCCAATTATCTAAGTACAGTTAGAGAATTACATTGAAAAAGTCTATGTTGGGGTTTATCTTAATTTATCTAATGATGATTATGAAATTCCTAAAAATAATTTGCATGGAAAATGAAAAACTTGAAGGGAGTTTTATTTGGGGCCATGAAGTAGGGTTGCATAAGACCTATCCTATTGGGTGGACTTGGATGTCTAAGCCTAAAACTAATAAGGAATTAGGTATCAAGAACCTTCAAGCCATGAATGATGCTTGCTTCCTTAAGCCTGGATAGGAACTTTAACACAATAAGGAGAGCCTATAGGTCAATGTGATTAAGCACAATTATAATAAAGAAGCATTATTTTTATCTTTCCCAATATCTAAACAAATTGATTCACTTTTATGGAAGTCATTGTGCTTAGTTTGGAAATACATTGGCGCTTCTACTATGTATGATGTGGGAAATAGGACTAATGCAAGGTTCTGACATGATAAATGGGTGGATCAATCCGCCATACTCACATCAGATACAAACCATGACTTAGATGTTGCTAATGATAGTTGGGTAGTTGCTAATATGGTTGACGCCAAGACTGATTGGAATTGGTGTAAGTTCCAACATTTGATATCTTATGATGCTTGCTTAAAGATCCATACAATCCTTCCATTTAATGTTGTGCACGACCCTAATCTAATAAGATAGGGAGGAAAGGATAATGCTAAGTATAACATGAAAAGTCACTATAGCTTTATTATGGGAGAAAGGTTAGGAAAAAGAGCTTCCTTTTGGGGCCTGATCTGGAGGTGGCTTGTATTAGAGAGAATCAAACCATTCTTGTGGCAAGTTAGTGCTTAATAGATTCATACAAAGGATGTATGTAGGAGATGGACTAGCAATAATATTAGCTATCACATTTGTAGGGATACCAAATACACTCTTCACATGTTGAAGGACTTCCTAGCTTCAATGGGTACTTAGAACAACTTGGTACTTGCGAAAAAATAATTTATTTTCTTTACAAGCAATCTCACTTTGTGGCTTGCCCTTAACTTATGAGACAACTTAAGGACCTCAACTAAATTTCCATGGAAATCACTTTTGGTAGGGTGCTGGATGCTTTGGAAAAGAATGAATACGTCTTTATTTAATGGTAGTAGCATGTTTCATCAAGGATTCACTTACAAAAACCTTAACTTTGCATCCTAAATTAGCAATACAGGGCCTAACATATTGAGTCCAACTAATGAAGTTGTTTCCCATGAAGGTATTCAGTGGTGGCCTCCTTGAATGGGATGGGCAAAAGTTAATTATGATGGTGTAAGTAAGGGAAACCTAGGCTTAACGGGTTATGACGGTATTCTTTGAAATTCTAATGGAAATTGGCTACTAGGGTTTCTTTAAGAATATGGGGTGGTGCACATCCATCCAAGCTAGGGCCTAAGATGCCTTTATTAGGCTTGAACTTGCTTTGCAAAATGGGTTCCGAAGGTGAATCTAGAGCTTGACTCACTCAATCTTGTGAAAGCTATCAATGACTCCTCCCATAATCATAGGAACTCTAATAAGGCAGTGAACCTGATCAAGGTTATCATGGGAAGAATTGGAATGTTAAGGTAAACCATGTTTTTCGTGATGCAAATAGGAGTGTAGATCTCCTAGCTAATTTTAGTTTGAATCATCTTATGGGTCTTCATATTTGGGATTATATTCCTTGCTTTATTAGCTTAATTGTTAGGACGGATCTTATGGAGTCTATGCTATCCCATGGCTTTAGTTATTATTATTATTTTTTAATAAGCTTTAAGCCTCATTATTCTACCTACAAAAAAATAAAAGAAAATAGATATAACAAAATAAAAAATTGTATAACATTTAATAGGCTGTTGAAAATTTTAAAGTCATGAGCTAGATATCATATAATAACTAAAAAGAATAGAAACAAAAAATTAGAAAATATAGAAAAATGGGTGTAAGGGCATATCAAAAAGAAGAAGAATAGGAATGGAATTTAAAATTAAAAGAAGATACATATGTATAATTTTTTTACTCCCTGTCTACCAAAAAAAATGAGAATTAAAAATATTTAAACAATAATAAGTCAAAATTTCAACATTTTGTTATAGTGCAATGAGATTTGGCATCCATTTTTTCTGTTATTTCTCTTAAAGTATATCTGAATAGTCTAAATTAAAAAAAAAAAAATTTCTAATTTTGATCATCATTTTTTTAAAAGATTATTTTTATCCTGCAAAGATTATCTTCATGATATCTTTGTTAAATAAAAAATAAAAAATTGAATCTTAAATTATCTAAATTAAATTTGCATGATTTAAATTTGCTCTAAAAGAAGCAACAGAAGATCTACACGTATGAGATTTGTTAGGCTAGGCAAATTAAGCACGCAGAAATATGAACCTGGTAAAAGGATGATGTTTAAACATATGGCTCAGCTTGATTTAAGCTGCGCTTTCGTTTTAATTACAAAAAAAAAGGACCAAATGCCACTTTCCATGGTTGGTTTCCGTTGAGGTTGAAATTAAGCTCTCTTAGATTTCAACTTTTTCATTTATAATTTGCGGATGTGGGTCCGATTTTATTCCATTTACCAAATCCTTCTCCCACTCGTGCCCACATATTCCATTTCCATCCAAATTTCAAAACGCATTTAATTGGTCTAAATCAGAGGTAGTCACCCCACGCCATGTTTTAATTAATTAAAATTCAAGAGGGCAGAATTAATTAACAATCTTTTTGCTCTTCCATAGAATCAAGGTTGTCAAATTCCTGAGTTTAAATAAATTCGTAAAGAGGAGGTAAACTCGTAACATAGACTCGTATCGTAAACTCATAAAAATTTACATTTATTAATAATCACATATAAAATATAATATACAAACAAAAATTCATTTAAATATATTTTAAATTATACTTTTTCTTTAAAAAAATTATTTATAATCTATAATTCATATTTTTCAATATAGAAACTCTAATAAAGTTAATACATAAATATTATTTTTGAATTCTTTTTTAATGGATTGTACTGAATTTAAGAATTTTTATCTTTTTTAAACTCAATTTAACTCAGCTATATAAGAATTCGTTAAATTTGGTTCAAAACGCATTAAGTTAACTAAATTTATCTAAATCAAAAGTAAATTAAATTAACTTTGTATCAAGTTCGAATTTACAAATGAGTTAACACGATTTTTTTAAATAAAAACTTAAACTCGTTAAAATCATAGAGTCAACTTGTGAGTTTAATAATAATGTATAGAATCTTCAAGAGATATTCGAGATCTCTTGAGTATTTATGACTAAATTTAATTACCACTATCGGCTACACAAATATTATTATTAAAATCTTTATACTAATTTTTTTTTAATTTTGTTTATCATTATTAAGTTGTTAGAAATACTAGTTATTCAATTAAACATCATGTTTATTGAATTCAACTGAAAATATTCTCAATAATTAACACTGGAATGGACTAAAAATATTAATTGAAGTAATTATAAGACAAGTTTATAGTAATTAATGATATTGGATCATTCTTATTATCCATATATATCATCCTGTACAAATTAATTAGGTTTTCTCTCTTCTTGTGCCTTCGACCAAAAAGAAGTGGCTTGAGTGATCAGCAAGTTTCAACTCAATAGTTAAAAGACTTTTGCAATATCAAGAATTCAGGCTTGCGAATAAATAGGAAGAGACAACATCAATAGCTCGAACGAAATTAGTCTCACATTTAAAAGATATGAAAATACTTGTAAGAAACTGAAAAAAAAAAAACCCTTCTTATTTAAATGGATTAGACTTAGATATTTTTCCTGACATATTTGCTGCCAGATAAATATTTTTCTACCTAAATTAGTCTCTACATAATTTGCCCCTTACTTCATGCAAACCAACTTGAAATTGTGTTATTATTTGATACAATTAATAAGAAAAAAGCTTAAATTTGGTTAAATTTGGCACTTTAAGCTTAAAGATTGCTCAAAGTTTCGTAAAAGCACGATGGTAAAAAGAATATGGAGATAGGCACATTCGTAATTTTGGACTGTGTATATAGGTCATGAAAGTGAATTGAAAGAGGAGTACTCAAAGTTGTAATCATCGATCGTACTAAAAACATAGAGTCAATGTCGCACTATACATTTAATCGACCTTATTACATTCATGATAATTGAAAAAATAATATAAGAAATTTTTTTCCCAATTGATAATATTTATATTAAAGAATTTTAAATTTTAAACTTATTTTGAGGGATTTAAAAACTAAAAATTTAAACTTTACAAAATAATTATAATTCAAAACCTCAAATTAAAATTCTTTTATTTTTAAATCTTTTATAATAATTTTAAAATATAAAAATTTTTCGTATAACTGTCTTTATCTTAAAATCCTCTATTATAATTTTGTCAATAATATAACCATCACTGTTTCAGTAAGCAGCAACGTGGAAAAATTGACGGCATTATTATTTATATATATATATATATGTAGAGAGAGAGAGAGAGAGAGATCAGTTCACGGAATCTAACACAAGAAGGGTAGATATTGACCTTTAAAAAAAAATTTCAAGAAGGGTAGATAATATTGAACAATTAAATAGATACGTTTCAACTTATATTAAGATCGAGACAGAGAATTATAACACCGTTATATTCTCTGTCTTCTATCTCTCTGCCATAAAATCTGACTCTGAGTACTTAAATGAGGATAGCATTTTGCCTGGACTTGATTATTTGCAATTCATATAAAAAGTTATTTTTTGGAAAAAAAAAAAAACTGTTTTGGAGTTTTATATGAATATGTAATGTGATAGCATTTAATGGTGGGTACTGGATATCCTTTCATTTGACCTTCTCTTCTTCTCAGAGGTGGATGGTCCCAACTCCAAAATGAAAATACAACATCCATTTGGCGTCTTAAAACCAACCACTTCCCGCTGTTCTCTTCTTCACCAATATCCTATATATTGGTACCGATTTCACAACCTTACAGAAGCTCTTTTTCGTTTTTTTTTTTAATATTTAGTGCATGAATTGGGTTGACATATTCTTCTCATAGAGTAAGGACAGATTATTTTTAGGTACAATGGCTATGCGTCACCGATGAACAACTTATAGATGAATGATAGATAATAATAAAATATAATTTTTATTGCTGTGAAACTTCCTAAATCTTTTGTAACAAGCTTATTTCTGAATGGGTTTACATAGATGAAGGTATGTTTACCAAAAGATGTATGAATAAGGCTAAAATTTTATACAAGTAATTTTAGTAATATTATTAATATTTTAAATTTTTATTAGAATAATATTTTTTATCTAAAAAATTAACTTATACTTCTAATTCTAATTTATTAGCGGGCCTACTAATTTCACACTTTCTTTCTCATTAAGTATGCTTGAGTTTTATCAAACATGAAATTTTTAGAGATGGGTCTATTGAAGGATAAACACCAAGATAAACAGCTTTTTTTTTTTTAATTTTTTCTTAAGAAAATGTTTAAATTACACAACCTTTTTCTTTGTTTTAAAAAATCATACTACATTCTCTTAATATCAAAAGATACATTATATAGACCTCTATTATAACAAAAAATAAATTATATTTATATTTATTTTGACCTATATGAATTACTTATATAAATAAAAAATATATGATATATATTTAAATAATATAAAATAGGTACATTTTAAATTTAAAATAAATCATATTAAAATAAAATTTTAATTAGAAATATATATTAAGTTATTTTTTTAATAAATAAATAAATAAATGTTATCTTTGAAAACATTTTAATCGTATTTTGATGTTAAGAGTTTTGTATACATTTTTATAATAGAGAAAGATAATTTAAAGATTTTTAAAAAGAAAAAAAAAATTTTTTAAAACTTAAATGACCAACATGGAGATCCTATTTGTCGATCATGGCCGTGTCATGCACATGGCTAGCGTTTGAAACTTCTGCAATTGCATTTTGGATCTGTTGTGCTGTTGTTAAGAAAAATGAATGTATTTTAATCTTTTTTTCTTTTTTCATTTTAACTTAAACCAACTCATCCATCAGTTTTTTATTAACAGCACAACTGCACACATCTATCAACTGCAGAAGATCCAAATTCACATGGCTAAATTGAAAAGCCCACCCTTTTGAGAACTTCCAAGCCACGTCATGATCAAGCACATATGTCAGAGGTTTTATTTCCCTTAAAATCTGCTTGTTTTATGCAAATGGGAATGAGCAACATGTTACTAAAAGTTAGAAATTCATATTTCAGCAAAAGAAAGAAAATGTTCGCTAAATATATATAAGTCAGTTTCTCCGTTCATATTACGTAGCATTAGCAATTTACGAAAACAACAGTCAAAATTGGGTTTCTCCCACCCTTTCTTTCTGGGTTCTTTTACTACGCCCTTATATGTATATTAAATGCCACTCGGGTCTTTGTGTAACGTTTTATGCAGAGAGAGAGAGAGAGAGAGAGAGAGGACCTACGAGTAAATGCTGTTTCTGTCCTTTTCTACTCTTTTAAGTTTTACCGTGCATTAGTTAGCCATGAAACAGCCCCTCTCTCTGCTCTCTATCTGTATATTTATAGGTGTATATATAAGGCAGCCCAAATGTGGACGCTTGTCACTCTATTCCTAAGAAGAAGGAAAGCGAGAGAGAGCTTCAGTGTCTACAAAGATCACGACCCCCTCCCTTTGTTCAGAAATCATCAGAAGAAAGAGAGGAAAATAGAGATAATGGGGAGACCACCTTGCTGTGACAAAATCGGGGTTAAGAAAGGGCCTTGGACCCCGGAAGAGGACATCGTCTTGGTCTCTTACATTCAAGAGCACGGACCAGGCAACTGGAGATCAGTTCCTACCAATACCGGTAACTTCAAATTTAATTTCACTTTATTTAATTAGCTTTTTCAAGTTGTCTGGGTTTGATTATTGACACTGATTTTGTATGCCATTAATTTATGAATTTTGCTTTTTTTTTTCCAGGTTTGATGAGATGCAGCAAAAGCTGCCGACTTAGATGGACCAACTATCTTCGCCCCGGTATCAAACGAGGTAACTTCACCGACCATGAGGAGAAGATGATCATCCACCTCCAAGCTCTTTTGGGCAACAGGTACTGTATCTACTAATCTCACATGCCTGTTTGTATCTGCTATTTTGAGTTGTGTTAATTATATAAATTAGAACCTTAATCAGCCAATGACTACGTGACTACTCTAGCTAGTATTCTGAACTGTGTCAATTAATTAACTTGACATGATTTCCAAATTTGGGTACGATTCATATACTATTTTCAAATCACAAAAAGAAGTATAGGTGATGGAGGACATTAAAAAATTGAAAAAAATGTTGTTATTTTATATATTTGAGGGGTTCAATCTAGACATGAGGTGTATTTACGTATAATGGGTGCAGGTGGGCAGCCATAGCTTCTTATCTTCCACAGAGGACAGACAATGACATAAAGAATTACTGGAATACCCATCTGAAGAAGAAGCTGAAGAAGGGTGAAACAGGCAGGGAGGGTAACAATAATGATCAGCAAGAAGGTGGATACTTGTCATCTTCTTCGCAACCAAACAAGGGTCAGTGGGAGAGAAGGCTTCAAACGGATATCCACATGGCCAAACAAGCCTTGTGTGAGGCTCTCTCCCTTGACAAGCCCACTCCTCCAAATCCAATAATAACTCATAATTTCCCTCCCTCTGACGCTAAGCCCCCCATTTCCTATCACCCCATCAACACAAAATCACCCAACCAAGCATCATCACCGTACGCATCAAGTGCCGATAATATAGCTCGATTGCTCCAAAACTGGATGAAGAAGACCCCAAACTCGGCTTCTGGTTCCACTTCTAGTGAAGGAGCACAAAGTGGGAGCGGGACTACTACACCTGATCATGGCCTTGACTACAGCTCTCTCTTGAGCTTCAATAACTCCTCCTCCAATAATAATAATAATAATAACTCTGATGTGTCTACAGAGAGTGATAGCCTCTTTCAAGAACAAAGCGAGCCCAATTTGGATACGCACGTGCCTTTTACGCTTCTGGAGAATTGGCTTTTTGATGATGCATCAGCTCCTCAAGGCCACGAAGATCTATTGAACATGTCACTCCAGGAAACTACAGCAGATCTATTTTAGACAGCAGCTCAGTTGGTGAAGGAGAAATTCTAAAGGATCTATAATTTACCAACTAACTGGGAGGCTATAAAAATCCACTAACGTTTCAAGTCGTCGAGCTTATCGATATACCTACTTGGTGAACTTTTATCGAGTCATTGCATTATCGTACAAAAGATTGTATGTAAGAATTTCTTTGGATCGACCTGCTAGATTTAGTGGTCCTTTGTTTTTTTTTTAATGGGTTTTAGATTTAGAGGGTCGTGTGCTTTTTTCAGGTGAAAACTGGTTTAATTTCTAAGCCCCCTCATGAGTATGAAGATAATATCCATCTTCTTACTCTACAAACAACTTGTAGTATACATTAGAATCGCGTCCATAACCTGCCATGTGCCATGTGGTAAAATAATTATATGTTATAATCTCATCTAATTAGAAACTGAATTTATGTTGTGAATTTTGGGCACTTCTTGTTGGACCTTAGATATTAATTATGCAATTTATTTAGTAGAAGGGAAGGAAAAAAATTAATTTCCTTGGTCTAGATTTATATTTAATTTTTTAAAATATATTTAGATTAATGAGAAGAGAAAGAAAAAATATTTATTTAATTAATTTAAATAAAAAGATTCCTTCCTTTTTCTTACATAATCTTTTCGATCTAAACATACAATTAGGGTTTATAAAATAAGTAATAATATGAACCAAAAATTGATCTATGGTTCTTCATAAAATTATCTGAGTTTTCCGTACCACATTTTCCATATTATATTTGCTATATAATATATGTGTACGGAATAAGTGTTGTCCTCCAATTAGAATTAAGTCTATAAAGTAACTGGCCAAGAAAAAATAGTAGGGGTTATAGGGCTTTGTTTCTCTTCTTCTTCTTCTTTTTGAATGGGTTTTATTTTTCTAATTTCATAATAAAGAGATGTTGAATATTGTCGGCTATTTGATTTTATAAGCTAAGAGTTGTTGGAATTGTGATGTATTATTAATTACCAAAATAAATATGTTATCCTGTTTATGGTCATCAGAAATCGGTTGCCACCGCCAAATAATTACCCTCCCCTCCCCTTCAATTCCAACATGATGAAAGAGGAGTTTTTAAAATTTATGACATTATAAAAAAAATTAGAAATTGTGGAGTTGACGATATAAATCTCAAACATGAGTCATAATTTGATTCATTTATTTAATATATAAAATAAAAAATTGCAAGTTGTATCATAAAGAAAGGTTCCTCCAGATATTGTCCATTTGCCATAAATGATAATATGGTACCAAGTTACGGTGACGAAATTCTAATTAAGTCCTTTGAAAGTTATAAATCATATTTATAAATTATTAATCTCAAAAAAGAAAATGGTATAGACTTAAGAGATACTCTTTTATAAGTACGTATCAAAATTAATACAGACTCATCAAATACTAAATTATATTAATTTAACAATTTAGAAAGATATATAACTTGCCTAATATTAGTTGATGAATAAGTTATTAAGCCCCAAACATTTTTAATCAAGTGTCAATATAAGAAAATTTTTAATATTAATTGACGGTTCATATTTAAAAGAAAAACTATAACTTTATTAATTAATGTGGTCAGTATGATTGTGTGTGGCAGATGATTCTAGAGTTTTAATAAATATTAAATTTAGATACAATTTTTTTTATATTTTTTATTATTAAACTTTTTAATAAAATAATAAGGTGTAAATTTTCTTAAATAATTTATTCATGTGGTGAATTTTAAAATTTATATATTTATTTGTAAAAAATATACTATTATTATTATTATTAACCTTAATAACAAAGATATAAAATCTGCAGATGAGTTCTTTTCCTACTAGCAATATGGCCATTAGCTAAGGGGGCGCCCGTTTGGTTGGTGAAATTATTTCTGGATTCTTGATAATGTTTCATTGGAAGGACCAATACATTCTTGGATTTGGTTTAATTTTTAGAAAAATATTCTTGAAAATGCCACATTCCCATTCTCGAGCATGGGACATTCCCACAAAACTTTGCATTTTTATTCTCATGGAAAGAGGTGAGATTGTTGGATATCCATGAGGAGGAAATGTTTTCAGAATGGTAAAAGATTATTTTACTCCTTTTATCTCAAAATACTTCAAAAAATAATAAATTAAATAGATAATAAATATAAAATAATAATATTTATATAATAATAAAATAAACTCAAAAATAAAAATATGTTATAAAATTAAATTTTAATATAATAAATAATTATTTAAAAATAATAAATATATAAAAATGTAATAAAATATTGTCAAAAATACTAATGATAAAGCAAAGATGGAAATGTTATTCTTCGAAATCACGTTCATAAGAATGATAACATTTCCAAGAACGCATAATTCGGCAAATCAAACAGCTCCTAAGAACTAATTAACAATGCGGACAATATATATTTGATAAAATAAAATATACATTAGGTAGATTGGTATTAGGGAGAAATACTTTGTTGGTCTCTATATTTTTACTCAATTTTTAATCTAGTTTTTATTATTTAAAAATTTGTAATTTAATTCTTAAAGTTTTTTTTTTTTAATTTAGTCCGTTTATTAAGCTTTCATCAGTATTTTATAAAATTCTGCTGATGTAGTCATTATCTTGGTGTTCTAAATATATATTAATTAAATTAATTTAATCAAATAACTGAATATATTTTGTATAACATGTCATGTGAATTGATTTTATTATCTTCTCTTTTTTAAACTTTTTTTCATCTAAACCATACATATTTAAAGTACTAAAATAACACATAATAATCACGTTATCAAAATTTAACTTGACATTATCATAAGTTTAATGATAGACTAAATAAAAATTTTTTAAAACTATAAGAATCAAATTATAAAATTTTAAACTATAAAAACTAAATTAAAAATTAAGTAAAATTATAAGAATTGAGAGAACAATTTAACCTTTATACTATTATTAACTTTTAAATAAATTTAATAATATATTTTAATTATCCATACATATATATCACAGAATTTTCCAGATAGTGACATGAAAGAAATAATGAATACAATAAATTAATAGTATCGTCATCCTTTCGAAAGTATTGAACCAAAATGAGGTATCAGGTAAGGAGATGTAGTATCTGTAGATTAAATATCAAAAACCTATCCCTAGTATTGAGCAAGCTAGAAAGCTTCTAACTAATCGATCAAAATGGTGGACAAACTGTGATCGGAAATTAAAGTATTTAATATGTTTGATAATGCTGAGGAAGATGAGTTGAACCCAGAACCAAACACCACTTGGATGGTCCCCCGTTTGTTTTGATCGACTTGCTGTGTTGGGATGCTGCTATCCTATTTAATGCTAATATGAAATAGAATAGCTCCTTGAAAACCAAGATTAATGTGGCATGTTTGGTATGATTAAGGAAAATAAAAAAAAGTTTAGATAAAATTTTTATTTTACTCTTATGATCACCATTTAATATTATATACTAATTATTATTCAATCATTAAAAATAAAAATATTAAAGTTATTTTTAATTTTTAAAATTATTTTTTTTATTTTTATTTTCATGCAAAATTTTTTAGCCATAATGACTGACGCTTTGTTTGGATGGGGTGATTATTGGAGAGAAAAGAAAGGGAGGGAGAGAAAATGGAGATTTCCCCCGTTTGTGTCGAGGAGAAGACGGGGGAGAAGAAAGAACCGCGAAGGAAAAGTACAGTGGGTCCCACGTACAAATTTTCTCCCCAAATATGGAGAGACTCGGGGAGAAAACGCGTCGAGGCTGATTATATTCCAAAATTACCCTTCGTATTCAAATGGAATATCCGCTTGCTCCCAAATATACAAATTAGGTTATCCTCTTCAATCTATTGCGGCAGATCTCCCAGTATTCGACTTCCTTGTCCATTCATCGCCTTGGCCTTGGCTACAGAACTCCCAAGAATCACCAGGCTCTTTCACCCATCCCCTGTGTACAAGGTTTTTTTTCTTTCTCCTTATCTTCTTCCTCCTCCTCATCTTTCATAATATCAGTATATCTGTATTATTTGCTAGATGCTATAGGGCGACGATGTAACACTATTATAATATAGGCCGACAGTGTGAAAGTTGCAAAGATTAATTTTTATATTCATGTTTTGTTTTCCCCCACACCCTAACACGGAAGTAACAGAAATGGATAAAGAGATGCGAATGGGCAAGATAGGGAAGACACTATGATATAATGAGCGAATTAACCCTTACATTTTGCATCATAAGATGAAGGTTGTCATCATGCTCTAATTATGCTTCGATCATGAAATTTGTCAAATCCCCTACTCTAGCATTGTGCTGTTTTATATACCAAACATTATTTTCATAATTTCTTTATTTCCGTTCTTACTATATCGCTAGCATGATGTGCAATTTGCAAAATATGTTGCTACCTATTTGCATAAATGTTCACTAGCAGCATACCTACAGTATATATGGAAATCACAAAATTCTTAGACGATGTTGCTGAGGACACTCACGATTCTGACTTTGAAGTTAAGCATCTGATAAATTTCGGAGTCACAACTGAAAGTTCAAGCTTGAACCATTTAATTGAAGACTTGGAAAGACAGAGGAATACATGTGTTGTACGTGCCATTTGTTTCATGCTCTACGCCATACAATTGTTAGAAGAACTGTCCACGATAATGAATAAGCCGATGAGGGTGAATGATATTGAACGACACAATATGCGAAAACAATTGATGATACAGCTTGAAGATGAAAAAAATTGTCGGGATGTTTTACGTATGGGTCCACAAGCTTTCCAACAGTTATGTCAAAAACTTCGAAACACCGGAAGAATTAAAGATTCCCGCTGGGTTACAGTTGAAGAACAAGTTGCTAAGTTCCTACATATCTTAGCCCATAATGTTAAGACTAGGACTATGTGTTTTTATTTTTATCGTTCAGGGGAAACTATTAATCGACATTTTCATAATGTATTACGTGCGGTGGTTTCGCTTGAGACTGAATTCCTTGTACAACCTTCTGGATCAGAGGTTCCTAGCTACATTTTTAATAATAGCAGATTTTATCCATATTTTAAGGTATATAACAATATTTTTATATTTTTATACTTCACACACCATGAGTTATAAATTAAATATGTTGTTTCTAATTTGATAGGATTGTATTGGAGCTATTGATGGCACGCATATTCGAGCCAAAGTACCTAGAGAAGAAGTTGCGAGATTTCGAGGACGAAAAGACTACCCTACACAAAATGTGTTTGCGTCGTGTTCATTTGATATGAAATTTACTTATGTCTTAGCTGGTTGGGAAGGATCTGCATCGGATTCTCGAATTTTAAAAAATGCTCTGTCTAGAGAAGATAACCTTATATTTCCATACGGTATAGTTAGTAATTATGGATATTTATAAAGTGATGATTTAGATTGCAATTATATGTGTTTTTCTTCTCCTTAATTCACTATTTTCTTTGCAGGGAAGTTTTACTTAGGAGATGCCGGTTTTCCATTGATGCGTGGGGTCTTAACACCTTATAGAGGAGTTCGTTATCATTTAAAAGAATATTCTTCTAGGGCACCACAAAATGAAAGAGAAATTTTTAACCATCGGCATGCTTCATTACGGAATGTCATAGAACGAATATTTGGAGTATTGAAAAAGAGATTTCCGATTATAGCTAGTGGCACTGAACCATATTATTCCTTTCAGACCATGACTGATATCGTGATAGCTTGTTGTGTATTACATAATTTTTTGATGGGAGTAGATCCTGATGAGCATTTAATTGCTGAAGTTGATCGTGAATTACTACTTCATCCACCTGATCATACTGAGGACACTTCTAACCATGGTTCAGAAGAAGACTACAGACAAGGAACAATTTTGAGAGATAGTATTGCATGCCAAATGTGGCATGACTATGAGAATAGATCATAATTTAGACGATATTAATTTAGTTTATAAGTGAATTCGTATTTGATTGAATAATGTATGATATTATTGTTTATGCTATGAAAACATTTTATCAGTCCCTTGGATTTCAAATAATCTCGTGGCAGTTTTCTATGAATTGAATTATGTCTCTGTTCAATTTTTGTGTCAATTGATTATTCATGATATTGAAATATGCTGTTTTTATTCAATAGAGGTTTCAACTAGTACTTTATGATATTGAATTATGCCTTTTCTATCTAATTTTCATTTGAATTGGATATTCATGATATATTGTATTCTATGCAGACACTCAACGATGGCTCCAAAATTAGTTAAAGATAATCTGCGTTGGACGCATGAAATGGATGAAACTTTTTTAGATGCTCTACTAGAGGAGATGATGAAAGGGAATCGTCCTGATGGGACATTCACAACCTCTGCGTATGATAATGTTTTACAAGTGCTAAAAACTTCTTTTGGTCCGCATATAACAAAGCAGCACTTGAAAAATCGGAAGAAGACATTGTCCCAGCGTTTTGGAGAGCTATATGACTTGTTTAATGGATTAAGCGGATTCTCATGGAGTCCTGTTTCGAAATTGTTTGAAGCAGATACTCAAGTTTGGAATGAATTAATTGAGGTATTCTGTGAGTGTTAGCCTGTTTCTTGTGTGTGTTAGCTTATGTATAGTTGTTTTTTATTTCATTTCATTTATGCTTGTTAGCTTTTGTTAGCTTATGCGTAGTTGTTTTTTATTTCATTTCATTTATATTTTGTAAATGATTTGATATATTTGTTATATGATTTGCAGAAAAAACCACAAGCAAAGAAATGGATGAGTACTCCAGTTATATATTATGATAAGTTGTATGAAATATTTGGTGCAGACAGAGCAACTGGAAAATATGTTGAGAGTGCTAAAGATAAGTTGAAACGTTGGGAGAAAGAATGTATTGATTTAAATGATGGACTTGAAGGTACCAATATGAATGATACTGACACTGAGTTTAACTGGGCATATGAGCCCACCAACTCAACAGCTAATATGGATTCATTCAGTCCCACTGGTGGCAACTCTAATCATTCTACGGGTACTGCATGCTCAAAAGGACAGAAACGTAAGAAGGTTGTTGTTGAAGCAATAGAGGAAAAATATGAAAAAATCACTTGCGGGATTAAAGAATTAGCTGAAGTTATGCGAGATGGTAACTCTTTGCATGATAAATCAATATCTTTATCTGAAAGACAAGTAATTGTTGCTGAGAAACAAGCTGAGATTGCAGAGAAGGGACTTGCTATAATTGAAAGAAGTAAGCCTCGTCATTACAGTGAAGAAGAGGTATGGGCAGAAGTTGATCAAATTGGAGTAAGCGAGGAATATAAATTACAATGTTATTTTTTTTTATGTAAGGAAGAAAAGAGTAAACGAACCTTTTTTGGAGTTCCAAGACATATGCGGCTACAGACTTTGATACAAATGATGAGGGATGCTGGTATATCATAATTAAGAGACAACATGATCATGATCATGAAATGTTATTTTCATTTTTGTTAAATTTTTGTTAAATGACTCTTGTGATACTATGCCTGCAGTTGAGCTAAATTAATTGTCAATTTTATTAAAGGCTAGAATGTATCGAAATTCTGATACATGATCATGGACTATTGGATTGATTAGTAATGAAGATTGACTCTTCTTTATTGTTATGCCTAAATTTTGGGTGTTTATCATGAACAGTGTACGCGTTTTATATTTATTTATGTCGCTTACATGTCATAAAAAAATGATAAAAAATTAGAGAAGATTGAATACACAATCCCCGGATCACATATTCTTTTTTCCGAATAGAACAATAAAAATTGTAATGAAAAGAAAAGCGTCCATTGTCTAATGGATAGGACAAAGTTCTTCTAAACCTTTGGTATAGGTTCAATAGGCGGAAATTATTTGCATATATATTGGTATTGAATTAAATTTTTATATTTCTATGTCAAGAAATTAATCATACGAGAAAAAATGTGGATTGTGACTAAAGAAATAACATAAACGCTTCGAAATAAAATCACAAAAAAAAAAACGGGATGACAGGTATGGTCCGACTGCTTTACAGTCGGACCCTGAGGTCCGACTGCAATGCAGTCGGACTTGGGTCCGACCGAGGCTTGGTCGGACCCTGGTCCGACTGCCCTGCAGTCGGACCTTGATGTCCGACTGCAAGGCAGTCGGATAAGGGTCCGACCAAGCCTCGGTCGGACCCTAGTCCGACTGCCTTGCAGTCGGACCTTGATGTCCGACTGCAATGCAGTCGGACTTGGGTCCGACCGAGGTATGGTCGGACCCTTATCCGACTGCCTTGCAGTCGGACATCAAGGTCCGACTGCAGGGCAGTCGGACCAGGGTCCGACCAAGCCTCGGTCGGACCCAAGTCCGACTGCATTGCAGTCGGACATCAAGGTCCGACTGTAAAGCAGTCGGACCATATTCCGACTGCTTTGCAGTCGGACCTTATGGTCTGACTGCAATACAGTCGGACCTTTGGTCCGATTCTTTTTTTTCTGTGTGTGCAACTTTGATTTATTTAATTAAATAATTATGTTAATACCATTGAAATATATAAATTCATTTTATGATTAGATAATCCTCGAAGAGAAAACTTTTGCTTGTTAAATAATTTTTACATGAATATTAATACTTATCATATTTTATGAAATAAATACAAACAAAATGATATTTATATCAAGGAATATAATTGTTATTTATATTTCGTCAAATAAACCATGTCAATTTGTAATCGCCCAATTTGTAACCACTTAATAACTTCATATATTTCTTTATAAAGTTATAGATACCGTTTAGATATGTCCAATTTTCACTACATGTACCTCTATGTAATCTTACTAAAATGAAGAAAACGTCGAGATACTAATATCGATAGTTAAAGATTATGTATACATATATTTGTTAAATATAAATTACCTAAAGCGAAATATATAAATATATATATTCAGAAACAGCTACAATATTTTTATTTTGTGATGATAGTAGGTTTGAACTACTTAGTTTTACATTATTATTCTTCGTTATCATCTCCTTCATCACTACTATCATTTTCATCTTCATCCCTGTCTAAAGACACTGTTTTGGCACCTTTTTGCTGTTGGGATGAACGTCTCCCCCTTGCTTGTCGATAATTACTTTGAGTTATTTGTTGTAATTGGTTGCGCAGCTCTTCAATCTGTTTTTGTTGATCTTCAAACATACTTTGATATGATTGTGTAGAGATGTTGATAAATTCATTACGAACCATATCCTGTATGTAATTTGAATGTGGGTACGGAGGTAATTGACTTGAGGATGCTTCTTCATTATAGGTATACCCGTGTTTCGAATTTCCAAAAATTTTACAAGATATGTTACCAAGACCATAAACAGAGCCGCGCTTTTTCCCACCAGCAGCACTAATAAACGTATTTATATCAGATGTATTGTCGCTTGAACCCTGGGCCGTATCTTTTTGTTTAACATATTCATCCTAAAAAAATTCACACGATGAACACCAAAAGAAAATTAAAACATATATGAATATCTAAGAAAATTTAAGAATATTTTTTATTTTCATACCCATATAGCTTTTGACTTTTCATCTACCCATGCTTGGTTAGATTTACGTTGATGAGTTTTCATATAAACTTCTGAAAATGAAGGATCCCGTCCCAATTCACGAGCCTACGTAACAAAATAAGAAATAATTTATTTAAGTATACCACATGAATAATTTATTTAAGTATACCACATAAAATGTAGAAAATGAAAACATTATTTATATACCAGTTGTCTAGCATGCTCTTCCATGGATATAGAACCTCCCGTATGCAATGCAGCATTGGCTCGATTTTTCTTCTTTTGTGCACTAGTGGAACGAAATTCTTCAGAATCCCAATGGCGACAAAGATCATCCCATATATTTTGTTTAATCCAATCAGGTCGTTTGCGCGTTTCACGTACATGTCCAATTATATCTTTCAATCGAAATTTTACTCGATTCTTCCAGTTTGCCCAGATATCAGGATGATGTCTTGGTTCCCAGCAATAAAGTTTCTTTCAAATCATGTAAGATGTCAATAACGATTATACATGCACAACTTATTTTGTAATTGTTTTGTTATTATCTATAATGTAATAAACAGTAAGATACATCACACCTGAAATTCATGAAACCAGAGGTATTGATATTCGGGTGGCACTTCCGTCCAGCAATTCCACGGACCATCATATTTATTTTTAAATATCTTGACAATAGCAGTACCGATAACTTTATCATTTGGGCTAAATCTAAAAATACAAAAGATGGTGAAATATATTATTATCCTACAGATTTGTTAAACCAAAGAGAAAAAAAAAATGATATACCCTGTGCCATTAGGTCTAATTAATGTCGGCATCGGTTGATCTTGGTCATTGTGTTCATTCGAGTGCTCATCGTCAAGCTCGTTAGACTCTTGTTGCAAGTTCTCCAGGGTTGGCTGTGTTTCTTCCCTAGCATTAGATGACTCTGCTTGTGACAAGTTACTTCGTGTTCTCCGACCCCTTCTCGAAGACATCCTGTAATGATATTGATATCATTTACTATATATACATGATTTACTATATATATATGTTTGAAGATGGCAAAAAAATATAACATTCCAATCTCCTTCCTACCTTGTGAACTTTGTAGATCTTTGTGGAAGCTCTCTTCAGTGACGTTCACTCACTCTTTGATGGACGGGTTGGGGCAGTATAGAGAAAGATATATAAAAAAACGTTATGTTTATCGATAAGAAATAATGTGTACATATGTCATTGTAGATGGTATGACATGCGGGACCAACTAAGAAAGATAAATACAAATATGAAGAAAGGTATTGTCATACCACTTAAGTGTCACGTGATATCCGAGCAAACGGACAAAAGACCAACCACAAGTAAGTGCCAAAGATTTCATTGCCATATAAGCAATATATGCAGGACCTAATGAAAGTACCACCCATCAGGTAGGTGCGAAAGATTCTGCTGACATATAATGGCAATATGTGTGGGACATAATGAACATACATAATAACAGTGCGTAGATATCTTGAGGGCAATATGTGTGGGACCTTAGGAACATGCATAATAGTGCGTAGATATCTTGATAGACTTTGAAAAGTAAATTTTAAATTGATCGTCCTAGTAGCAAAAAGTATTCTTGAAAACCTTATATTATATTATGATAATTACAATAATTGCAGGACGCGTTGAACAGCACATGTTTATACACCAGAACAAGACATCCATATGCTATATGTTCAACAATTGCATGTCTGCTTCTTCTTTTTTCCTTTAGAACTTGAAGCTTTATGCTGCTCACTTGAAGCTGTGTGTTGCTGGCAGTATCCATGAATTTGACGTTGCAGATCAAATATTGCACTTTCGTTGGCTTGCAGTTGGAGCTTGAAACTTTTTAATTTCTCCTCTATATCAGGATGTAGCCGACCTTGGGGACCCTGTGGGTATATGGCCCCTGCGACACTTGGATTTGATAACGATAATAACTCATTCTCTTGTCGATACTTGTAACCGAAAGGTGGGTCCTCTTCTACTTTATATGAAACACTTCCCAACCCGTACACGGAGCCATCGCTTTTTTTTCCTCCAGCAGCTATTGTCCACAGGGTAACCTCGTCTGCTAGTGAGAAATTTTGTGCGTTTGCCACATTTGCAGTGTGAGTTTTGAGTCTTGCATATTCATTCTTAACCAAATCAGGGAAAAAAATTATATGACAGTGATACATAAATAATCTTTTACATAGAAGAATACGAAGTTAGCAGACTTACAAAAGTTTTTTCTGATTTCTTATCCACCCAAAGACCAGAAGTTGGATTTTGATGTGTTCGAACATAAAGTTCTACTGGAGCTATAGGCCTCCCAAAGTCTTGAGCCAGAGTTGCAGCATGATCATTGAATGGAATATTGCCACCAGTGTGAAGAGATGGGCCGTTTATGGAGTTGGAAGTTCTATTTTGTTTTGCAAGTTCACTTCTTCGTCTAAATTCTATCTTATTCCAATCCGCACGTAAATCATTCCAAATATCTTCATTTATCCAAATAGGCCGCTTCCCTTTATTTCTGTGGTAATATATCAAATCTTTCAACCGATTTCTTGCACGATCTTTAAAATTGTTATAAATTTGGCGATGATCCTCTATGGTCCAGACATAATATTTCTGACAATATCATCCAATAATATTTACCCATCAGATACTTCAAGGAAATAAGTGTAACAAATGGGAATTAAAGCTATACCTGAAATTCTTTGAACCATAATTGTCGAACGGATTCAGGAACTTCTTTCCATGAATTATAAGGTCCTAAATAATTTTGCTTTATCACTGTGACTATATAGTCTACGACATCATTTCCATCAGGTGCAAACCTAATCAATGCAGATGAAAAAATAATGTAAAATGGAGTTGTAGGCATTACAAACTTTGAAATGGAATTCATACCCAGTTTCACCATCGGGATGGATAAGTTGTTTCCCTATATCCACTCCAGCTCGAATATGAGAATACAAGACTTCTCCATACGATTTAACCATCTGCACAACGTATGAGGAAACAAGAAAGCATGTAGTTCCAGGAAAATTATGCAGATATAGATCAACTTAGTTTCTGTGTGAAAGATAAGGATTAAGACGCTGTTCACAGTCAATGAAATGAAGTTCAGATATGTTCATTCATCATACCTTTACGTCAATTACTACAGCTTTATCCCTGCGTGCAGATAAGTTCTAAACTTTTGTCACTGCGAACGAAAAAAAGGATAGGATGAAGACAAATTCCCTTCGATACATGTCCTGCTTGCTGCTCGTCCCGTGAAGCTAAAGCCAAAGGAACCTTGGCCCCACGTGAAGTTAGGCTGAAGACAAGCTAAGATGATGAAGGACGAGAAATGACATAGGTTGGAAGGGACAAGGACATGAAGACAAAGGAAGCCACGTGAATGGATTGCACACATGAGGACGAAGCAAGATAGGGACATTTTTACTTGTTTATACATATATATATATATATGTACATATATTTTTCTTTGTGTGGAAAAGCGCTGATAACATTTATACAAAATATTCAGAAAGTTATGCTTATCCATTTATGTTATTTCACGCCATAAAATGTTTGTTTATGCTAAAATATTTAATGTTTACAATAAATTTTTATTATGTTGAAAATTTAAGTTATCCCTCCATTTATTTTATTTCGCTTAACTAACAATATTTTTTTACCATGCTAAAATATTTAATATAAGCAATATATTTTTAAGGTATATAAAATAATTTAGATGGATGGAAACACGAATCCATAATAGTCATAATAATATATCATTATTATGTTAAAGTATATTAATAATATATTTTCATTAGGACTTATGAACATGGAAAAATGTTAATAACTATTTTTGGTGTGCACAGTATTCGTTGAAATGTCCAAATTCAAGGGTAAAATTGTCCAAGAAATAGTTACAATTCTTTTTCTCTCCCCATCTCTCCGCCTTACATCCAAACGGGAGAAAAAAACCTTCCTTCTCCGCCCTTCTCTCCCCTCGTACTTTTCCCTCCCCTTCTCTCTCCCTCCACTTTTCTCCTCCCCCATCCAAACAAAGCGTGAAGGTTTTTCCATTAGTTTCTTACGAAAATACTGAGAAATTGATTCTCAATCATATTAACAAGGGACACCCAAAGAGTTTTTGCCCTTGGCGGTTATGATCTCTGGATTTTATGAATATATTTATCGGCTGTCTCATTTATACTATAGAATGCGTATCCTTTTCTTTATAATTTTTTATTTTAAAAAATATAAAATAAAGAATCAAAATATTTTTAACTATTAATTTTAAAAAATAATAATTAATATTAAAATAATTTAATCCATTTAAATTTAATCTAAACAATTAAAAATATTGTGCGGAGGATCCACATCCACATGCTTTATTACCATCATTTATCCAGTGACATGACTGACATCCATCAATCTGCTACCTCGCTATTTGTTCTTGCTAATACATAACGCCATAACTGTAGCATTATTGCTGGCTACAATTACACCTGCGTCACGAGATCAATCACTATCAGACAAGCAAGCTACAACTAGGCATCCACGCTAATAGTTACTATAAACCCCATCAATTATCAATTATTGTTCTAATTTGTTGATAGCTAGTTACACATTTATTCTATTTTTATTATTTCTAACAAAATGGGAGCACACCATGAGTTAATGATAAGCATATATAGAAAAATAAAGAAATAACTAACTAGTTCACTATTAAAAAAATTAGCTTTTTGTTACAGTTCTTTAATTATGATTACAAAAGTTGCAGTTAAAATGTGATTTAATTATTGTTAAAATAACTATAGTTAAGTCATTAAATCTAATCGTAATTTCACAAAAATTGCAGTTAAATTCACAGACTGACTGCAATTTTAATAAATTAACAGATTAATTACAATTCTAATAAACAGAAATTAGTCCACAACAGACTAAGTGCAGATTCTAATAAATTGTAGTTGTTTCATGTTAATCACAGTTAGTCCTTTTTTTTTATAATCCCTCACGGCCTCACCCCTGAATAATAAATATGTATCATAATTAATGAAGGGCAAGGTTGTTGAATGATGATTCTGTAGCTTAGTTACTAAACTCGTCTAATAAGGATAAGTAATTTAGTATTTTAATTTGTATTTGAAATTTGACTATAATTAAATATATTTAAATTTTAATGGTAAAATTGTGATTTGATCTGTATAAAACTGCTATTGTGACTTAATTTTAATGGTAAATTGTGATTGAACAATTATACAAGTTTGTAAAACTATTACTATAAGCAGGCAATTAATGTATAAATTGTTGGATTTTTCTAAAGAATTAATTTAATAGTGATTTAAACCACGGTTAAAACATTCACTAAAGTGGTTTGGCCTTGATTCTTACAAAGCACAATTAAATCATGACTTAACTGAGATTAGGGTATAATTGTAGTTAAATCAAGGGGTTAAATGTGATTATCAAACTGCGGTTTAACTGTGGTTGCATGACCACAATTAAACTCAAAGGGTATGGTTACCTTAAATTGTAATTAAACTTGTCATTATAGATAATTTTTGTTATAGTTTGGATAACTATAAATAAATTCTTTAAGGGTGATTTAAATTAACTACCGCTGAACCTTAAAAGACATGCGATTAAATTCTTTTTTTCTCTCTCTCTCTCTCCCTCTCTGTAGTGGTTATAGTTTCTGCTATTAATACTAATCCACATATATCACCCCAGGCTTACTTGAGGAAAGAAAAAAGGAAAAAATAAAAAAGAAATCTTATACACCTCCAATTAATGACCTGGCCAATAGTAAACTATGAAAAGCCTTGTTACTGAGCTTTCTTTATATATATATATATATATATAAAGAGGATCAATCAGACATTGCTGTTAATAAAACTAATTTTATACCATTAAATAATTTTTTTATAAGATGTATTTTTTACAAAATTTATTATTGTATCAAAAATTTTAATTATAAAGGACAAACTTACAAAATTTTACATCAATCTAACAATATTTTGTCCTCCATCAATATAACAAATAATTTAACGTGTGACATAACTTTTAAATATAAAAAAAATTAATTATTTGAACACACCGTTATTAATTATTATTTAATCTTTTAAAATTTTGGTATATAACTGTTAAGTCAATGGCAGAATCAATGAAATTTCCTGTCTGCAAATAATTAAATATTGAGGAGCGTACATATGTCAATTTTGAGGGATCCCTCTTCATATATATGTGTGTGTGTGTGAGAAAAGGATCCCATTCTTTTTTATTCTCAATTAAATATTACGGAATCGAAGGCCAAGCAATTTGTCTTGGGAATGAGCCAAACGAGTCTTAAATGCACACATGTGAAGGGTTTGACGTTGGCTTATATTATCAGCAAAAATTGCTACTAATTTCCTTGATCTCTCATTAATTGGCGACTCAACCATATTATCACCCCTGAAAACTGTAAAGTTTTTGGTGTATGTGCGTGTGTGTGTGTGCGTGTGTGTACAGTTTTCAGTGTGTCTGTGTGTGTGTACGTGCGTGTGTCTACACACGCACACAAATGAAAGATGAAAATTCAGTGAGACCAAGTTATCTCATATATGTTAATTTTTCATCGATTCATCTCGAAATCTAAAAGACCAAACTTAAAAGTAAGTCATTCATAACGCATAACTTCTATTTCAAAGAAAGCCTCCTTTCGATGAGACACCTTCTTCCTCACGATGGAGCAACGGGTTTTAAGACGACCTAAAGCATAAGATTTGAACTAACTAACATGAGATTTTGCCGTAGGAGGTTGAACTCTTCACCATTTAGATTATTTTAAGATTTATGTGCATAATAAAAGCGTTATTTTACACAAATATTGAAGGGATCCAATAACGAGAAAGTTTTCGATAACATAGCCCATTAATGTGTTCTCCACCCCAGGTTAGTAATGGCAGACAGCTACATTAGACAATCATATCAAATGGGGTTATTCTTCAAAAATTCTCGTGGAAAATGTCATTTCTCAATCCTTCCTAGCTAGCTTCCAGCCCTACGTTGAAAAATATATATTGAGGCAGATCAGGGAGTATACTCATCAATTATATACACTTTGATTGATGCGCAATAATAGCTACATTAAATGGCAGAACCGTATGTGGATATAAAACAAGCTTATCCAGGTAGCAACATATATCTATAGAATTAAGTAAATCTTGTGGTGTACAAAAGTCTCACAACGAGCAGACCGACCTACAGAATAAAGGCTGGCCTTGTTCCAGAGGGACCTGTTGCCTTTAGCTGCGCAGTATCTTTGTGTAATATAGTAGGCCACCTTAAGCTTTTTAAGTGTTCCCTTATATCCACCACAAAATACATCTCATTTTTGTATATATATATTTTTAAATTATTTTGCATGCAGGGGAAATATATCAGTGGCCTACATGATATCAAGTTGGAGATTCTTAATGAAAGAAGTACCTCAGCAAGCTGGGACCCAATTATCTATGAGGACTCTGATCTCATCGTGCTTGAATACGAGTTTGTTTGGCTGTATTTACAATAACTCTCATGTCCTTTCTCTTCGAGTGTTGTCTACACAGTAATGAGTTCCTTCGCGAATCTACTGGCTGTGCACAGATATATAGATCGTACACTAACGCTTGCAAGCTCCAACTTAGATATCCTCTCCATAAATGGTCGATCCCGTTCACAAACGCTTCTTTCATTATTTGCTGCCAAACTGTAATATCCTGGTGGAAACTTAACAGATTCAAGATAAAGATGAATTTTCAATTACTCTCTCACCCTATTTATATTTCACATAAGTATTTTATTTTAAAACGTTATAATATTACTTTGGCCCAGCCTTATTAAAAAAATAAATTACTCTCTCTCTCTCTCTCTCTCTCTCTCTCTCTCTCTCTCTCTCTCTTAGAGATGTCCACAATAAACAATCCTTTTATATTTTAAAATATACATCTATTCTCTTAAAAGTAAAATGACAAAAATACATACCTTCAAGAATAATATTATTTTTTATTAAAAACATAATTTATAAAGAAATATCTTTAAAAATTTTATTTTAATATCGTTTATTCTAGGTTAAGAAGTATAAATTTAATTTATTGTAAAAATTTGTTAAATTTAAAAAATTATTTTGTGAATATTTATTTTCAATAATTTATTTTTTTATCAAATATTTTATAATTTGATAAATAATAAAATTGACTATTTTATATTAGTTAAATATATATTTAATTCTTATTTATAAATATATATATATATATATAGTAACAGATATATGGGTATCTTAGTAAAAAAAATTGTAACTTATCTTGTGTTATAGAGAAGATAAATATATCACATGTTTTAGGTTCAAAATAAGTGAATATATATTTTTATAACATAGATAAAAACTATGTAATTTAAATATCTAAAAAAAAAAGGAATAATTTACCCTTTTGAAATAAACAATGCATTATGAGTGTTAGTAAAATCTGTTTTTTCTAGTTTAGAAGGAAGCGACAAATTAGATCTTATCTTTTGAGGTAGCAGCAAAAAACTATTTTTCTTAAGACAAAAGTACCCTCACTCACAATTATTAATTGCCATAATTACCTCAAACTTTTTTTAGACTAACTTTCTTAGTAATTTGACCAATAATATTGATAAAAGTGCTTATATTCAAATGATTTTGCTAAACATAAACTACTTTAGTATTCCATTAAAAAAAATAATTTAAAAAGGATTATATTTAAATATAATTTTTTATATCTTTATTATATCAAGTTTTTTAATTAAAATACAACAAATATATGATTTTTTAATTAAAATATAATAAGTGTATATAATTTTTTAATTAAATTACACACTTGTGATATTATTATTAAAAAATATATATTTATTATATTTAAATTATAAAATTTGATATATATATATATATATATACATATCTATAAATTTTTTTCCTTTTAAAAATAAGTAGAAGTCATCCCAAACAAGCTCTTCCTCCATAACTTGTTTATTTTAAAAATTCAGTAACGTTGATACGAATTTATAACACTATTTACTGATTAAATAAATGGCCAATAAGTGTTGATAATTGCAATCAAATTTGCACGTCACTGCATCTTTATTTAACTTATCTAATCTTTATTTATTTATTTCGGCCTGGACTTGTCAGTATCATGGGTCTGTGGGCCAATTGCAGTTCAATGGCTCCTTTGCTTATGGACTTGTCAAGCTAAAATGTACAGCCTGTTGGCTCTTTCGTTTGTATGATGTGTGACAGCGGTGTTTAAAATTGAAAAAATTGAACAAATCTGATTGAATCAATCTAAATTGAATTGGATTGATCAAAACTGAACAAAGATAAAAATAAGTTGGTCTAAATCGATTTTTTACATATAACAATTGATTAAATTAGTTTAGTTTAACCAAATCAAAATGTTACTTTTGTTTTTGTTCTTTTTATCTTCTCCATTAAAGCTAACAAATTTAATCACTAAATATATCTAATATGTAATTTCAATAAGTGAAATGAAGGATTATGCAATGAATAACACATCAGATTTGGTTGTTTGACTTTTTATATAAGATTTAATTTAATATTTACAAATAATTTGTTAATTGTATAGATAATAAAAGATCATAAAAAAAAATAGCCTGTAAGTTGTAAAAGGTTATTATTTGAAGAAGAAGAAGAGAAGCAAGTTAAAGATGATGAAAATTTGAGTCAGGTCAAATCCTAGTTTTTATTATCAAACAAATGCCTAAATGAAAAGAATTAAATCACTTAAACAAAAAAAAGTAAACATGAACCAAAACGAACTAAAACTGAATTAAACCGACCAAAACTCAAAACTAAACGTGTCCTTAATTTTGTAAAATTTACTAGCTTGATTTAATTTGGTTTTAGTTCAAAATTAAACATAACTGAACCTTTAAACATTCTTACTTTGTAGTTTTTAATGGTAGCCCACTTTGCAATGTTGTATAGGCCTAGGTTGGGCTTACATTTCAATTGCACAAAAAATTAGATTGATAGACCATGAGTAACTTGCTTTAAGGCCTACGTGACTAACTTAACTATGCAGCCCACAAAATTAAAAGCATACAGTAAAATGCAATAAAGGATGTGACACCTAAATGACTAAAATTTTCTCTAATTTTTGACTCCTTAATCCATTTGCTATGGTGCAAAACATTAGTTAACCAAATGTTACAATGCCAAAAATATTATATCAAGATGTTATACATTGCTTCAACTTAGTGGTATTGCCACAAAGTTGTCACTTTTTTTCAAGAACTTGGTGGCACTACCAACAAGTTATCTTATTTTTATTGGACCTTTATTTTCCTACATTGCCACCAAGTTGACCTTATTTTCCTCAAACTTAGTGGCATTGTCACTAACTTGGCTATATTTTCTCATGACTTGATGGTAATGCTGCCAAGTTAATTTTTTTCCTTTTTCAATTAAAATTTTGAATTTGGTTTTTATTTTTTATGATAAAACATGTGTTTAATTTATAAAAATTATCTTATTGAATTTATTGAATATAAATTAAATTCAATAGCAATTAAAATCAATAAGTTAACATATGGTAATAACCAAAAATGATTTTATCAAATTCTTTATGAAAGTACATCAACATTACAAATATAAAAAGAACTATTTATAGTGACTCTTAGTGCCATAACGAGGCTTTCTTCTTGCACATTATGGTTGTTATTGTCTTAATTGTTCTTGTTGTTGTTCATGTGGTTAACATTGGTAGCTGGGGAAGAATTTAAATCCAAATATAATGATGGAACTAGAAGAATTGGCTTATGTGGCATCATAAACCTTTATTATAATGATCCCTTAGGCTCAAACTACCAACTGCCATATATGACATTAAATATTGATGGATCAAAAAGTAGTTCTAAAAATGACCTAAAGGTGTAAGACATTTGTTGTGATGTCGATATAAATAATGAGGCCTTAAATGATTTAAATTATGATATTGTGAAGGCAGTATATAAGAAGAGACTGGGACCTTTAAAGTCACCAAGCTGATTGACCTATGTAAAAAAAGATGGACCAATAATGCCAAAGTCTTGTTGCACTAATGCGGGGCTATAAAAAGATGAAGCAACACCTATAATAGATGTAGCTGAAATTGTTGTACCATTGTCATTGTGTCATTTTCCTTCCTCTTTAACATTAGGTTGCTAGTTAACATTAGTCTTGACATCTTTTACTTGGCTTGTTTACTAGAATTCGAGGCCTCGATGAATTAAGTGCTAGTTCAACAGGTTTAGAGACCATAGAGAATCATTGTTATCTAAGAGTAAGCAATATGTTCCTACATTCTCAATCTACACTCTCTCGAAAATCTATTGGTGGAAGGTCTTGCAAGTTTAGTTTGTATAGTTCTTCTACTAGACTAGCCTAAAAAAAAAGATAAAAGGTTAAATGTTGACATAATATATATTAAGAGAAGGAAGATAATAATAGTGACGATGGTTTAAAAGTGTACCAAGGTAGTAGCAACACTCATTAAATGGATCCACCACCATGTATATCTCTAGTGATATTACATACTCTTGGAGGTGTGATTTAAGGGCTCTATAGCAATAAGAGTCTATGCCATAACATCTTATCATTCATACCATGCATCGATGACATCTGTGTGCTTTATTAGTAAGTTGGTTTGGTTTTTTCCTTGGAGTTGTATAGTATGGAGAGCATCCAAATTGATTAGATTTTGGGGGATTGACCAATACTTACCAAATTAACTTAGGATGTGATTTGGATAGCGGCACTTTATGATGTGAAAGTAGATAAGCAAGGCCAAGGCAATTCAAATATTCAGAGATGTCAAGCAATACTTGAGGATTAACTTGTCACATCTTTTGAGCATTAAAATCACCTTCCGTAATAGTCCTTTGGTACCACATTGGATTTAGCAATGTCATATACCTATATATCAACTTAGATACAAACTAATTCAAGGGAAGTCATAGCTTTTGCCGAATCACCACTTTCAACTCCCTCAAAGTGATCTCAGTGGCAATTGTTATTATTTTGGACATGGTGTACTAAAATGTTGCGCCTTAAATGCTTTCATAAATTCTTCTATTTGTATATATGCAAACAAATTCATTCCTCATGTCCATTTTTTTTCCTCCAAAATATTTGCCAATTGCCTATTTAATTGGTCTACTTGTGACTAGTTAATCAAGTGTTAACTTTTGTAGGTTAACTTGCAAAAGCTAACATTGGAACTTGGTGGCAATGGCATTAGTTGGGAATTCAATAACAGTGTCACCAAGTTCCAATGAAGTATGTTGGCAAATGGAATTTAGTTATGGTGTCACTAAGTTCTAGTGAGGAAAATAATAAACTTGATGATTGTTATTGAATTCTAGTGAAGAAAACAATGAACTCTATGACATTGTTATTGAGTTTTTTTAAAAGTGTACCATATGCATACAATATTTTTTAACTATAGGATTTAATAATTTTTTTCTTATAGCAAGATGGCTTAGAAGAAGCTAATTTTCTCCACCTAAAAAAAGCTCTAATATAATCACCTAATCTAATTTTACATTTTGGTTTATATTGCACATATATAGCTAAGAGTTGACATATTAGAGGATGCTATAAGATTGCTATATTAAGATTATATATATATTGTTATTGTGATTTCTCAAAAAGAGATCGACTTATCAGTCGATTGGTGCTAATTATGGTGATAGTTTTAGATGTCAACTTGTAGATCTTATTTTATGAGTGGAATGATAAGATAGGACCCAACTCTCCCAAAAGAAAGGTTTCTTTAGTTACAAATAAAGATAAGCTTAGGATAGAAGCTTTAATGTCCATAATTGACCAAGGGCAAAGAGTGTATGAAATGAAAAATAATTTTTGAATTCAATAATGAAGAGCTACACAAACTTTAAATTGAAATGAGTTGGCAATAGAAAGATTGCAGAAGAAACTAATGACAATTTTGTTGGAAATTAGCTAAAAGTGATAAATAATTGAAAGTAATAAATAAAGGAGTAAACAAAGCAAGTAAATAACTAAAAATAAAGAAATTATAATGTGAGTTCTTTGAAAGGTTTTTATATGTCTTGTGTGATACTTTTCTCTCCAAATTTATAGTTTCCTCAGTAATTATATACACTCTCCACCTCCCCATTTTCTTTTATTTTTGTGTTTTTTAGTAACAGGAAAACTTATGGTTGTAGAACTAGCTAAGATTAATTAAATTAACTAATTTGTAATATAATGCTCACTTAATCATCTTTCAAGGAGCCTTTAGTCAAACTAATTAGATTAAATAATAACAAGAAATCATAGAATTTGAATTAATTTGAATGAGGGATTTTATGTGAAATTAAGAGATTAACTAAAACAAGAAACTAGCTATTAAAATAGATTAGGAAACAAATCAATTTACTAAAACACAATCAATCCTAGCTTCCCTCCCTAATATCTCACCTTCTTCATCTTCTAAAGATTTCCTAGTTCAATTTTAATCTTATGATTCCCTTGAGTTATTTGATGACCCTAAGTTACCACCTAAAATTATGATCGGTCCTTGTTATTAACCTTAATATAACCATGCTAGAATAATAACACATAATCAATCCCTATTTAAACACACCACGATTAACATATAGAAACCTTTAATGTGATAAATAGAACAAATTTAATTGATCAATTAACTAATTAAATCAAATATAACTCTTGAATCATGCAAATGAACTAATAATTGTGCAATCTAAATTACTCGATTGGTGTAATTGAGATTAACACAAAAACAGAGAGAAGAAGAAGAGGAAAATCATTCTGTAATTAAAATAAAATTAATATGTATAATCAAATCATAAACTTAGGTTTTGACATTAGGTATGGTATCCCGGATCAATCACAGAAAAGTTCAAAATGCCATGAAGAAAAACAAAATGCTCCAAAGAGAAAAACAATTCATAGAGGCTTTGGAGATTATGTAAAAGAAAGGGTGTTTGACTAAAAATGAACTAAGGAAAATCTAAAGCAATAGATGCGCTAGGGTTATATCATATGGTCCAGAACTATAAAAGTACATTATTAATTCCTAAATAAAATAAGCCCAGTGTCTAAAGTCCTTAGTTAAATGTCCAAATCTATCTATGCAACTTAGCTTACTTACAAAGACAAAAATATAAATAATTAGGCTTCTATTGATCAAAATATAATAATAACAATTAAAGTTTAAATTCAATAATCATGTAATTAAAATAAATTAATTTCAATTTAACTTAAATAATATAAAATGAATCTAAAATCATTAAAGTAACCTTACTAAATTATTATAAAACTAAGTATAATGAGTAGAAAATGTATAATTACTCGTATTATCATTCTTGCTCATTTCATGGACTAATGTTGAAGGTCATATCGCCTAACTATCTTTTGAGATCACCTATGTTATAAATCCACATTCTCATATTTTATTGACTTTTTGTTACATAGAATGTGAGTCTTTGATTAGTGCTTAAGGCTTCAACTAGCATCCTTTGTCAAATTGCTTATTTGTAGCTGGTTTTCCTTGAATAGCTTTCTTGGTTAGCCTAGCTCCTACTCATTATTAAGAGTTTGTAAGTTTGTGTGCTAACACATTTGCCCCCATCGCACCTTTTGGTATGAAAGAATTGTTTCTTGGAATATCAGGAGATGTGGTTTTTATTTTGAATTTTTTTGTTATCACAAATTAATTCTCTCAAACCTCTTATCTTGCTCGATCAAATTGATTGATGACTAGTTTCTTTTAGTCTATCATTCATACAACATTAATTTACCTCATCATTGAGCTCTATTTTGGTTGCCTTATCTTGTCAATCCTTCCATTTGACTCCCAAAACCATTATCCTTCTTATTCACCTTTAGATTTTAGTTTAGTTTTTCTAATTTGAGAGAAGTTAATAAACCCTAGTTCTTTAAGACATTTAATACATTCAAGAGCCCTTTTGAAAATGTAAGATAATATTTTTCAGAATGTTGATTTTCTATCAAAGGCATATGCCTTAGAGCCTTTTTTTCTCAAAAACTGAAACACATTTAGAGTAGCTTAACTCTTTCCAAATTCCCCATAACTTTCCCCTTTTATTTCAAAGATGTACCTAGTCATTGTTATTGTTTATTTGCTTTAGAAACCTAGCTTATTTCTTTATTGATTTTCAAATCATTGTTCACTCCCTTTGAGCCTTAGTTTGGCAATGTATGGAAAGAAGTTGAAAACCTGAATATGCTCTAGTTATCGACTATGGATATTTTGAGGGATGTTAACCTTTTTACAACCATTCTGTTCTGGTCACATGTAAATAGCACTTTTCTTTTCCTTTTTGGCATGGCTATCCTTACTCTATTTAATGTGACCTCTTTGACCAGTTTCTTACTAATCAATTGGAAGCCAGCCTTACTTCTTTCAAAAGATCTTACAGTTATCACCTTTCATTATAAGACTACTCTTTATCTACCTTCTTGAATACTTATACCAAATCTAATGGCCCTTCCCTTTTACATGAAGAGCATGTGTCTTTCTTGCTTTTCTACCTTTGTCGTTTCTTTCTTTGCATTGATTTTGTTCAAGTAATGAAAGAATTTTAGTCGTTAATAGTTGTACTAGGTAATGGAAGGATTGTCAATATGGATGCTTTCTTTCCTAGTCACATGTACCATGACTTACGCATTTCACAAAGTAAATTAGATAGTGGTTCTTTTCTAGATGCTATCCTAAGTTTATTTTAGTTCTTAAAAATGTGATTGTAAACCTTGTTTCCTAAATTTAGCTTTCATCAACTGTTAGATAATCATAACTCATCTTATGTGCTTTGTTATGGGGATTTGTACTTATAAATTTCACCAAAAATAGCTTTAGCTATTACCATTTTCACATCCATTTGACATCTCTGGGTGTAACATCCCTTTGAATATACTACTTTCTTATATAGACTATATGGTCTTGGATGGTTTTACAGCTAATCCTTGTGACCTATTATCCAAGTATTAGCAGTTAGTCTATCGAGTTGGGTCAAGTTACTTCATTTCACAAGACCTTCTAATAAGTACCTTTTTTTCTTCTAGAAATAACAAGCCTCATTTATAGTTAGTTGTATTGCCCAAACTATTGTGCAAGCCAATTTGGGTTTGTCCATGCTATTTTGCATTCTCTCTTCAGTTTAAGATAGTTGACATAGTGACTTGTTGTTTTTCATCCATTAAAGATGAGGTTAAAGACATCATTTTGTCCTCATTGATCTCCCTTTGTAACCTAGACATTGTTGACTTTGATTTCAACTTGAGTTTATTACCTTCATATCAATCTTGGTGGGACAATGTGGTGGGTTGGTTATTCAAAGAAGATGCTTATGCGATAATGGTTAGGCTATTTTTTGATATTGGTTCTTTAACTACATCTAGGAAATTCTCTTCAACTCATACTCCCATGGCACCACTTCTTTAAGAATCTGGTAATCACTTAACTATATTTTGTCTAAAATTGTCATTCGTACATCTCCTTTTGTACTACTAATCATTATAATAAATTTTACTAGTTGTCATTTCATTTGATGATGATGATGTGCCTATCTCCTACCTATTTCAAGAGAAAGCTTCTCCAAACAAATTTCTAATTAGTGGTTTCACATGATGATTGAAAAGAAAATTGCCTTTACAAGTGCTACATATGGTTAACATGCTTTTTCAAAGCTTCATATACTGCATTAGTACTTAAAAGCAGGGGATTGCTAGATACCATGGTATGATGAATTTAAACATAATAAGCTACTCAATGATCTTGAGCTCTATGAATGTTAATATATAATGCCTTCCTATTATAAGGTCAATTGTTCATCTTTATAGGGATTTTAAGGTTTTATGCCAACTTTTTTTATAGATAAAACTAGATTTGTCTACTTTTAGGAAGATATTGAAGACATCCAAATGCTTCCTTCTTCACTGGCATTAGTAGTTAGCCTTACATTGGTCACAATTTTGTGAAAGGATATAGGTCTTCATGTTAAACATGGTGCAAGGAATCAAGATGAGAAAGGCAGGCTCAAGTTCCATTTTCAATCATTTGTGTCTTTTGGTGTTGCCTTAAGGTAGTAGTTTTGCATGCTTAAGTTCTCTATATTCTACTCATTTGATAGCATTTATTTGCTTTTAATTGGCAAAATTCTTTATTCTAAAATAAGACATTAAAGGCCTTGTGGAGAACAAGAACAATGAATCCTAATCATAAAGCTTAACTTGTAAAAGAGCAGAAGGATCAAGAAGAAGACTTTATAATTCTTGAAGGCTCTTAATTTATACTGGATGAGGAAGAAAAGATGTATGAGATTTACTTTGTAGTATTTCCAATCAAGGTAAGTAACTAGTTGCTAGTCCAATAGAATTATTTTTTTTTCATGTCATTTCATCCCTTTAAACTCAAGATTATTTGGTAAGAGACCAAAAATAATATCTTTAAGTTCACCTTATTTCTAGAGGTTGAACTCAACCATAAATTCACTTCAAAGTTTTCTAACCCTTTGAATAAGCATTGAAAGGTTTTATTGCTGTCTAAAGAATGAATTAATTCCTCTTTATTTAAGCCAATCACTTTGGCATGAAGGAGGCTATTATGTTTCCTTGGTTCCTTTTGCCTTAAAAATTCTAAGTAGGTTGGGTGTATCAAAGATAAGCACATCACGGATAGATATGTAAATATGTCAAGAACAACTTTTAGTGAAATCTATCTTTGATATACTTATATGTTTTTTTTTTAATTTACTGGTCTACCTATCTTTTACAGACCAGACTACCTAAAAATTTCTTTCTACCCTTATTTCCTCTCCAAGGAAAGTAGAGGCCAATGCACGTTATCCTGCAAATTAGGTTATAATGGCTTTATTTCATACTAGATGAGCGTGTAATATGTGTACATAGTTTTACTATTTAGTTTTGAGGGTTTTATTGTGTTATCTTGCACATGAGATCATTGATGGAACTATTTGATGGTGGAAACTTAGAACATAAGATTATGTGGAGAACTGGATGTATTAATTATGCAACAATCACATGAGAATTTGTAATGTTTAAGTTTTTCGAAAGTCATGTTTCTCACAAATTCAATTGCTATGTATCAATTTTCAATAGTGATGTCACATGCAAATAACAAGAAGTCCCCTATTGAACACAATAGGGGCTAGATTATTAGTGAGGTTATGACCTTTCAAAGTGTCCCATTTGTTGATCATTTTCGTATATGTGAAATTGAAACTCATTTCATATCTTATAAGAAAATTTTTAGGTAAACTTGGTTTATAAAAAATAGGTAGATTGAGCCAATTAAAAAAAGATACTTAAGCATTTCATGAAATATCTTTTAGTAGGACTCACTTTTGACATGTGTACTTGTCTTGTCATGATTGGTTCGGTCTTTAAATATTTAGTTCATTTCGTTCCAAAAATGAGGTTTCGTTCCCTTTTTTTTTTTTCTCCTTGCTTGTAGATTCATTTTAGATACCAAATTGGGAAATTTCCTCTTTGTGATAGTGCTTGCTAGTGTGAAGCTTAAATTAAGATAATATGGTTTAAAAGCTTTAAATTTTGGCAAAGGATCATGATACATAATGACTAAGTTTGGAAATCAATTAAAGGATATATTTGAAATGCTTCAAAAAAAGGGTTTTATTTATGTCTGTAAAGGTTATATTTTGTCAGAGCATTTCTTAAAAATAATAAAACTCATGTTCTACACTTTTAATTAATTTGGGATCAATTTTAGGTTAATTTTTTATGCATAGTTGAATGAGTTAATTTTAATTTTTAAGTTATAATTAGTTTCAATTTAATTTTTGAATCTTTGAGTCATAAATTTAGAACAAGTCTTAATTTAATTCAAAGTTAATTGTATTACTTGAGTTAGGAATCTTATTTAATTTTTAAAATTTTGACTCTTTAGGTGAATTTTAACTTCAAGTCAATTTTAATTTACTCTTGAGTAAGTAGAATAATAAAAAGGATTGAAGATGGATTTAGAGAGAGAGTGAGAGAGATAGAGAGAGAGAGAAGCCCAAAGTATAATGGCCCAAGAACCAATCCAATGAAAAAAAAAAGGAAATCAATCCAATACTCAAGAGCCTCGAAAATTTGGCAATTGGGTCAAAACGCAGAATTTGACTGCGTTTTGACCAACACTTTCAGCCCTCAAAACGCAAGGAACTTCTGCGTTGCATTCCTTTCCCTTGGCCGGCCGCTTCGTCTTGCGCAGAGCACGGAAGAGACGATTTTGGGTTTCCGCCGTGATTTTGGGGGACGAGACGATTCAAGCGGATTTGGGAAGTCCTTAGGGCGGACTCCAGTTTCGGCTATAAAAGGAGGATTTTCGAGCACAGAAAAGGGAAAGAGAGAGTAGCTATGCGATTTCTGCACGTACTATGCAATTTTTAAGCATAATTTTAACTTCACATCAATACAAGCTATCACAGCTTGAGCTTGCTGTGCCCTGTCCCCTTCGTATAATCCTTATGATTTCTCTTATAGATCAATGCTTCCCAACTAGAATTTCACACCTTGCTTGCAGATTCACATCCTCGCTCGCTTTGGTTGAAAATTCGCTCGCTACTTTTCGCGAATATGAAGAAAAGTCCACACCTTTCGACCCTTTTGAGTTCTTCAATGATCAGAAAACGTCAAGACTGCCCAGCATTAGAAACACCAAAATCTTACACGCCCATCTGCTTAAAACTGATGCATTGCAATCCAATATATTTTTCACGAACTCTTTGCTCAGCTGGTACTGTAAATCTTCTGCCATGATTGTTGCCTGCAAGCTGTTTAATTCGATTCCTCTTCCAAATATTCATTCTTGGAATATCATGATATCTGGTTACAATGGTAACTCAATGTTTGAGAAATCATGGGAGATATTTTGTAGGATGCATTTATTTGGTGTGGAGCTAAATGAGTTTACTTATGGGAGTGTTCTATCGGCCTGTACCTCCTTGCAAGCTCTAGCATTAGGTGAGCAAGTTTATTCAATTGCAATGAAAAAAGGGTTTCTTTTTAATGGTTATGTTCGGACTGGGATGATAGATATGTTTTCCAAAAATTGCAGCTTTGAAGAGGCTCAAAGGGTCTTTTTTGATGTTTCATGTGATAACGTGGTATGTTGGAATGCTATAATTTCTGGGGCAGTTAGAAATGGAGAGAACTGGGCCGCTTTGAGTCTTTTTTGTCAAATGTGTAGTGGATCGCTAAAGCCAAATAATTATACGTTTTCAAGCACTTTAACAGCATGTTGTACGCTTAAAGAACTGCAGATTGGGGAAGTAATTCATGGGCGGGTAATAAAATGTGTTGCCACAGATATTTTTGTGGAGACTGCTATTGTTGATTTTTATGCCAAATGTGGACGTATGAATGAAGCTGCTAGGAAATTCTTGCAGATGCCAATCCATAATGTGGTCTCCTGGACTGCTATTATTTCTGGGTTCGTGCAAGAGGATGATTCTATTTCTGCACTAAAGTTTTTCAAAGATATGAGAGAAACAGGGGAGGAGATAAATACCTATACTGTTACTAGTATACTTGCTGCATGTTCCAAGCCAGAGATGATTGAAGAGGCGGGCCAAATTCATTCCTTGGTATTAAAATTACCTTTAAGTTTGGATGCAGCTGTCCAAGCTACTTTAATGAACATGTATGCAAAAATAGGAGAAGTTGGACTATCTGATTTAGTCTTCAGCGAGATGCATTATGTGAAGGATGTGCGCACATGGGCAGTAATGATGTCTTCTTTTGCTCACAATCAAAATTCTGGAAAGGCAGTTGAGTTGTTTCGGATTATGTTACAAGAAGGTGTGAGACCGGATGAGTATTGTGTGTCTACAGTGTTAAGTATTATAAGCTGCTTAAATATAGTGAGACTGATGCATAGTTACACTCTGAAGTCTGGACTAGTCACCAATGTTGCTGTAGGCAGTTCACTTTTCACAATATACTCAAAATGTGGTTGTTTAGTTGAATCTCATAGAGTTTTTGAGGAAATTTTTGACAAAGACAATGTCTCGTGGGCTTCAATGATTGCTGGTTTTGTTGAACATGGCTGTGCAGATCAGGCTTTTCAGCTATTTAAAGAAATGCTATCTCAAGAGATTTTACCTGATTACTTGACCTTGGCTGCAACTCTAACTGCATGTTCTGCTCTTAGTTTTCTACAAAAAGGTAAAGAAATTCATGGTTATGCTTTTCGTTTGGGAATGGGAACAGACACAGTTGTTGGTGGGGCACTTGTGTCCATGTACTCAAAATGTGGAAGATTGGAGCTGGCAAGGAGGGTGTTCAATATGCTGCCCCAAAAGGATGCTGTTGTTTGCTCTTCCTTAGTCTCAGGATATGCCCAAAATGGCTTCATTGAAGAGGCACTTTTGTTATTCCATGATATGATCTTGACCGATGTACCGGTTGATACCTTCACAATTTCATCCGTTCTCAGTGCCATTGCACTTTTGAATAGATCATCAATTGGGACTCAATTGCATGCCTACATTGAAAAATTGGGCTTTCAATCTGATGTATCTGTTGGTAGTTCACTTGTGACAATGTACTCAAAATGTGGAAGTTTAGAGGATTGCTGTAAAGTATTTAACCACATTGAGAAGCCTGATTTTATAGGTTGGACAGCAATCATAGTGAGCTATGCTCAACATGGTAAAGGTCTAGAAGCCTTAGCTGCCTATGAACTTATGAGAAGAGAAGGCGTTCAACCTGATGCAATAACTTTTGTTGGTGTGCTATTGGCTTGTAGTCATAGTGGGTTGGTTGAAGAAGCCTTCTTCTATCTTGATTCAATGGTCAAAGACTACGGCATTAAGCCTGGTCAACGTCATTATGCCTGTATTGTTGATCTTCTTGGTCGATCAGGTAGACTAAGAGAGGCTGAAAGTTTCATTAACAGTATGCCTGTGAAGCCTGATGCTTTAGTATGGGGAACGCTCCTTGCTGCTTGCAAGGTCCATGGTGATTTTGAGCTTGGGAAGTTGGTGGCCCAAAAAGTACTGGAATTGGAGCCATGTGATGCTGGGGCTTATATTTCCATCTCAAACATCTGTGCAGATCTAGGACTGTGGGATGAAGTCCTGAAGATTCGAGGCCTGATGAAAAGATCGGGGACAAATAAAGAGCCTGGTTGGAGCTTTGTGTGAGGAGCAATTATGCCATGAGTGATTAGTCCTATTTGCTGCTATTTAACCTCTTAGATCCCTTGCATGAAGATACCATAAGGGTGCATTTGGTACATGGGAATAGTGGAGTAGGGAATGGGAATGAAATAAGATGATGTTTGGTAGACTTCATACTCATTCCCTTGGGAATGAGGATTCCCATCCTTATATGATGGAATGCAATCTCATTCCTGGGAATGAGATGATTTTTACCAGCAAGCTCACATAAAAATAAAAAAATTACAAGAATATAATTAAACCCTTATCTCATCATTGAGGTGGTCTCTTGTTCGTGTCTTGCGTTTCGGTCATCATTGCCTCTCTTTTGTCCTCCACCTCTCCCGACCTTGTTGCACCTGGGACGACCACCAACAGCCACTGTAAGGTGAAGAAGCAGCCTAGTTGAAGCTGCTTATGGTTTCACATGTATGTTGACCTTCTTATGCGGGACTTTGAGTTAACCCTAAATTCTTTTCCACCTAAATAGGCTTTAGAGTTGAAGAGAGGAGCTAAATTTCCTTTTGACATTTAGTCTGCTTCTGGATTCACTTGATGATTGGTTCTTTGGGTCTGAAATATGATATTGCTTCAATGCTTACTGGACATCAAAGTGGGATTAGCTCTACCTGACTTAAAAAAGAGGGGTTATGTTCTGTCCAATCTATGTGTAAATGGATATACAGAAAAGTTAAATTTTACTTCAATTCTTCCAAATTCTTCAACACTTATTGATCTCAGGAAATCGTGCATATTTGCTTCTTTTTTTTTTTTTTCTTTTTTTTCCCCCCTAGGGATACGTTTGTCCTCTTAGTGGGCCATCATAGGAATATTGCTCTAAGAGAAAGCTTCCTCCTTGATTGAACGGATTCAGTTTGTTTACTTTCCTTTACACTTCATTTTGATTCTGTCAGCTGTGTAATATTCCATAATTTGATGATTTCACTAGGAGAGTTAGGTTGCTTTAGTGTTTATGGGGCTACTATGACTGGAGGCATTCAATTTACCAACCACGCAATAACCTCCTTTCACAAACTGTGCAAAAATGTAGTTGTGATCACGAGTTTGGTAGAAAAACGTTCAAGTGGGTTCACTTGAGCATAGATGCAGCAACAATAACTGTTTGTGCCTCGTTTGTAAATGACTGTGTAAAAAGTATAACTTTGATAATTTACTTTTAGTATGAGAAAGTTTTGATTAGAATAGGACAAGGGTAGAAAGTTCTCAACCAAAACCATAACCATAACGGGGTTCTGTTTGAGAATCAGAACACTTTCTTCTATCCCTTTTATAACTATATATTTTGTCATAAATTCTATCAATATAATCCATCTTTTTTAATCATATAGAATTGGGTATCTGATGGAGATCAAGGTAATATATGATGCCAAAGTCTTACATTGAGTAGTATGGGATGGTCAATAGGGTATTTAAATAAGGTGATTCTCTCATCTTAATAGTTAACTTTTGGAGAAGGGTTTCTCACTTTTTCTGAATGCCCATCAATTGGTATGGGATGTTAAAATTTTACATTGAGTAGTATGGGATGCTTAAGTAAGATGATTCTTCTATTCTAATAGCTAATTTTTGGAAGAGAATTCCCTACCTTACTTGGGTGCCCATTAATATCCATCTTATTTTCATCGATTAACTAGCTTCAATGTTCTTCAAGTTCTGTAACCAGCATTTTGCATATGTTTTTTCTTCAGTTTTGTTTCAATTCATAGATGCACTGTTTTTGTTTAATGATATGCGCTGTCTTGAATTCATAGGTTTTCTTGATGTGCCATAGTAAGTGCAGAAATCGCATGGATGTAAGTGTGTCCTAGTTTGGTACATTCTAAATGAAGTTGGATGGATGTAAAGTAGACCCCAAATACAAATTCAAGCTAATGATATGCCCAGACGTGTTTCTCTTTTATTTTCCTAACATTCTTTATGGAGCATATAGTCAAAGACGTGTTTCTTTAATCAGAAAATAATGTGTTTCACTAAATGACGTGCAGGCTGCTGGAATCTGGAATTTTTGTTGCTTGCTGTTTTAATTTTCTTTCGGGAGAGGAAACATAAGCTAAGTAGGGAAGTGGGGACTTGATGGATCATGGATGTTATGCTGATTGTTTGCCTTGGAATTTGACTCTGGAATTACTTTCTTAATCCCTTTTTGATTTAAGAAAGTTATTATCTAAAACATAAAATATTTTAAAACTGTATTCTGTCTTGGTTCTTGCCGCCATTGACCTTGAGTTTAATAAATAAATTGGGGTTGGAATCATTTGCTGTCTTTGCTGGACGGGAATTTGCTCAGCCAAGGGCATGTAAGCTGAACATTCAATCAAATCAAACACACACAAGCATAGCCAATATATATCATGACCCAGAGCCCATAGCTACTCTTACGTGAATTGAGTGGTGTCAAATAAGAAAAAATCTATTTAATGGGCATATCATGTAATCATTAGAATTGTCCTAATTAGATTAGCAATAAAATCCAGTTGTAATTGAAGTTAAACATTCAGGGATTTGCTCAGCACAAAAAATATTGGGGTCTGTTGCTCTTCTTGCTTATTATCAGATATCTTTTCACTGCATTCGATTAATAAATGATCTTGAGATTTATGTGACAAAAGACAAATGAATATACAATTGAACTTCGGGCGTTGCTATAATTTTTACAGGGACTTTGCAAGCTATTAGCTCTGTAACATCTTGTTAAGTTGATATTCTTTATACAAGCAATAGCCTGATTTTTTTTTTGGTAACATCTTTGTTTATTTTGTTGGTAGGCAAATAGGGATGTGGCATACTTGAAGAACAAACCATTTTCATAATGACAAGTTGGAGAGCATGTTCAGAGCTTAATATTTTGGAGATTGGACATTTTATTTGAATATTACAGTCCTTGAGAGATTGCGACTGCTATTGTTGTTATCCTAAGAATTAGTTACATTATGGTACTCTGCCAAACATGCTACTACTTGCTTTATTTGAAGAATCTTTAGTTGTGACAACTCACATTGAATTGTCACGATTTTTCTTTTTGAAGTTACTTCCATTGGATTATATCATTGGGTTTATCTAACTATGTTGAGTGCTAACGCTTTCCCAATATATGAAATTTCATTGCATTACAAAATTGTTAGCTATGGAATTAAAAAAATAATGATTAATTGAATGGAAGTACTTTTATTATATTTGGTATAATATTAAAAGGAATAAGAATGTTTTTCTATTTGCATATTTGGTTGGATGACAATATTGGAGGAATAAAATATAAGGTTGAGAAAATAACCAAAATGCCCCTAACCAGAAAAGAGCTATAAAAAATTTAAATTCTGACTTTTATTAGTTGAAGAACCAAAATGCATGGGTGCAGAGTTTCGTGCTTCTTGCTTCCTCTGCAACTTTAGGATTATCCTCCACCCCCAAATTGTAGAAAGCTGTGAACTAGGGGAAATAGAGAAAGGGGGCTGCAATTGGTAGAACTCACCTATTTCCGAGGAGGCAAGTAGGGTTGGACCTTTGACATTGGCAAGGCATAGCAGATTCGGCAAGCAGAGGGGTTTGCAATGAGGTCGAACAATGGAGAAATTTGGAACCAATGGAGGACGATGTTTTTGGATCTGAACCAGAGATGGGTTCGTTTAGTATTGAAAAGCAAGGGCAAAATAGACTTTGTTCCATTTTGGCTGCAAAGCCTTCCAAGCTTTGCGGGCTATAATGGACGAAGAAGCTTTTATAGCTAGAGGTTCTTGAGGTTCTCTGCTTTCTTCGAGCCAAACATCTTCAATCACAGGAATACCTTTGTCTTTTCATTTCTCCCTCCCAACCAAACAGGTGATAGGTTTCACTAGGACTATCCATATTTTGCTTGCACTCAGATAGAATTAGTAGTGAATTGACCAGCGAAAGTGTTGATGCTTGTGGCAGAATTAATATAAAGTATGACAATATGTCATGTAGGGCAGCTGCTGGTGTTACTGGCTTTGTGATAGTGGAGGGATACTGTTTGATGGATAGGAGGTGAATGATTTTTGCAGTTGTAAGTGAACAAATTGCAGTATATGTTGGCGCTTTGATTCAGCGATTGTCATAAAAGATGAATTGTATAGCATTTGGTTCAAACTCTTATTACATTTTCTTGTTAAAAAAAGATTTCTATAGTTAGTTAAAACCAGTCTTCTATGCAGAAAATGTTGATTACTGTAGATGTGCTGGAATGTAGAAATCAAATAAGGCCATTGGTTGCGAAATATTTTTTACAAATTAAAAAAAGTAAAAATTTTAATACTTTTTATTAAAATTTTAAAAAAATATTTTTTAAAAATTCAAAAATAAAAATAAAGACAAAGTTACTTTTGGTCCTTTAATTTTATTTGAGATTTTACTTTTGTTTTTTAATTTCATTTAGCTCCAATTTAATTTTTTAATTTTACATTAAGTTTTACTTTCATCCCTTAATTTTATTTAGTTTTAATTTAAGTTTTTAATTTTACTATAAGTTTTACTTTAAGCTGTTAGCTTTATTTATTTTCAATTTTACTTTTTAACATTAGCTCAAGTTTTATATTTGTTCCTTTAATTATTTTGTTTTAATTTAATCCTTAATTTTAAAAAAATTGCTCAAATATCTTTTTTTTAATTTATATCAATAGGCAAATTAAATGGTCCCTTAATTTTATTTAAAATTTGAATTAATTATTTAAATTCAAAACATTTCAAATTAATTTCTTAACTTTTATTTCATTCCATAAGAGGTAGCCGCCACCCTCTTTGACTCTCCGTTTCTTCCTCTCCCTTATGAGTAATAATTTTTTTTTCTCTATAAATAAGAGATAGTATCCATTCTCTGACTTTATTTTTCCAATATCCTATTTTGCTCTTACAATAGAACAGAGTTGAAAGTATGGAGGACCTGAGCTTGATGTTTTATCCAAGGAGGCGGGATAAGCGATCTTTATCACAGATTTATTGACTGGATGCCATTATCGGCATTGTCCAACCTATGGCTATGAGTAAATGACCATTAAGAAAGACCTTGATGAGTGATGGTTAGAAAAGTTATCGCACAATCTTGCATATAAATATGATAAACGCTTCACGTTAGCTTTACCTCAAAATTCTTGCAGATCAGAACAGTGTGAGATTTCATTGAAATTCCAAACTAACAATTTATGTTATATTCACCTTTAACATCTGGCCCAATTAAAGAATCGACAAGTAAACATGCTCCAAGTGGTTCAACAATCAGCATGGGGAAAGAGCGAGAATTAAGAAGATAGAACCATCTATTTTTCTTCGGTCTCTTATAGTATGTGAAAATCTATTTCTATTGCTAGCATTTTATTTTATTTCTCAGAAAAATATTTAGTGCAAAATGGCTCGATACAGTACTAGAAAAATGATTCCCCTTGTGATTTCGTACTTTGGATACTGTCAATGCCTTTTATAAGGGCTGTTACTAACAGTGCTAGGGCAATGATGTAATTAATGAGAAGGTTAAAGGGATTTTTAAGGAACAAAACATTAAGTTGAGACTAATTTGATATATTTTAAATTTAAAGGACCAATTTAAAATTTTAAATAAAGTTAAGGGGACAAAATATTAATTTATCCATAACAAAAAGTTAAAGGGAAAAATTTTGGGTAGTTATTGAAAATTAAGGACTAAATTGGAAGAAAATAAAATTAAAAGATAAAAGTGAAATATAAGAAAAAGTTAATGGACCAAATTAGAATAAAATAATTTTAAAAACGAAAGTGAAACTTATAATAAAGTTAAGGCACTAAATTGAAACTAAATAAAAATTAAGGAATAGAATTGGAACTAAATGAAGTTAAAAAATTATTTAAGATAAAGTTAAGGGACTAAAAAATTTTTGCCAAAAATGAATAATTTAATTTTTTACTGAGGGTATTAATATATATATATATATATTACAAATTATGGTTATTTGGTTAGTTTTCCTATCCATTCTTACTTTGATATCAACAAAGCAAACATAGGAATGGAATGAAATTTTCATCCATATCAAACATAATAATAGGTTATAAGATTTCATTCCATAAAATTCATTCTCATTCCCAACATAATCATTCTTATAAGCAGTTCGTTTAATTATACAAATCAAACTCTTATTTGGCAATATTTAATTATGCACATCAAATCTTAATTCTGTGAAAATAATAATACCTATAAAGCAAGGTTATTAAAACCGGACCGGACCGGCCGGTTCAACCGGTTGGACCGGAAACCGGACCCTGGTCCGGTCCGGAGAACACTCATAACCGGTGGTTCTAAGAACCGGTCAAATTCGGTCAAAAACCGGGTTTGACCGACCTGTTTTAACCAAGAACCGGTGTGCATGGACCGGCTCTCTTTGGTGAATATTGAACGTCACCTGCAAGGCTCGAACTAGGGACCTCATGTGTCCAAAATATTCGTTTGCCACCAGACTTCAAAGCATCTTCAGTAGATATATTTAAATTGTTATATATATAGAGTATAAATGGTTTGCATTTCTTTCATAAAAACAACCTCCAGTAGCGTCGAACCCGTGATCTGGAGTGGAGCTCTCAACACTTCAACCATTCCACCACACTGCACTTTCATGTAGACATATGCATAGTATTATATAAATATACTTATACAATTTCCTTTAAACTTTACAATATTCAATCAACTATTATTATATTTTACATTATGTTGAAATCTTTTCTAATCAAATAAATTTTAATATTCCAATTTTTTTAAAATATAATAATAAAAAATAATATATTAAATAATTAATTTTTATAAATTAATATTTGATGATTATATTTATTAATAGATAAATTATTTTAGATTCAAATTTTAAAATTAAAAATCTAACTAAATTTAAAAATTATGTTATATTTAATTTATTTTTATATATAGTTAGTAATAAAATATTTTAAATTTTATTGGTATTTATTTATTATATTAAAATATAAACATATAATTACTACCGGTTCAACCACGGTTCGATCACGGTCAAACCAATGAACCATGAACTAGTACCTTCACCGGTTCAATGACCGGTCCGGTTTTAAAAACATTGCTATAAAGTCTCTTGATTTCTATCCATTATTTTTCTAATGGATGAATTCATCCATAATAATCAAACCACAAGATCTTAGAATTTCATGAATTTTAAATCTTACGTCCGCTTTAAATCTTACATCCACCTACAAGACTTATGTGATATTGTATTATTTTCATGGTGAAATAAATAAATGAACGTAAGGCACATAGATAAAGCCTGATCCACTTAATTAAATAATAACCACTTAATCAATATCATTTGGGCCACTTTAAATCTCACATCCACTTACTAGACCTATGTGATATTGTATTATTTCATGGTGAAAAATAAATAAATGAACATAAGGCACATAGATAAAGTTAATTTCCCAAACATTGATTACATCGTTCGTCATAGATAAGAATAAAAACTAATCAGTCATGGTAGTTGTAGATCATTTGTTTGATATACTTCCTTCTATGTACTACTATGTTAGTCTTTTTTTCCTCATTATGACCTATAAATGAGAAGTGCATAATTAGTCCAACATTATGTTTTCAACAAAGATAGAACATGTTATCATCATTCTAATTCAATCATGTATCCAATACTTAATTAATAGGAAAATTACAAACATATCCATTAATGAGCTCAAAGTGTCAAAATGCATTAATATAGAATGTCAATAATAGTGTTCAACAATCCTCATTAGCTTTAATGTCAATATTCACAACATAATCGTTAAGTATATTGGGTAGTATCCCTTTTATCAAAGGACCAACTATCATAAAATTGGTGCTAATATATTCTATTAACACTATATGTTTATGAACTTTTTCTTTAATGACAAAGCATTTCAATTTTATATGCTTAATACCCTTGGAAAACTTGTTCATAGAAAAGAAGACAATTACGGCTTTAGCACAATAAATTTTCAACAACTTAACAATATTATCAATAATTTCATGTCCTAAAACAAATTTTTGCAACCATAAACTATTATTAGTGGCCTCAAAGCATGCCATAGCCTCATCTTCTATGAGACGATACAGGTAGCCAAAATTAGATTTCCTTGGTATCCATACAACTAACAAAATTTGAATTTAAATATCCAATCACCTTAAGGTAATCAGATTTGAGAACTTTCTTTACAACTTTCTATTGGTGATTTTTTGCAAGTATACAAATCACACAAGTAATACAAAAGTGAGTAGATGATCGTCTTATAGGAAAAATAGAAAATTTGAATTAATTAACTAGGAGCTAAGAACAACCAATAATTGAAATTAAATGATTTGACTAGATTAATTAAGATACTTTGGAGTTTTTATTTTATTATTTACTTCTTATGAATGAACAAAGAATAATTCATGCAATTAATTTTTATCTTAATCAATGGTTGATTCCTTGATATATGCATAATTCTCCTTCAAGATAAAACATGTATATATATGTTAGTTCTACATCTATTTTTGTGATCATAGATTCCAACACAGAACCCCTAAATTCAATGGAATTTAGTGTATGCCTATTTGTAATAGTTAGACATGCATGAAGGTTGCTATCTACCTAGGTAAGATTTATATCTCTATAAAATCTAAACTTAAATTTATTATCTAGGTGATTCCCTATAACAATTCACCTTTTAAGTTCATTTCACTATAGATTAAAATTCATGGAAAGTGGCTAACAATTTGCAATAATTAGTAAATTGAGCAATAGATTAATAAGAATAAAAATCAATACATGAGTATCTTAATTTAAGCAAAATCTGCAAATAATTCCATCAAAACCTATATTTAAAGTGTTTAGCTGCTCGTGAGCAAAAATAAAATCCTAAAAGCTAAATTGAATGAATTTATAATAATAGAAGAATAAAGAAGTAAATAAAAGAGAAATTATTCAATATTGCATAGTAGTCTTTAGATGGAATTCCAAATCTCCTGGTGTCATAGTCGTTCTCTAAAGCTCTTTCTTGACTGAAGCATGCCTTCATTGATTTCCTTAATTTCCATTTTCATGCTTTCTTACTAGAGTTTCATATTTTTGCCATAGTCCTTAATATGCAAGGGCTTTTTTTTTTGTTTTCTTTATTGTTTTATAAAGCTTCTTTTCTTTTCTTGTAAGAAATTTCCTATTATGATTTCTTCCTCTTCAAACTATGTTTAAGCATCATATGCAAGGCAAATTGGGCCTCCAATTAAGCACATTGGTTTTGTCTTCCTTGCATTTTTCCTTCTCTCATTAGCATTCATCAAATTCCTATTCAAAAATGCAAAAATCAATACAATAACCCTAATTAACTTGATCGGTAATTAGAATTAAAGTTCAATTAATATGTAAAAAATTCATCACATTACTTTCTAATGATCTAATTTGGATCACCTTGTTACCTCCCTAGCATTCCAACAACAAGGCTAATGTTTGGTCTAGTATATGTTTAGGCATACATTAAACTCCCAACAATAGATGCATAAGGAATTTCTTCCATTTGTTTCTATTCTAAAACATTCTTTAGACACTATATAAGACACAACTTGTCTCTTTTGTAAATTTGAATAGGAAATGATGAACAATTTTCTATTTTGAATCTCTCTTAAACTTTATTGATATACACTATCTGAGACAAACCCAATAATCCTTTTGATTTAGGCTAGAATATTTCTCTCCTAATCATATAGTTTGCCTTTCTTATATCCTTTATTTTGAAGATGTTAAAAAGGAAATTCTTAGTCTCATGTAATAGACCAAGATCATTTGCTGCAAGTAAAATATTATCAACATAAAGAATAAAAAATATAAACTACCTCCCATTGACCTTTAAGTATATACATTGGTTAATGGTGTTTTCTTTAAATTTGAAGGAAACAATTGAACTTGAGATACCATTGCCTAGAAGCTTGTTTAAGTTTGTATATTGATTTCTTTAATTTACATGCCATATATTCTTTTCCTTTAATTGAAAACCCTGTTGGTTAATCCATGTAAATTTCTTCCTCTAAATTGCCATTAAGAAATGCAATTTTCATATCCATTTGATGTAATTTCAAATTATAATAAGCTTCATTTTGTAATGAAAGTTGTCTTTTCTCTATCTTCCATTAATACTATGATAATTTTGAAAGAGTTTTTCTTAAAGATTGGTGATAAGGTCTCCTTATAGTCAACAACATCTTAAGTAGAACTTTGGCAAGAGTTTAGCCTTAAAACACTCAAGGTTACTATGATAGTCATGTTTAGTCTTAAAGACCCATTTACATATGACTCTGTTACAACTTTTAGGCAATTCCATAAGGTTCTGCACTTCATTTTATTCCATAGATTTTAACTCTTCTTTCTTGGCATCCAACCATTTATTAGCATTATTACTATTAATGACATGTGAAAATGAAACTAGATCATCATTAATTCTTAAGTAAACTTTTGACTCTTATAGATAGACCATGTAATCATTCGAGATAGTAGGTCTTCTTTTCTTTTGAGATCTTTTTAATACTATCACTAGTGGTTCTTCTACTCTAGCTTCATTGTGAATTGTAGAATCATTGTTATGTTCTTATTCTTCATTATTTTACAGTTCAACAATTTGAAGAATAATTACTTTAAAATAACTGCAAGTTAAGGAAACTTGAACTTTTATTTCTTTAATTTCACATTTTATGCAGCTTCGCCTATACTGGTTTCATCATTCTTAATGAACTTGGCATTTTTAGTTTTAGCAATTCTTGTGATATGGTTAGGACAATAAAATATATAACCCTTATATTTCTTTTGGATAACCAATAAAATAGCCATTAATTGTTCTTGTATCCATCTTCTTTTCTTATGGATTATATAATCTCATCTTTGCCTAACATCCTTAAACATGCATATGCTTTAAATTGGGTTTCTTACCAATTCACTGTTTAAAAGGTGTATTTAGAACTCCCTTACAAGGAACCATATTCAACAAATATATGGCACTATTTGTTTTTTGTAATGTATACATCTATAGTGAAATTGATAAAAATGACTTACTTATTATGCTCCTAATCATATCCATTAATGTTCAGTTACATCTTTTTGATACACCATTTTGTTGTGATGTATCTCAATATTGTATATTGAGCACATATGTAGCATTTCTCAAGGAATTTAGCAAACAAACTTAGGTGTTGTCCAATTTCATCATATCTTTTATAGTATTCACCACCATTATCTAATTGGACAATTTTACTTTTTTTGTCCAATTGCCTTTCAACTTCATAAATTTATGAATATCCAAGGCATTTACTGTTTGGGATTTCTCAGGAGGTAAATTAGACCTAATCATAGGCTAAAAAGCTTGTTTGAGTTGAAAAATATGGATATAAGCCATAAAAAAGGGGCCATTTTTAAAAAGCCTATTTTTAAAATGGGTCGGGTTCAAGCTTTTTTTAAAGCCTAACTCGACCTAAGTTTGGCCCAATATTTTTTTTTAATTTATTAATATTATTAAGTTTCACTCATTTCTCTTTTATTCTTAAGTCTAAGAACTCCGTTAGTTTAGCATGATAAGTTTACCCTTATCAAAATATGAATTTTATGCTTTTGTTGGTTGAAGTGTGGTTTAAATTAATAAAAAGGTTTATGAAGGATTTGGATAAAATAGTTCTAGATGGAGTTGCTTTGAATATGTTTAGTTTTGTTTAACTCTAGTTTAAATATCTCTTTTGTCTTATAAATAGTTTAATTAAGGAGATTTCAATAAAGAATAAAATTCTGTTGTCTGCTTCATACATATGCTTCATAATAATGACCCCAAAAAAATGATAAAGATATGTATTATTATGTTTAAAGTCAAATGTATTTAAAATTTATTTTTCTTGACTATTTTTTAGATATAATAATGCTATAATAAAATTACATAAATTGGATTTTTTAGTATTTAGGTATATGTTGAAGTTAAAAAGTTTGGCAAAAAAAAAGTTGATCAAGTTAGGTTTGGTCCATTTTTTATTAAGCTAGGCCTAAATTTTTGCTACAATACTAGGTCCAGGCATGTTTTTTTAAGCACTTTTTTCATGAGCTTGACCTATTTTTATATAAACCCAACCTGCAATCAAGTATACAATGAATAAACATATTCATAATGTCACATCCAATATTTTATACTTGGCTACACTCCTAGAAAGGAGCAAGTGGAAATATATTAAGTGATTAAAAACCCAATCAAAATGAAGGATTGAGACTAAAAATAAGAAAAAAAAACCTAAAAGAAGTAACTACAAAACAATTTTGGTGTAGTAAGAGAAATATTGAAATAGTTATAAAAGATATATCCTGTATTTTCATTTGAGTATAGATTTTTTAATAAGTTAAAAAAATATGAGAAAAGGAGTAGAAGACCAACTAAAGAGAGAAAACAGAGAGAAAAGATGAAAAAGAATGAGTTTTAAAGGTGTTTGAACAAGAGAATGCCGAAAAAGTGGGATATAAGGATTTTAATAAAAAGTTAATGTTATTTCCCACTATATATAAGTTAAATGAGTTATATAGAATATCCAAAAAGCAAATAGGTTAAAACACTAATGACGCTTAAAACAAAAAAGCCAGTACTGCAATATAATTTTGAGCACTTGTGACCTAGGAGAGTTAGCCTAAGGTTTTAAGAGATTCTAAAAATGAATATGGAGCTTAAATTTATAGAAAAGTTAAGTTAGAATGCAAAAAATTAAGGTGTAGCAAAACCAATGGCATTTTTGTAATTTTTGGGAACTTTTACTTAAAGTAACTTTATAATATTTCAAGTCCTTCATCCACCACTTATTCCACCACCATTCATGAAATTTCCAACAGCTCTTCAAATCAGCCATGGTGTCCATAGAAAAGGGAAGAGAGAGAAAGAACAGAGCAAGCCAAACGAATAAGTAAATGCTTTCTTTTCACTGAACCTCAATTAAAAAGATTACTCCCCTCATTTAAAGCTTCCTTTCTATGGTCTTAGCTTTTCAAATAGAGGAGTTTCAGCTATTGGTTGGAAGGAGAAAGATGAGAAATCGAGAAGCCAATCGGTGGAAATTAAAGAGTATCAAGAGAGTATTAAAATGAGGTATGTATTGGCTTTGAAACTTTAAGTATGGCTTAAGTTTTAATTCCTCCATCATGTCTCCTGAAATCATTCTCTCTCATATTGGTTGATCAAATTAAGTCCAATCAAGCATGTATGAGTAGTCTAGGTTATGGAAGTAGTAAGAAATTAACATATTAATGAAGTAAAATGCATGATATCCCATGGTTCTACACCTCCTTGCCACTCTATAGTTTGGAGGGCTAGGGAGTTTGTTTTTGTGTTATAATGAAATTAAAGGTCCTCTAAAGAACTATGAAGACTAGGAAAAGCATTAATTCGAATTATAGAGGTCAATTGTAAAATTGATTTTTCTAAAGGCATAGAAAAACCCTAGCATGAGAGGTTGGCCATGCATAAGTGTTGCATTATATTTGAGACTGAGTTTAATGTGAGCCTAATGAACTATCTAAAAAGCTAGAATGAAGCCTTGAAGCATAGAAAGAGGAAATTTGAAAATGGCTATAGGAGACCTAATATGCTAAGTTAAGAAAGTGGCCAAATCAATAGTATTTGACCATATGAATAGTAAAAGTTTAAGTTTGGAGTCAAATTAAGAATTTAGAAAGTTTAAGTTGCTTTGAAAAGCTTGCCCAAGAGAAACCCTAAATTAGGGCCCAAGTAGAAGGGCAAGTGGAAAAGGCAAGTTAAGTAAGCTTATAAGTAAAGTACTAAGCTCTATTTTGAGCCAAAAAAGTAAGTATGTTACCCTCCAAAAATCTGGTCAAAAAGTTATGGAAGAAAGGTCTTAGAAATTGAGTAAGAAAGTATTTCTAAAAGTCTTAGAAAGCATTTATCATGGCATAGAGGTGCATATGGCCAGTATATTAAGGCTTTAGTTCTGATATTAGTGCTAATATATTATTTTAGGCTACATGTGTAAAAGAGGAACACATTGTAAGTGCTTGCCCAAGAAGAAAATAAATCAAGAAAAAGTAATGGATGGTACTTCTGGCATCGAGCTTAGTGCCCAGTCATGTAGCATTTTCCTTCCCTCTTACATGTTTTGACTGCTTAAGTACTATGATTGCTTGTATACTATATTCGCTTAGGTTTGAATAGGTTTTATGAGTTTTTGGCCAGGTAAGTAAAGCTTTACCTATTGTTGGCTAAGAGAAGAGGGCCAGGAAATTAAGCTCAGTAGTTCTTCTCTGTGTCAAGTACCAAAGAAAACTCAGAGAGTTTAGTAAGCATGGCCATTTTTTAGTTACATGCATCCATAATTTCACATGACAATTTGAGTTGCAAACATGCATATATGTTTGCTTATGGGCTTGAGTCATGATAGAGTAGGGATTGCTATTGAGATTCTTCCTAGAATCTTACTCCCAGAATCTCACTCTTTTATCCACTAACTCTTTTTCTCGGTGAAAGCAACAAGCTAGACCGAGGAAAGTTTATAGTTCTATAAACATATATGTATCTAATGTTGTATCTCTTTATATATCTTGGTAGATTGTATTTTGAGATCTCTAGATATTTAACAATGATGATGTATATAGTATGAGCTTAGATATGATAGTTTAGAAATGAATTAGAAAGTATATGACTATTTCCAACAATGTAAATGTTATTTGATGTATTTATAAACATTCACTATTCTTAGCCATTTGAGTAATCTGTCTAAGGGCTAGTTGCTAATTGAGCCTTAAGGCCATTGGAATGGAGTAGGAAATTGATATACTGGGATTGAATCTTATGTAGGCAAATGATTTTATCAAAAGAGAGCGCATCAATGCATGGGAAGCATGACTTTTTAAGCCGTTGTGGTGCCAGATTTTCATAAAAAGAAAATGCCTAACCATATGCTTTAGATATATATAAATATGATAATTAAACATATTATTGAGAATGTAGAAGTTAAAAAAGAAAAGACTAGACTCCTAGAAGTAAATATAGACTGTCGAGATCTGCTCTTGGTGTTGACTTTAGTCTGGTTTATCCATCTAGGAATATAGTAAGAAAGTCTTTCGCGTCTATATTTTCCAATCAGTAATTACTATAAAAAAGAAAGTTTTAGTAATTTGACATTTTTATCATGTTTTAATGCTAGAATTGACAGTTGTGATTATTTTACTTGCTTAAACCAGATTCAGATAATAATAATACAAACTAAAGGCTATTAATCAAAGTAATAAATGGTAATAAAAGAGGTCTGACACATAACATGAATAGTCATTAATAAAGGTGATACACTACTTTTCTTTATTGAAAGAATTAATGTTAAAAGGTCCACATACATAAGAACGTGTAATTTCAGGAAGCTAATTGATTGTCATGACTCTTTTTTATGTTTTATTTGTTTTCCTTTGATATAATGCACACAAATGTTTTAGTTAATAAAATCTATCAAGTGTTATGAAGAACTTCAATTAAATTTTGATTTGAAACATATATAAGCATTAAGCTTACCCTTTTTCTTTGAACCATGCTTTATGTTTCAAACAATCCTTTTAGAATTGCCACAACCTTTTATAGAAATGACACTTGTTATTCTTTTGTTCCTTCTTGTGGATTTGAAAGGACTTTTTTGGCTTTAGTGGTCCTTTACTCTTATCATGTTTCTTTCTTGATTTTTTTTTAGCTCATTGATGGTCCACATAATGGATGGAATGATTTCCTTGATTCTTAAATCTTGTTTCCTCCTAAACCAACATAATGTGCAATTCATGCACATTCCAATTGTCTTTCATAGTATTATAGTTCACTTGGAAAGGGTTATACTTATATGGTAATAAGTTAAGGATGAACTGTACAAGAAAATTTTTATCTACATCCATTCTTAAAAGACTTAAATATTGTTGCTATATTTGTCATTTCAATATTCATGCCAAGTACAAGAACCATCAAATTTCATGATAGTTAAGGTATCCATTAATGTCTCAACAAGAGACTTGTCAATAGTTTGGGAATGCTCTTCCACAAACTTCATAAATTCCTTAACACTTTTAATTTTGGAAAAAATTGACTTGATGTTATTGCTATGTTCATCGGTTATAAATATTAAGCTCAATTTGTTTGACCTTTCCCAATTTTTATAATGAAGAGAAAGGTCATTATAAGAATTGGGTTTACAGTAAGGTGAAATTGGACTTGTTTGCTTCAAAAATAATTTAGCCCATTAAAGATTATAATAAACGAGATATGCAAATGAATAAATTTGGAATAGGTGCTTCAAAAAAATGATACGCTTAACATTACTGTTTTGAGTCATATCTAACATACTATATAGATTCCCAAAAAAAATCATTTAACAAAAAAATTGCATATCAATGTTCTCCTTTGGGTAATTTACTAATATAAACTATAAAACATAATTGATAATTAAAATTCAATTTCACATATAATTGGTAATTATATGTACTTTAATTAGATATAGTTGCTATCTTTGGATATTCTAAATATATCTAACCAAATATATTAATTAACCATAATCATGTTTATGATTATAAAATAACTAATCAACCTTTGGGTGATCCTTAAATATTTGATTATAAATGAACTTCAATATACCCATTACAAAATAAATAGATATATCATCTCATTTATAGCATCACATAATCATGGATAATTGAATTTCATTTAATTTGATATCTATCAAAACTTTCTAAATTGCCACTTTGGTGACTAACAAATTATCCATAATATAGATATAAACATAAATAATAATATTGTACAACTATAATCATAATGATGTTATTAATATTTTAACATTATTTGGTAATTATACAAATACTAATTAGAGATGTCTACTACTTTTGGATATATAAATACGACTGATAGTACATATGCATTACCAACAATCATGTTCATTAATTATAATAAACAACAACTAATCTAGCTTTGAGCAATCCATAAATGTTTTATGAACATCAATATACCCATAAAACAAGAATTATCAAATCATACATAACATTAAGTTTATTGGTAATTAAAATAAAGCCATAATACAATTTAGAGCTAAATTAACCAAAGATCTGAACACTTTGGTGATTAACAAGTCTATCATAATATAATGAGTAAATTACATAAATTTTTTATAAATTTTACTTAAATTACAAAATTTTTTTTCTCTTTTTAAAACATACACTTTAGTCCTATTTTATTTTACTAAAATACACTCCATTAACCTAAATATATAAATATGTATTATATTTAAATATGTATAAATAGAAATAAAAGAATAGATTTTGTTTTCAAATATGCACAAATAAAAAAAATAAAAAATAATTTCCATTAAATTTAACAAAAAATATTTAGATTATTGGAGGGTATTTTAGTTAAAGAAATTTAAAATTAGACAAAAATATAATGTAACTTTTTGTTTTAAGAAAAGTCTATGTATATTTTAAAAATAAAATAAAGTTTATATAATTTTAACAAAACTCAACGAAAGTTTATAGAATTTATTCTAATATAATTTCAAACTTGTTAGCATTACTTCCAAATTTTTTTCCTTTCTTTTTTTCTTATTTCCCTATTTAGTGTTGTGACACGTATATTAATTTGGCGTTATGGCACTGCTACATTGTCCATCAGCACAACATGCCATCATTTTCTTTTTGTTTTTTAAGTTAGTAATAGCTAGTTTAAATGATCCACACACTTGATGAATTAAACATAAAACTTCAATTTAATTCATTTCTGAAAATCAATTTCATTCTGAATATGTACGATAAAAGAATAATCATAAATACACAACTATTAAAATTAGGGTTCATAGCTGGGAGAACATTAATAGATTTCTTAATAGAAATTTATGAGTTCATAAACTGTGGCACTGATACCACATTTAAGCAATTTTTTTGATTATACCAATCAAATTCTAATTTGGCAATTTTTTAGTTATTCAGATCAAACCCTAATTCTATATAAATCATAGCACCTATAAAGCCTTTTGATTTCTATATGTTGTTTTCTTAAGTATAAAATTCATGAATTATAAATAATCTATAGGATCTTGGAATCTCATAAATTTTCACAAACAATATAAATTCAACAAAAAAAATTTGGTAAACTACATACTTTGATCCACCACTTAATTATTCAAAGCTTGTAGTAAATCTTCTTGATCCTTTTTCTTTAGAGGAAGACTATGTTTCTCTCTTTTGGCCTTCCTTACTTTGACATTAATGCTAGAGATGGAAAAAAAAAACGTAAATCTTTTATAGGCAAAGATGGAGACTAGTTTCTCATATAAATATTAATTATTAGATAACTTCCAATTATCTAATAGCTCCTAATTAACCACTACCATCAAGTGGTTTTACATCAGAAAAACACCTCTCATACTAAACAATCAAAAATTAGCACATTTAACGTTTATTTATTTAATCAATTAAATAACAACCGCTTAATCAATGTCACTCCAACCACTTAAGTCTTACAATTCCATCCATACAAATGGGACATAAAAGAATCGTTAAATGAAATCTAAAGACTAGATTATCATGATAGACATTAACATATTAGAGTCATTGTCCAACCTCATCAGTGCAAGAGCATTCTTCTGATGTTTTTGTTCTCCGCGCATGGCTTGCTTCATATCCTCATTGTGCATGTTAGACATATCTTGAGGAAAAGTCGTGTATATGATCTTTCAATTATATTTTTTCTCAGTAGTGTGGGTTGTGATGTGAATTTGCAAGGTAGGAGCTACAGAGCTTTGTTCTTCGTGTTGATCACCAGCCACTGGTTTTGTAGCCAAAATAGTTCCACCTCCTTTAAATTCTCATAGTTAGACACATAAGACTAATTCTAGGATTCAAGTAGTCACTACATAAGGTTTTAATTTTTTACTTCATGGGCGTTTAAGGACAAACAAGGGTAACTCTCAGAAGAACCAGGAAAGGCTGATGGGACATGGGAATATTTTGGTTTTAAACATGTAATTCTTGTAATATTCTTTTTTTACATGCATATTATTTATTTGGAATCCTCATTTTAGGGTTTTACCTCACGTATTAGTAACCCATTTATGAATTTTGGGGGACTTGTCTTATCCCCACTTTATATGTTTCTTTGTTTCAAGATGTAAAGTAGCTGATCTGATAGTTTTGATTATTTGTGAATTGAGAAGAGTTTGTAAACATGATTAGATGTTCAGAAATCAATAAAGTTGGCATATTCAGTTTTATAAGAGTCCATCAGATTGCTTTAGTACTAACATTTCAAGTCTTGATATGGGAGCAACAATGCGTGATCTAACTCCTGGCCTTTTTCTAAAGGACAAAAGCCTCGTTTCACAAATTGCACGACTATTAGGCAATTTAAACGTAGGTAGGCTCATGTACCAATTAAAATAAATTGCATGCTCATTATAAGAACATTTAAAAATCTTTTTGATAAAAATATAAGGTTAAATGTATAATTTTAAATTTGGAAATGGCAATAGTTGAATTTTCAGATACATAAAAAAAAGTAGCTATTAGCTAATTTATATTTTTTACCGACTTTGAAAACAATTTTCTTAACGTGCTTTTCAAAAAATAATATATAATTTTTTAAAGAGTATCAGGAAAAACTTTTTTTTTATTATATCAAACACAAATCTATAATAGTTCTTGAAAAAAAAAAGAGTCACAACAATTTACAATTTTCAATTGGATTAAATTATGCTAGTCAAAATTATGAAGAGGTATTTTTTAAAAAAAGAAAATGTTCTTTTTAACTCCTGATGAAAAGAAATTTATTGGTGGGTTCTTGAAGTCTTGGGAGTACTGGATGACTTAATCACAGACTCCATGGCCTAGGTTACGACGGAGAGGAATAATCAAAGATGATCATGGAGAGAAAAATATGCCCTTAAAAAATACCAAAAACCTCTTACCTAAAGTGTATTTATAAAGAGTTCCTCAATGGCAATTTGATCATTTTGGCCTGAATAGATGTGGCCTGATAGCAGGGGAAACTCAACTTTATTTTTCGGTCAACGATACATATATCTTAATCATTTGGTTTTTAAATATTAAAAATATACGATTTAATTGTTGAAAAAAGTTTAACTCACTACTCTCTAGATCATGTACATTTAGCTTGTTTTGCTTTGTTTTTCATTGATAAAAACTTACAAGTCACAAGTTAAAAACTTTCAACTGTTCAGAGAACGAATATATATTTTTAGATTTAAAAATCAAAAAATTGATGCATATATTTTTTAGGAATAAAAGAGTATACTTTTGTATTTTTTAATCTTAAAGAGTTAATGTTTTTCATTAATTTTTGAGTAAATGAATGATTTATTCCTTAAAAAATTATTCTTCTATCAATTTAGTTTTTAAATTTAGGATTGTATATAGAAAACATTTGTTTTTCAAAATTTGATAATATATTCTCTAAATTATTTTTTAGATAAATAATCTTCATTATAAATAAATTCATTTAATCGTTAATGAAAAGATAACATGTCAGACTAAAGGCTTATTTGGTTTTACATAATACATTTATATAATTTATGTAATATCTATTATATTCTTATACTTATTATTTTATTTATCAAATTATTATTTTAACTGAAAACAAAAGTTATTTTTTATCTTATTTATGCACATTTTATTTTTTCTTCTTATTTATATCATGCAACCAAATGAGCTCTGAGTTAGACCTAGTGATATCTAAACTAGCTTGAATGGTAAATTGGCAATTTTACTAAGCTCGCAAAACATACAACATCAAACAAGGGCTAAAATGGACAGCTCTTTCATTCTCCATAGCCAAGGTACGCCTTCGTTCTTCAAATTTTGCATCTTCCTTCATCCTCCATTACTAGGGTACGCCATTGTCACTCTAATTGCCTTCATTCTTCATCATTCTCCCATTCAAACTCCAACCATCTTCAAACAAAGTCACTCCACAGGCTAGGGTCACAAATGAAGCCACCCTTTTCTTCTCCTTTTCATACTTGGATAGATTAATTGAAGGAGGACGTAAGGAGGAAAATGTCGCCCTTGAACTCGTGATTGCACATTTTACCAAGGTGTGTTCGAGGGAGACTTTGTTTTGACTTCCTATAATTTTGAGCACATACTTGCTGTTTTTGCAATAAACATCTTCATTATTTATTTTTTTGCAATAAACTCAAATGGCTTAGTCTGAGTTTTATAAATAAACTCAAATAAATTTATTATTTGGTTCATAGCTTAGTTTGCTATGAAAATTAAGTAAATTATTAACTATTTTGGTAGAAACCATGTTCACCAATTGTAGTTTTCTATCAATTTGTTCTTATTGACCTTGGTCCATTACTTGTCAAATTTCATGAAATATAGCATCTAGCTTTAGTATAATATGATTCTTGAAATGGAGTATAAATTATACAAGGTTCTTACTTTAGGATATATGTTATTAGTTAATTTCTCTTGGATTTTCAGTGTTTGAGCTCTAGAGTACTTTCCAAACAAATGGGATTGTTTGCATTTCAATTTAGGAATTGAGTTTATCCTGTTTTGTTTGCCAACAATGTCATAGTTATATGGGATTAGGTGTTAGCAATCAAGGCCCAATAAACTAATCTAATACCAAAAACCCAATTGCAAACACTGAAGCCCAAACTAGTAAAAAAGGAAGCAGGAGCAAGAAGAGATCTGGATTGATGGATGACTTCGAGGTTTAATTTGTATGGCAATTCAAGTGGTCCTACAAAAGGCAATGTGGCAGAAGAATATTAGACCGTTACAGCATGCTGCAAGATTTCCTTTAGTCCCATTATCAATTTCCTTGTGGTTGTTATTTTTATCGCTTTATCATTAGCACCCAGTATATATCTTGCTATTCTAAGAAGAAGAAAGGCAAGGAATGAATGAAGCTGAATTGTGGGAGTTTATCTTTTCTCGAATGAAGGTTGCATAATTTTCTATAGAACCTTGTATTTCTATATTTTCCATCTGTCCTTACTAATCCTTAACAAAACTGTGGCTAGAGTTATCATTTGGTGCTTTCATTGCTTATGGTTGACTGTACTCGGTTAGCTCACTTGGAGGATTCTCTTAAATCCAATCGGGATGACATGACTAAATGTAAGAACGATACAAATAACTATTTTTCTCATATGTAGTCCACCATGCCTAATGTGGAGGCCATGCTTCAAAAACTCCTGTCATCATCCACCATGCCTAACACTATAGCTAGTTCTTTTGGCTCTGTTCCTCTTGGTTTTTCCTTTCCATAAGATAATTCTCTTCTGAAGGGCATGAAAATTGACATGCCAGTTTTTGATGGTATTGTAGCTAAGGATTGGGTGTTTAAGATTCAAGAATTTTTTGACATGTATAATACACCTACCAAGCAACAAATTTCTCTATCTTTTCTTTATATGACTGGTCCTACCTATAGTTGGTATAAATGGATAAGCAGAAATGGCTTTCTCACCACTTAGCAAGGGTTTTTGGAAGCACTACTATTACGTTTTAGTCGGTCTCTTTATGATGATCCCAAAGTGGCTTTGAAAGCTTTTCAACAAATTGGCTCTGTTGACGATTAAGCCCAATTTGAAGAAATGTTCACTAAAATCACAGGCCTTTCTAAGACATGGGTGTTGAGTTTTTTACTGTAGGCCTACAAGATCATATTCATCATGAGCTTTTAATTGCTCAACTGACTACTTACTTTCATGTTGTATCCTTGGCTAAACTCATTGAACAAAAACATTCACATTTATTCTCTCTTCCCAGCCCATTAAAATTAGCCATTCTCAAACCCTCTTCCTCCTCTGCCATTACTTCCCATCCAGTTGCCACCTTCGCTCCTTGACCTTTACAAACTCTTCCTCTAATCCCTCCACCTTCGAAAGCATTACCCGCTCCACTATCTCATCCTTTCCCTTATAAGAAATTAAATCTTACTGAGCTTAAAGTCAAACATGAAAAATGTTTATGTTACTATTGTGATGATAAATTTTTGGTGGGACACAAATGCAAGAGTCAAATGCATATGCTCTTAGGTCTTGATGATTTGCAAGAGTTATTGTCCATGGAATCATTGTCAGAGGATCCATCTAATGGGATTAGGGGCCACCTTTATCAACCTATTGATGTTCCTTCTTCAAAGACTCCTAAAATTAGTTTACATGCATTAGCTAGCCAATTGCACTCCAATACCATTCGAGTATATGGTCAATGTAACAAGATTTAGACCACTATTCTTATGGATGGTGGTAGCACCTAAAGTTTCATCAAATGGGCCATTCTAAAAAAATTGAAACTTTTACAAGAACCCATTAGCCAATTTAACGTCAAAGTGAGGAATGGAGCATATCTTCTTTGCAACTCCAAATGTTTGAATGTCCAAATCCTTGTTCAAGGCTATACACTTTAGTTAGACCTTTTTGTTTTAGACTTGGATGGTGTGGATATTGTTTTAGGGGGTGATTGGTTGAAAACCTTAGGATTGGTACTGATGAATTATCAAACTCTGACAATGGATTTTTGGTAGGCTGGTCAACATATTCATTTGCAGGGAGAAACTCCTTTTAATATGCAACCCTTGCCTTTATGGAATCTCAAAAAAATAACCACTAGCATCTCTATCTTATTCCAATTACAAGTGATAGAATTACAGTCCCATTCTTTGCCATCTATTGTTGATCTTCCTCCTCAGATTGTTCAATTATTAGATGAATATCAGCATCTTTTTCATGAACCATCCACCCTACTGCCTAAGAGGGTTATCGATCATCCAATTCACTTATAGGAAGGCATGTCTCCCGTGAATTTCTGACCATATCACTACCCTCCTTATCATAAGATAGAGATTGAGCAACTGGTTGCCGAAATGTTAAAAGTTAGCATCATTCACCATAATCACAGTCTATTTTCATCTTTAGTTTTTCACGTTAAAAAAAAAAGATAGGTCATGGCGATTTTGTGTCGATTACCACGCTTTTAATAAGATTATTATCAAGGATAAATTTCCTATCCCTTCTATTGATGAACTCTTGGATGAGCTATACGGTGCCATAGTTTTTTCTAAGCTAGACCTTCAGGCCAGATACCATTATATTCCGATGAAGGAAGTGGATATCCATAAAACGACATTTAGAACTCACCAAGGCCATTATGAGTTTTTAGTTATGCCACTTGGTTTATCAAATGCTCCTGTCACATTTCAATCTACCATGAACCAACTTTTCCTGCCATTTTTTAAGAAGTTTGTGGCTATATTTTTTGATAATACTCTAGTGTATAGTGCTTCTTTGCATGATCACATTCACCACTTGAAATAGGTTTTGGAGACCCTTACTGCCCATTCATTTTTTCTTAAAGCATCTAAGTGTTAATTTTGTCAATCTTCCATTGAAAACCTTGGTCATCTCATTTTAGGTTGTGGAGTATCTACTGATCTTGCTAAAATTCAAGCCATGCTGGACTAGCCTCAACCTACAAATGTCACATCATTAAGAGGTTTCCTAAGGTTGACAAGATACTATGGAAGATTTATTAGAAACTATGCTTAACGTGCTACTCCATTAACTGTCCTCCTCAAGAAAAATAATGTTCAGTGGTCTACTGAAGCTACTGTTGCATTCCAACAGTTGAAACAACACATGATCGAAGCACCTATCTTAGCTCTCCCAAATTTTGATATCATGTTTGAAGTAGAGACCGATGCTTCTAACTTTGGTGTAGAAGCAGTCTTAGTCCAAAACAAACATCCTGTGGCATTTTTCAACAAGCAATTGAGTCTCAAACTTCAAAAGTCATCCACTTATGGTAAGGAACTGTATGCTATTACTCAAGCGGTAAAAAAATGGCAACACTACCTCTTGGGGAGGCATTTTCCCGTTGTGACTAATCACAGAAGTCTTACAGACTTAATGAACCAAGTTCTCCAAATGCCAAAGCAACATCATTACTTGAGCAAACTTATGGGGTATCACTATATAATTGTCTACAGACCTGGGCATTTTAATCAAGCGATAGATGCATTGTCATGGAGTGCAAAACCATTAACTCCTGATACTACCATGTTTATGGCCATTTCTTCACTTCAAACAACTCTAAGGTCCCAAATTCAAGCTGAGAATATGACAAACCCTAACATTCAGCAGCTACAGGAGCAAGTTCAAGCTAATTGAGCATATCATGAATTCACTATTCACAATGGTATTCTTTTCTTTAAAGATAAGTATTATCTACTGCCTACGTCTGAATTCATTCTAATTATCCTTCATGAATGTCATGGTTCAAGTATTGGAGGCTATGTTGGGTATCCAAAAACATTGAAAAGAATTTCTGAGAAATTCTATTTTCCCCACATGCGAAAAACAATCAAGGACTATGTAGCTCAATGTCTCATTTGCCAATAAGTGAAAGTGCCAACCTCTAAATCCAAAGAGTTACTTCAACCCTTACCAATTCCAATGCAACCATAGACTGATATTATGTTAGATTTCATTACTCACCTTCCATGCTTTAAAGGATTTACAACAATCCTTATTGTGGTCGATAAATTAACCAAAATGGCACACTTTGGGGCATTGAAACCTGGCTATACAGTTTCCACAATAGCAGAGATTTGTTTGGATGATAGTTCAAAATTATGGTTTCCCGCAAACCATTATATCTGACAGAGACCTAATTTTCATGAGCTTATTCTGAAAACATTTGTTTAGATATAGTGGCACTCGACTTCAATTCAGCTCAGCTTATCATCCTCAAACATATGGTCAATCAGAGGTTGTTAATCGATGCTTGGAACAATATTTACGAGCTTTTACCCATAGTAAACTAGCACTCTGGTACTGGTACTTGCCATGGGCTGAAATGTCCTATAATACTAGTCACCATTCAAGCATTGGCCATTCTCCCTATGAAGCCATTTTTGGATTTAAGCCTCTAGTGTTCCCAAGTTATATGCTGGGTGATTCTACTGTCAATGCTGTAGATGTCACCTTGTTAGATTGCCAAGACCTTATCTAGGATCTTTAAATTCATTTACATCGAGCAAAGACTCTAATGAAGAAACAAGCAAACCTAAAAAGGGAAGACTAGAACTTTCAAGTGGGACAGTAGGTGTGGGTCAAATTACATAAATATAAGCAGCAGACTTTAGCAGCTCATAAGAATTTTAAGCTAGCAAAACATTACTTTGGACTTTTTGTCATCCATCAATGGATTGGTCCTGTAGCTTATGAACTGGAATTACCACCAAGAACCAAAATTCATAATGTCTTTCATATCTCGTTACTCAAAGAATATAAGGGACCCACACCTATTTCTATTGATGTAGATATCATGAACGATATTGCCACAGATCTCATACCTTCAAAAGTATTAGCAGAATGAATGGTCAATTATGGAACCCAACAACGACAACAGCTACTCATTGAATGGTCAAATCAACCTGTAAAGAATGCTACTTGTCAGGATAAAGAAACAATTTGGACTCTTTTTCCATAGTTTAACCTTGAGGACAAGGTTCTACTTCAAGAGGCGAGTAATGTTAGCAATCAAGGCCCAATAAACCAATCCAATACCAAAAACCCAATTGCAAACACTAAAGCCCAAACCAATAGAAAAGGAAGTAGGAGCAAGAAGAGACCCGGATGGATGGATGACTACGAGGGTTGATTTGCATGGCAGTTCAAGTGGTCTTGCAAAGAGCAACGTGGCAGAAGAATATTAGACTATTACAGCATGCTGCAAGATTTCCTTTCATTCCATTATCAATTTCCTTGTGGTTGTTATTTTTGTCGCTCTGTCATTAACACCTAGTATATATCTTACAATTTTGAGAAGAAGGGCAAGGAATGAATGAAGCTAAATTATGGGAGTTTACCTTTTCTTAAATAAAGGTTGCACAATTTTCCATAGAACCTTGTATTTTGGTATTTTCCATCTGTCCTTACTGATCCTTAACAAAACCGTGGTTAGAGTTATCATTGGGTCAGTTTTTTATATCCATTTCCTTTATCTTTGTGTTAAGTTATAAAAGTCCCATATTAGATTTATAGATTGCTTCTATCTAAAGTTTTACTTCCCATCAATGTTCTAATGAACAATGGTTGGTCCTTTCCCTTTGTATGTTCTAACGAACAATTATTGTTCCTTTCCTTTTGTATGAACACTGGTTAGTTATTTCTTTTCATTTGACATTAGGTAGCCTTGGGATGGTTATAGTGTGATGAGTGGTCTAACATTTGGGTGCTATTCCTTGAATGAGTCTTTGGTCTTTTTTTTGTTGGGAGGGGGGTGGTTTGGAGGGGGTTAATTCCAATAATCCAATGCATTTGGCAAAATTAGCATATATTCTTGTGCTTTATGTCTCTCCCAATATAATGCCGAGCTCTGCCTATTGATTTTCAATAAATAAAAGAAAATTGATACCCCTGTATGATACTTGTTTGATGGAAGAGTTTAATCAAATGCACTGCCTTATAGCTCACTTATCTGATGGAAACTATTGAAATTTGGAGTTTGTGATTAATGATGTATGGTGGGAATTTGTCTGTAATTTTTAGTACTCCGACTTTAGTTGTATATGTTTAAATGTCAGTGACAAAAGAAAAAAGCTTATTTATTGTGTTATTGTCCTCTTTTACATATATACATGGTTCCTTTTAAAATTTCCTTTATTGTGCACTTTGATTCTTAGTTGAAGAATTGAATTGAATTGAATTGTATATGGAATTAAGATTTCATAATTATTCTCTTCTTTTTTTCTTTTATGATCTGGGTCTTCATTCCTTTTTTAAACCTTGTAGTTTAGCCTAATTATATGTTAGGAATATACTGGGAAAAAAATGAAGCAAATATATATGGGATAAGAAGGGCATTTTTGTTATTTAGCTTTAGTTATTTTGTTAACTTCTTATATAGAGTTTGGCGGCTCATTGTGTATTAGAAGAAAAATTTAGAGTTTTAGACTTTCTTTCTTTCTTTCCTTGGAAAAGGAAATTGCTATTGTTTGTAGATGTTTTCTTATCTTGATACGTAACATTATATTTTTTGCTTCAACATGCTATTGCTTGCTTATTCTTTTAGAGGAATGACAAATTAATATGATTCTTACACCACAGGAGCTACAGGAAACAAATTCCTACAGCTTAGTCATTCTTAGAATGCACTCTTAACAATTTATTTATTTTTTTTAAAAGTAGGATTTATTGGGCCTCTGATGTTAATGAACAGGTGACCTTGTTTTATCTCTTGCATATGAGCTTATTTCAGCCTCCAGCATGTTCTTGAACCACCAGTAGAGCTACAACGAGAGTCGAAGAAAATAAGATCTCCAATATGCCCTTCCAAGAAGAGACAAAAACCAAGAGTAGTTTTTCCTCTTATTGCAGCCATCGGTGCCTCCCTGGGGTGCCTGATATTTGGAATGAGATGTTGAGTGCATTTAGTTACTGTAATGGAAATTTTCTGGGTTTTAGTGAATCCTTGTGATTGATTAGCTGTACATGCAGCAGAGAACAGCGTGTAGTCTTGCTCTACATGAAGGAATTAGTTGCTCTATGTACATGAAGAAGGTTATTTGTTTCACTAAAGTTACAAATGCAACAAAAGCTCACGGTAGGTACACGCCCCTTTTTAATGTTAATCTGTCAATTTGATCCAATAAAGCATTCCTACAAACAAAAGCACATTTTTCCAAATTAATTATTGAAGATGATTAATGAAGCATTCCCATAGACACTATGAATATCATTTAAAGGAATTTCGGCCTGCTGTATGTAGGCAATTCTCAAAACTGGAAACTTTCAATGGCAGAGTTTTTTTTTTTTTTTCCAAGGCAACTATTGCAAAGAATAAGTGGTTGTGATATGGCAAAGAAATAAAAAGACATGAGAAGAAGAATAATTCCAAAGTAACAAAGGATATTATATTGATCTTATTTGGCACTGTGCCTTATAACCGAAGCATTCAAGTGGCTCAATCCAAAAACAAAAAGATGCCCCCGGTAATGGTACATGGCGTACAACCCAAAGGCCAAACATGCTTAAAAATCATATCAGAAAGAAAAAAGACACTGACATCCATCCACATTGAAGTTTAAGCAAACACAAGTAAATATAATCACCTAAAAAAACTAATGAGTCTACCATAAACAGAGAAATAGGAAAATGATAAAAACAAAAAATAGCTATACTAACTCAAATATTCTCCTTCCACCAGATTAATCAATGCTTTCAGCACTCTCTACACTTTCAGCACTCTCTTAGCAGAACAATGTTCTTTTCTTTTTCATTTTTCCTCTAACAAAGGACTCTAATAAACAGGACACAAATCGAAAATCTACAAATTAACCAGCAGCAATTTCATAGAAAGCCAAAGCAATGTCCAAATTCCCATTCAAATTAAACAATCTCCAAAAAACAAAAACAAAAACTGCTTTGAACTCATTGGTGGATGGAAGTGTTGAAGAGAAGGATAAACGAAAACAAAAACAACACAACAACTTTCATTAACAAACCACTCTCTACCACAAATTAAACAATCAGCCCCTTTTTTGATTTCGACATCAACTGACTCAGCCACAGCACCCACTTCCAACATTCACTTTAATCTATTGGGACGTCCAATAAAACTTCATTAACAAACCTCTTGGCAGTACAAAGCATTTAACCAAACTTGAGCATACAAACAAACAACATTAGAATTAAAAGTCATATTTGAAACCTTCATAAAGAGCTTATATGAAGCTAAGTTATTGTCATTTTTCTCAACCAGAAGTTGTTGGTCAGTATACTGACCAAAATCCATGGAAACCTGCATAGTTCATGGGTCACTTTTCTTTATAGCAGAGATCTTGTAAAATGTAACAAAGTTATGCGATTGCATCCTGCATAAATTAGATTGCCAGACCCTAATTTTTGCTTAATTCTATTGGGACATAAGGGAGAAAATATCATTACGAAACATAATTGTTTAATTCTAGAACACATCAATTTGATCCGTAATCATGTGTTCAGGATGCTGGGGCCCTTTGATTATTGGAATGACATGGTCATTTTAATCAAACATTTGAAATTGCTAGCCGACAGGTGATTGCAATTTCTCTAATCAATGAACAAAGCCTTTTAGTTTGGCACTTTCTTCTATTTGTTGATTTATCTATCCTTTTATTTTCTTTAATTTTATTTCGTTTAATCAATGCAGATCAGGTATTTACATCAGTATCTATCCATTATATTTACATTACAATTTAGTGGAAAAGAAACATGAAGATTTTCATTTTTCAACTCTCAGTAAGAGATCAATAAAATTTAGAAGCTTATAACGACCAAAACCCATGGAAACCCCACAAATGAAGAAGATTACCACTGGAAACGTTACCTGGTCCAATAAATCTCCACCTCGAAATCGGTCGTCCTTCACAGAAAAACGAGTCACCTCCGTGTCCTCCTCTGTGCGACAGCATGCCCTAGCAAGAACAAATCTTACTGTAGCTTTTGATTGCAAAGTGGCGTGCCCTAGCCAGGTGAGATGGAGCTGGCGAAGCCGTACAGAATTGTTTTTCTGTTCGAAGATGTGCGAATGGAAGACCGGTTCGAATGGAGTAGCAGCTTATGGAGAACGAAAGAGAATTGAAGATGAAGGACAAAGCATGATTAAGAGTGGGACAGCACTGTGTTTTGGTTCCCGATACGATGCTGTGCGTTTTGTAGTGGGGAAGTTGTCTATAATGCCCTTCGGGCCTGGCAAGCAGTCAGTGTCACATGCCTCCATCCAGTATAATGAAACATTCTTTTGTTTGTGATTCAAGGAATTTATTGATGGCGGAGATTATATGTACAAAATTAAAATTTTTATTATTAAGTTTTAAAGATAAAAAAAATTATATATAATTTAAAAATTAAAAATTTTTTTATACATTTTAACTCTTAAAAATGATATCTTTGAATTTTTACACTCTTTTTGATTTATTTTTTCTTAACAATATTAACTCAGACATTACATCAAATTTTTTTTATAATTTAGATGTATGTTGGCATTGGAGATCAATACAAGTTTGTTATGTAAATTATAGAAAAATTTGATGTGATGTTTGATTTATTTATTTTTAAATAAATAAACAAAATAATTTATTGTGAAAGTAAAAGATTTAAAAAATTAAAGAATTATATATTTATAAGTTACTCAAAATTCAAGCAAAAATTGTTTTTTTTTAAGAAATATTGAGACATTATTCAAAAGGATATTATTCTATGTTTATGATGTTTTGGAAGCTCTCTATAAAACATCTTAAATATCGTCATATTAAATACTAGTAGTTTTGCCCATGCATTCATTGGTAGGTTAAAAAACTTTTGTGAGACCCACGAGGTTAAAAAACTTTTTTGGGATCCAGTGGTACCCACAGTGTTGTGGATCCCACAAAAAGATAATATTAAAAAAAAGTTTTAGAAAAAAAATAACAATGCAAATAAATATTTATGGATTAAACTTTGTAAACGGTATTAAAAACAGTAAATGAACACTAAATGTCCCTACCGTTTTTTATGTATAAAGAATATGCGTTTGTAATTATTTTTTTAATATTTAAATTTGCCAAAAACATGTTACAATTAGATAATACTAAAAGTAGCTGGCCCCAAAAAACAAAAAACAAACAAACATAGTGCTAAAAGTGAACTACAGCACGCTGGTCTCTACATTGGATCACTTTCCTCTTACAAATCATTCCAACTATCATAATAAAAGGAATCACAGGGAAGCATAAATTTGAAACCAGATAAGCCTCACAAATTGGGTAGGGTTGGTAAGAAGCAAAGGATCTTACCACATTATCTTCGCAAATGACAATCATTGGCGGCTTTGCAAAGTGCAAATCAATCGTATTACTCATCATCCAAAACTTATCCAAAACTTGGCTCATGGGTTTGATTACAGTTACATATGCCCATCATCAACATTTACAGTGGCGGAATTAGAACCTTAGATTAAGGGGATTAAAAAAACTTTTTATATTTTATTTTAAAAAATATATACTTTTATAGTATATTATTTAAATAAAATATTTCTTTTCAAATTTTTGGAATAAGTTAAATGATATTAACTTACTAACAATATCTTAATTTTTTCCTCTTAAATCTAAAAAACAAATTTGAATTTAAATGAATAATGTATAAAGAATTACACTTTATATTAATATTCACAATTTTACTACTTATACATGAGGATACAATTATATATAGAGAGAGTACATATATAATGCACAATAATAATACATTAGAGAAATATATTGTCGCTAACAATATCATACTAAACATCTTAAAATAGCATTTTGAAGAAAATAAAAGATTTATTTGATGAAGGATAGAAATTTATGACTATTAATTTGCAAATATATATATATATATATATATCTATAAAGTATAGCAAAAGACTATTTTATCCAATAATATTTTAAAAATTTTTGCACTATTTTCAAAGATAATTATTAGTCTAATAAACAATAATATTTTGATATTTAAACTTGGTTATATTCTACTCAATTATTATAAAATTACTAAATACAAAAATTTGTCAAAAGCATGTACTGATTAAATATAAATTGAAAAATAAAAGAAATATTATATACAAGAGCAATTAGGGAAAAGAGAAAAATCATTGCATAAAATCTAACAAGCTAAAGATAATTTTGGGAGGGGGGGAGAAAGAGGAAAAAGTGAGAGGGAAATGGAAAAAGAAGAAGAAAGGCGAGGAGAAAATAAGAAAAGTAGAGAAAAAATGAAATGAAATAAAGGAAAAAAGGGTAAAAAGTGTGAATTTATTAGCATCAATTTAAAATATCAAATAATTAGAAAAGATACTTGTTTTTGTTTTATGAATTCTATGAGTCATGTGAATTCAAAATTTCAAGGGTTATAGGGGCATAATATTACAATTTAATACCATATGCATACAAATTTTGTAAAATTAAGGGGCTATGTCCCTCTTCCCCCCAACATGGCTTCGCTATTGAGCATTCAGATAGAAATTATGTCACTTTCTCATTTCACCTTTTGTTCACAAAATCACATATACACATAGGTTGTATACTTTAAATATATGTAGACATACTAGTTCAAAATGAGCTAGCTCATTTACATTTATGAGACAAAATGTCATATAAGACTATCTTCCAAATGTAAGCCTTAGGGCAATATCTTTCTCAGTTAACAATTAAAAATTTTAGATAATTAAGATTTATCTTACTTTGATCATTGCCTTGAGAAAAAGAATGCTTCTTGCATGCGCTTGCCTTTTACTTGATTCAAGATTGGTTAATTTGCCCAATAATTTGACTAATATATTCAATAAATTTTGACTAATGAACTAGACATATATGGTAGTATAGGCTAACCAATATTTAGCCATTTATAAGCAACCACCTAAAAAAATTTCCATCTACAAGGAAATTTTACACAAGCATTAAAAACTCTACGAATTAATTACTAAGTTAACGAAGTGAACTACATGAAAGTTAGAAGAGAAGAATAGGAAACCATTATATGTTGTAGTAGCAAGGGATTGTTAGAGTTCTTAAGATCTTTTATACCATAAAAAATAAAGGAAAGAAGAAAAGGAGCCATTATGCATATAAATACATGAGATTGGGCTTATGTTTGGCTCATGACTAGATTAAAAAGATAATCTTTAATATATGTTCTTGATTATGATAGTAATATAAGGGACAGAGAGTTTTAATCTAGAAATGAGAAGGGAAATGAGGAATTCTTCTATAGCATTTTTGTACATTATGCAATAACAAAGAATATGTGTATAGGGGGTTTACATACACTACTTAAGTGTAGTTTAGTAAAGGAATGTGTCATGACTTAATTTATGAGCCATGACTGGTGCATAAACTAAATCAATCCAATGATTAGCTTAGTTTAGCTAGCCTTAAAAATCCAAAATCAAATATAATGCCACAATCCAAGTTAGCACCATATGTTTCAAAAATATATATGCATATTATATAATTTGTTGGGGGGGGGGGGTTGTTAGAAATCTGGCAACACATTTCCTAAAAGTTGGACGTCCTAACCTACACAATAGATCAATCTTGTACCAGTTCTAATAATATCAAGTCATATCCAATAGGATAGTTCACCAACAAGCTATGAACAATACATGCATAAGTTCAAAATGACCATAACAAGCCCCATAAAAGACACGACACTTATCATTCCAAAAGTGTTCCTACACCTATATGCCACCACATCATGGAGTCTAGCACTAGTTGCATAAGACTAAGTACATACTCAATGTGTCTGGTAGCATATGAACTCTAGATCAGCTCACTCTCTTGCTTATTGACCTGAAAAATGATAAAAGAAATAAATATGCCTACCACTGGTTTAACGAGCACATAAATAACAAAATGCATAAAAAGGAAACAAGTGCATGTCTGAGTTTTTAGAAATCAAGTAATTAACAAATAATTTAAGCAATATTATATTTTATAGTTGAAATAAAAGCAATTATTTAATAAATAAGAAATTGTCAAATAAAAATCATATTTTCTAAATATTAAGAAAATATAAAGGAAAGGGGCATCATAAGAAGGAACCAAACCACCAAGTGTTTTCACACCATCAAACTACAACATCATATCTCTTATCACTGTGTTGGATACATCACATCCCATTGCTTTCATGGTACACATCTAGCATGTTAAGTCGTGACACTGGATACATCACATTGTAGTGTTATTACAAAATCACCACTCATTCTAGGTGCACTTAAGCCATTACCTCTACTAATGGCTATAGGGTTCTAACCAGCTCCTTATCCATCAAGTTATTTTAAAAAAATGAAAATAGAAAATAAAATCCACTAAAAATAGCATTTAGGTCATTAAAAATAAAATAATGAATCAAAAAATAAAATAAAATGAATTACTCATTAATAAATTCTTCATAAAACATGGAATAACAAAATAACACAAAATACTTCTCTTACAAATATATATATATACACACACACACATCATTATTCTCACTTTCCCAAATTTTTTCCTTTAAATTCCACAAACACATAACCTTGCCACATTTCAATTATCTATTTATTTATTATTTCATTATATGAATATGTATACATACCTATACTTGCATCACAACACCTGATTTGAAGGTTCGAATGCATCGATTTTGTTTCCCTAAAGACACAAAGCATATAAATCATAAAACGAAATTTAGGCTACAAAAAGATAAAATAGAATAAAATGAAAGTGTTACTTTGTTATTTATATACTCACCGGTTGGAACCAATAATAGAGGTCCTTATTTCCTATTGCTTAAGGTTGAACTCTAATTACAAGAGTCTCTTCGATATTACCTAAAATTATGTTCAACATGAGATAAATATTTTATCTATTCAACTAGCATCCACAATTATTTATGCAGTTCAATATGCTCTCTAATACATAAACTCTTAAACTTTTGCATATTTTAGTATCTCAAATGCAAATCCTAAATTTTGTTTTTTTTAATCTAAACTTCTATAATTTAAATTAAGCTTAAAACTTACTTAATAGAGCTTGAAAGTAGAAGATGGAAGTGTTAATTCACACTTTAAAGGTGCAATTCAAGGAACCTCCAATTTTGAGGCTCACTCACAATATATGTAGAGATAGAAGGAGCTGTAGCAAAAATCCAAGTTTAAGCAACATAGGAGAAGAAGAAAGATGGGAGGAAGATGCAAAGAAGAGAAAACTAACCTACACCTAAAGCTCCATGAATCACAGTTAACAAGGGAAGGGGGAAAAATGAAGAACAAAGTTGTTGTCACACATAGTCAAAATGTTAGTCGGAACTCATAAAATGGACAATCAACGACAATGAATGAGTAACAAATGAATAGGAAGCTTAACAATGAAAAAGATTGATGCATTTGAGGGATGAAAGATATGCTTTGTTTTTTTTGTTTTTTTTGGAAAGGAACATATGGTGCAACATGAAACAAAAAGCATAAAGAAAGAAAAACACTCAAGGAAAGATAAAGGAAAAGGTGAAGGGACTATTTTAATATATTTTTGCTAAAATTTCATTTTTAATTCAGTAAGATTGGAAGTGCTTTAGTTAAGTACCTAATTTACTTAGAAAAGTCCTTAGAAAATTTTACAAGCTCTATAATCAATCTGCAAATTATTTAGTTTTTATTTAATAAATTTAAATAATTTATTTTACATTAATAAGTATTATTTTTATTTGTATACTTCATTTCTTAACTAATAGGGACCCAATTAAAATTTTTTTAGGGTATTACAAAATGGTTGTTGAATATTTGTGGCTCAAATTTTGGAGAAGTCATTTAAAGCTAAAGAAGGAATCCAATAGCAATGACATTATGGTGAGAAAAATCCTTTTGGCCATGACAAATGAGATGCAGAACACACACAAAAAAAGGCAAAGTTGGTTGCAACAAGGCCCATGATTGGTCAGGATAAGAATGCAGTTATTTCTTAGAATGGGTAAAAGTCATCTTAGTCGTAGCAAAGAGTGACCAGGCTCAGATACTAGCTATTTACATATGAGTAGTGAGATAAATGGGACCTGGGTCAGATAGTAATGCTATTTAAAGGTGATTGTAGGGTGAAGCTGTAACGCTCGATATGTTGTACAATCACTGAAACAGGCCGGTTTGAAAAGCAAGTCCCTTGAGATGATTGATTCAAGGCCAAATAAAATTTGAATAAAATTTTAAATAATAAAAAATGAAGATTTGAGTCTTGAGTTGCCCAAAAACTGGGGTTGAAGTGATTCAAAAAATTTGCCGAAAGCTAGTGGCATTTTCGTAAATAAGTACAATTTTAGAAAAATACCTAGGAGGGCTTTTTAAATAAAAATTTTAAGTTGCCCAGGGTTCTCAGAGGCCCTAAAAATCATGAGAAGCCCCGAGACCGATAAAGCCCCTTTGGTGTACTCTTTTCAACATTGGTTGACCTAAACTTTAACTGATTCATTCGGGAAGGATTTAGCTTCGATTTGAGTGATTCCAAAGGAATTTTATTAAATTGGGAACCTAAATTTTATGATGGAAAAGACGGTTATTAAAAAGGAGTTAAAACAAAGTCGAAACGAAATTGCCATTACGGAAGGGCAAAATTGAAATTTATGGTTTCTTGAATGTTCTAAAGAGTTCCACACTTTTCTCCCTTCTTCTCCTCTTTAATGAGCACAACCCATTCTGCCCAAAATACAGAAAATCTTTAGCTCTCTTAGGCACACCAAAGGGAGGAGAAAAAGAGGAAGAAAGCCAAGGAGAAACTAGGTAATTTCATAAAATTTCTTGCTCCATCTTCCTCCAATCTGGTTCTCCTCTCTTCCTCCTTTCTTTCCATGGATTTTTTGAATGATTTGGTTCTGTTTTTGACCCAGACCTAAGGGGAGAATTTTAAATTTGCTAAGGGGAAGAGAATGAAGGAGAAAGACACTTGAAAGCTCACTTGAACCCTAGGTAATCTTTACTTTTTGTTGCATCTTCTCTTCCCCCTCCCTTTGTGTGTATTTCAGCCAAGAATAGAACCAAAGGAGGGGAGAATGTTCTATCCAAATACAAGGAGGGAACAAGGGTTTTAGGCCATGGGGAGATGGAATATGGCAAGAAATTATAAGAAAAACCAATAGAAAACAAGTTAGAAAAGTATAATGTTTTCTAGGATTTTGCAAAATCTAATTTTGTGTGAATGTTTCCTTGACTATTTGAATGTTTCTTGAGCTCCTAAGACCTTTAGAAAGCCTCCCAAGTGACTCTCCCATCAAGGAAAAATCACAAAGTCCATGAACTTCCATTATGGTGCATATTTAGGCTAAGCTAGGTTCATTAGGCTAGAGGATATTTTAATTTGTCCTAGCCTTGGTTTGGGACTTTATATGATGTTAGAAGATGGGAGAAACCATTGGAAAAAATTTAGAAACCTTAGGTTGGGAGATGAGGCAATGGCTTCCATAATGTAACCTTATGAAGCAACATGGACCTAGGTTTGTGAAAGTGAGTGTGTGATGGCTTCAAGGACCTTCAATGACGTTAAAAGGTCTAAATATGGCAAGAGAATAGAACCAAGAATGTTAATTATGGTAGTTGCTTCATTAGGTCCTTAATGGAACCATATTGTGACAAATAGAACAAAGTATAGTCTTAAGAGTGAGTTAGATTTCATAACTTGTTCCAAGAGTATAATTAAGTGTTGTTTATTGTGAATAGGTCAAGGAAATCCTACCCCACCTCCTTGTGTTTATGGAACTGAAAAGGAGAAGAAACAAGCAAAGTAAAGTTTGAATTTGCACCAAGGTAGCTCTCCACCTTTTCTTGTTGCATTTTCTTGTTACATATGGTGTCATTGTGTACTTGTGTGTATGTTTATATGTTTGAGACATGCCACTTGATGCTATATTGCTATTTTGGTACCAATATGTTTTCTTGAATGTCTTTAAATGGTGAAAATGGCTCATAAGGATGAGGTAGTGCCAAAAGTCCCTTAATGTGGGTGAGGAGATGCCAAAAGTCCCTTAATGTGGGTGAGGAAATGCCAAAAGTCTCATAGCATGGGTGAGACAAGGCCAAAAGTCCCTTGGATGGGTGAGACTAAGTCAAAAGTCCCATGGATGGGTGAGGCTAAGTCAAAAGTCCCAAGAACCAAGGGTAAGGTAATCCAAAAGTCCTAAAAATGGGGTAAGGCCAAACCAAAAGTCCCTAGAACTCATTTTTGTACTTGACATGAGTTTGTGACACAAAAATGTGAAAGATGAATGCTTCATAGATTGATTGATTGCATACTTGTACCTTTGACATGTTTTATGCCTTAAAAATGTACTTGAATAGGTATATGAGCTATTAAGATTCCATGAATCTCACCTCATTCTTTCTCTCATCTCATATGATCTAGTTGAAGTTCAAGATCCAAAGCATGGAAGCCAAAGAGTTTAAATCTCCATCTCTTAGCAAATCTTTTTTATTTTTGATGTACTATGATGTCTAGAATGTCAAAGTAGATATGTAAATGTTATTTTTGAGGCATGAAACTTTGAACAAGTGTAAAACTATGTAAAGTTAGTGTATGTATCAAGAATAGAGTTTAATGAATAGAATTGTATATTTTGACCACTTAGGAGCCCACTTGTGCATGTATGTTTATGGAAGTGACATGGTGAATTTGAGTTGCATGAGGGTTCAAACCTTATGAAGGACTTATTTATGCTATATTTATGCTTTCTAAGTTGCTCAAATGTGTGTGGAACAATGGATGACTCATTTGAACCAAATTTGCCTCTTGTTGGGATCAAAATTGCCATATTCTTAAGTTATAGCAAAGTCTGACCAAATCACCTCTTCTTGACTTGAAATTTTGCATACAAGTAGATCTTGCCTAGAGTTTTTTGGAAAGTCAAAGATCAGGTCATTTGGAGGTCTGTAGAATTTTCTATGATTTTTTAAAGTTGGTATCAGAATTTCGGATTTGCACCAGTACTATTCATTTGGTCAGTTGTGAAATTGTGTCATCCGAGAGGCAAACGTGGTCCAATGGCTACAAAATTTTATAGGCAGAAATTAGGCATTCATGGTGACTTGTAACAACTAGAAGCACCTCATTTGGAGGTTTGAGCTAAGAGATATGAATTTTTGAATTTATGGAACAGCAACAGTAGCGCAGCACGACCTGAGTCACTATTCTATTGAATTTCAGTAGCTAAACATGCTTGCTTTGGTCTGAATCTATTTTTACCATAAATTTAACATTCATAGATTTGCAAATTGTTATCATTTGCATGGATTGGAGTTTTTTGGAATTAATTGAACATTTTCAAAGTTTATAGCAGACACTTGCATCAGTACCAGTAGCTGTCCAAACCTTTGCCCTTTTTCGTGTGTCAAACGCTTCTTATGTTATGTTTCATGGTCTGGGCATATTTTTGGCATAAATTAGACATATGTAGTTTCTATAATGACCAAGAATGCATGATTTCAAATTTTCTAAAATTAGTTATGAATTCTGAAACTTCATATTAGTAAACTAAACCAGTGGCCCAGATAGTAGCGACCTAAGTGGCTTTTCGAATGTCAAATATTCTCCACTTAATGATTCATGAGCTGAAATTATTTTTACCATGGGATAGACATACATAGATTTCTGGAATGATAAATTTTGTTGGGTTTCAATTTTTGTGAATTTAGTTATGAATTTCTGAAATTGTGACAGAAAAATTGAGAATTTGGCCAAAAATAATAGTGTGAGTTTGATGCTCCCCTTTGAATTCCACTAGTTGTGGGCCAACTTTGGTGATGAAAATGAGTTGTATGTATGTAATTAAATATGAGAATGTGATGTATGAGCTCATATGGTTTGCATGACACTGAACGAAATTTTCATACGCGATGCAACACGAAATAAAACATTATTTTAATGCCATTTTCCATTCCCTTTTGTGCAATTCATCATGGGAAACTTAGAAATGATAGAAAGTAAGGTAGAAATATTTGGTGTTACACAAGCTACAACCTAAACTATACATATGTCTCTTCTTATTCTGTTATACAACTTTTTTCCATAGCTACAAGTCAATGGCTAGATATGTAAAAAGATCTTCCCCATATCTCTGTGACATTTTAAAGCCTAGATTTCCTTGAATAAGCACATTAGGAAAATAATTAAGCACAAAATGAATAATGAGGTAATAAATGTAAATTAAATGTGATCACTTACTATAAATTTCTTAGAGTGATCTAAGACATATTGATAAGTAGTCTTGTGCTTGTGTGTCTTGTTGTCACATCTCAAAATGTAATGCTTCAATTAAACTCATCTTCCTGCAAGTTAATTTAAATTTGAAGTTTATAAAAATATGATAACAAGTAAAATAATAACTTGAAATGAAACAAAAAGCAACGAAACAATACTATCTTCTTTTTATGTTTTTCTAAGCTAATAAAACCTGTGATGTGAACATGTGTTCCAGGCATAAATAACTAGTTCTTTGCTACCTCTAAGTTCTTCTTCCATCCTTCCTTTTACCAAATGTCAAGGAAACCATCCTAGATGTCAGTGCACATTCTCAAGGGATCACAACCCCTAATGTCTGTAAGGTTCATTATCTTCATCGATTTCATGGCATGTGCTCTCACATTAAAAATCATATCCGATTAGTATTATTCACATGTCATCTTCCTAGTGGTCCAAGCCATCACTCATGGTGAAGTGATATTTGGATTGTGTATATCAAAGAAAAGTAAATACATATAATGAACTGAAGAACATTAGGTACCATAAAGTTGGTAAACATTGTCTCCTTCATCTTCACTAGGCAATCCATCCACTTAGTAGATGCATATGGCATCCATATATGAACATCACATGAATAATCTCAATAATGACTTTACCAAGATCGAATTGTGTACGTGCTTCAAGAAAAATAATGTTAAATTAAAAAATCCAATTAAAATAATTACATACCTTAAGTTAATACTTATTGGGGATCATTAGACATATATCCAATAAGCCTTCTCCTATCTTCTATTCTTGTTCTACTTTGTGGGATAGATGATGGCCTAGCAATAGCTTGACTATGCAGGCAAACCAATGCATGAGCAAACAATGTGACACTTATCATAATTACAAGTAAATTAAATAACAAACATTGCATTGTAAAGAACTAAATTGAAAACTCCATCTATATAGGACTAAAATAAGATTTTACTTGAATTAAAAATACTAGTATGCTAATCTTGATGACCATTAATTGAGGATAGAGTATAATTTTCAAACAAGTTTGTTATATCCATGGAGTTCACTTTTTATATTCTTGGTATTAAGTTATTGAAATTATTATAATTTATATATTCTAGTTTAATTTGTTTTTTATTTCAAAAATGATATAATTTAGTTTTAAATATATTTAAATTGAAACCTAAAATTTTTTAGACAAATATTATTTTTTTGTTAAAATATAAAAACTAATACCATTGAAATTTTAAAGACATAATATGATAAACATTTCTTTAATCATGAAAATGGAAGAGCTCATTATGTCCTCTTTTTTTCTATAGCACAAGAAAATGGAAAAAAAAAAGCTTCATATGAAAACTCAAGAAAGACTAAAATAAGATCCAGTATATATATATATATATCTCATCACATATTGTCTTTATCAAGCAAAGGAAGCTTAACATTGTTAGCAAACTAAAAAAAACAATGTTGTTGAATACCCTTAAACTAAACTCCATCAATGACACAATCATCCTATCTCTGAACTTGTCTTCTCTTCTCTTTTCCTTTTCTTTCCAATCCCTTTCTCCTATGCCTATTAACCTCACAAATTCATTTATGCAGCTTGCTCTCAAGACAAATACTAACCCAACTCACCTTTCAAGGTCACCCTAAATTCCATAGTAGCAAAAAACTTATCAAGAAATCATGGGATCCATCCCTACTCCTATGGAGACCACTAAATTATTTGAACAGTAGATGATGAATTCTTCTCACTAGGTAGTAGGATAATCTTCATGACTACCTATAACCTACTTCCCCCTTGCACCTTAGTTTGATTTACCCTTAAAAGATATGATAGATACCTGTAAAGGATACGTGATGTTAAAATAATCTCTCATGAATAAAAATGAATGAAATATGTTGTGTTACAATTCTACAAGTATGTGTGTCACACAAATAATAAATTGATGAGTATAATATCATTCTTATGGGGAAAGAAATCAATTACTAATTATCAAAAAATTTGCCACATATTTTATAAAACTTCAAAAAATTATTATCTTTGGCTTTATAGAAAGATTTAAATGTCCTCTAAATGCTTATCAAATTTTAACCATAAATTTGGTCATCAACGCTGTCAAGGGTAGATGAATATTTTGTAGCTCAAATGGTTAAAATTTTAGTTTTAATTGGTACCAAATGAGCTCTAAAATGCCATTTCTTTTCATGAGCATATTTCAATCCATATATGTATCATGTAGCAATCATTCATCATATGAAAATAGCCTTAAATAAAAAATTCACTATCTGACATGTGAAAATGCATAAAAACCTCATAGATTTCCATATATACCAAATCATGTTCTATCATCTCATATATACATCTAAAAGTTATATAACTATAGTCTAACACTTTTAAGTATGTTTGCATTTCATTACATCAAAATATGGATTCATATGTTCATGTACATACACCAAATTCTAAGCTTTCCATATGTAGAATTTAATCTTTGCATCTTCATTTTCCTTTCCTAGAGTTTCAACTGGCCATGGTTAGTAGAGATAAGGAAATATGAAGTTCAAAAAATCCCACTGGCTAAACTAATATTCAAACATACATATAGTTCACTCAAGCATATGGAAATAAATATGCATGTTATGCAATTATAGCCAAATCATATACAAGAGAGCAAATTCATACTCTAAGGGTTTTTTTTGGCTCAAGCAAGAGCAGATGCATACCCTCAAGAAACTTTTGGCTTAAAGTATAGCAAGCCCAAGCTCACTTCCCTAGCTTTACTCATCAAAGAACCACCCTATTAACAAATGCAAATAGGCATTATGCAATTGTATGTTCTATTCAATATTCAACAAACTAATCCATTGCAAACAATACACACAAGTAACCAAGCACTCAAGCAAACTAGTCATATATATAAGAATGAAAGAAAAGCTACCTTAACAACTAAACTCAATCAATTCCCTTGCTCTCCTTCTCTTGATCCCACAGCCTCACACACACACTTTGGTGTGATCCCACTTGCTTGGCCTAGACATATCAATTAAAATATAAAATAATCAATTATGATATATTCAATTTTATTTTAACAATATATGTGCAAACTAGGTCTTAAAATATGGATTTGGTTATTTTAAGCCTCCTAAAATAACTCATTTCATTTGCCACATTTTATGTAGCAATTCCATCATTCATCTATCTCAATTTACTCACTTTTTATGGCTAAAATAAGTCTAAAAGCCTGGCCATATGACTTATTCCATTGCTAGAGCCAATTAGGGTTTCTCTTAGTAGCAAACTTGCAACTTCATGAAAACTCATTCTTTTCCTCAAACCAATGATTAATCTAGCCTTTATATTACTCCATTAAGCCTCTTGAATCATGAAACTAAATTAAAAACTTTCCTAGGTATCAAAATCTCCCTTGGCTAAGACACATCTATAACCTCTCAATCTTGGATTTTTGTTTGCTTTATAAGGAATTTAATGGTTTTAGGATCTCTATAATTTATTTCTAACTCAATTATGGTATTATAGGGATTAACTAACCCTCTTAGGGTTTTAAATCTCTTAAAGCCAAAATTAAATCCTAGTAAAGTCATATGCCTTTCTTTTGGTCTTTAACCAATTCCATTTTATATTCTTATTCTTCACCCTTCAAAACCTTTATTTTCACCAAGTTTTCATCAAGTTCATACATGGTTCCCTCTCTTCCCTCGTTGGCTAAACCTAGGTTAGTCTAGGGTTCCAAGAATAGAAATTTTTCCTACCCTAAATTACACCTTGCTTTGATGTTCTCTTAATGGAAATTCTTTTGGTATAATTAGCCTCCTTAAAAAAGCTTCTTTACTCAAGGAACCGGCTATGAAACTAACCCACTTGAGAAACCAAAACCACCATGAAAATGAAAAGAAGGAGTAAGAGAAGGTTTATAACAATATCATATTCAAATTTAGCAAGTTTGCTTAGCTATATGAAGCTTTTTTTTCCTTTCCTCCTTCTTCATTCTTCATGCCACCAAGAGAGGATTTGAGGCCTATGAAGGTTGGTTATAAGGTGTGGCAGGAGTGGGACATCTTATATATAGAGGTTTATAGGTTTTTAAGTTTTTTTTTTCAAAAATATTGATTTTGCCCCTATATTTTAATCCCACCATTTGAGCATATTTCTTAGTATTTTTCAAAAACCAAAAATTCTACACTAAAATTTAAATCTGTTCTTCATTAAAAACATTTGCTTAGAGGTTATAGGGACTTAAGATAGTTTGAAAAAGTTCAGTCAAAGTTATCACTACTTAAGACCCTAAACTAAATACCATCAGGGATTTAGTCAAACTAACCTCATTTGGTTCATCTACTAACCTTATTTCATAATATTATAATGAGAGATATTTATTTTTAAGTCAATTCTCATGTTCTCTAAATTCATGATTTTTTCCATCAATTAAGCCCAAATCAATTCTTAATCCTCATCAGCCAAGTAACCATCCCATTTATGTCTCTCCTGATACAACAAGTTAGTAGCATAAAAAAGCCCTTCCCAGCGTCTTGTCACTAGGTGTTCATGTCGTTTACTCAATTTAATTTTTACTTAAGTGACAAAATTGATGTTATGCATACTCATAATCTAGGTTGTTTAATTCTTATTAAAATATTTATTTTATTTTACTTTATTGTGACATTTTTCTTCTTCTTTTTTTCTTTTTAGAGAATAACTTAAATCAGTGGAGTAAAACCCTTACTAGTGTTCTAACTACTTAAAACTTGTCTTCGAACTATGCAAGAGAAATTAATTGGCTAATTAATTAGAAATCTTATTGGGAGAATTATAATAAAAAACTAAAAAGTGAAGATATTTATTCTTAGGGACCTGTTACCACTTGTTTTAGAATAATTTCCACTGAGTTTAGCAATAAATCATTGAACCTAATGGTAATGTTCTTAAAAATAAATTTTTTCTCTTCTTGGTCTTTAAACGTAATTTTCTCAATTTTATTTTAGTTCTATATATACACAGCTTATAACAATTATGTAATGCATATCAATGTTTACCAACAATTTCCACAGCTAAATGCAAAATCATAACGTTAAAATAGACAAATTTCAAAATTAAGTGAGCTTAAAATTTTTGAAAGCAAATCCAAGCAATCAGGCCTAATCAAATGATATTAGAATTCTTTACTCAAATCATCAAATAAATTTTAACCACTCTTCTAAACTTAAATACTATAATGTCATCAATGCACAATAAATTTAGAAAACTAAAATTAAAAAGAAGAAAGGAGTGAGAATACTCCCCTACAAATACTACAATTTTATTAAGAGTAAGGGGAAAAAGGGCTTGGTTGATTGATAGAAAACTCAAAATATATCAATAGAAGACAAAAATTAGTCAAATAATAGTAGTGTATAAAACAAATAGTAGGAAATAAAGTTCTGAATATAGCTAAGGAGTAAAACATAAATCAAAGTTCAGGGACATGTAAAATAAAATAAGGTTGAGGCCAACTATTAGGTGGGGATAGAGAATGTGGATGCCAAAAACATGCATCTAGGCAGATAATGCATCCATATGTTGACTTTAATGATCCAAATCATAAAGAAACTTGGCAAATCACTGATGAGCCTTATCTCTTAAACATTCCATGCTTATACTGACTATTGAAACATCTTAGTATGGGATAATAGAGAAAGAGTGAAGGACTGGCCTAGGTATGAGGTAGAGGATGTTCAAATACCAATGGTGGCTCTTAAATCTCTCAGGCATTTGGCTAATAAACTATATCATCAACTTTACTATTCACTAAAATCAAGTTTTTATCATAATTAAATAAGACTAATGAGCTATTACAAGGGTGGCAAAACTTCATAACAAGAAGCATTGTGATGTCTATCATCTTATTGCCCTCAATGCAAGTCAATGGAAGATCAAGAGAATTGAGCAAATGTAATACTCTGCAATGTGGATGATATAGCCACTAATTACTATCAACCTTATAATGCTAATGATAACTCACTACCAATGTTTAAGCAACCAAACACTAGTTTACAACCCCTACACTGTCACCATGGCCAAATATGGAATAGGCCATGAAATGATAAAGATATCAATGGGAAGGTTGTGTAACATAGTGGCCTTAGATTAGCTTAAGGAGTACATGAACTCACTTGAGATGGCTTGCCAAATACAAGTTGTGATGAGGTAGGAGGAAGCAAATCATACTTTATCATTAGCAAACTTAAACATAGCATTAATATATGGCAATATAAATATGAACTCTTGTTCGCATAAATGGAAATGAATTGTCCCCTGATCTAAAATGTCTACCAAAACAAGTGTTAAGGAGAACAAGCTAAGGAACTCCAATGTCAACTCGTAATAAGTGGGTAGTCATATTTTTAAGAACATATCTTAACCAATTGCATGGGCTAGCTAGTGAACCTCCTCTACAAGACCAAGCTGGGCTAGGGCAAACTCATCAATGTATTTACAAAGGACAATGGGTCACTTGGCTAACTGTATGTAAAAGGCCTCCTAGGCTATATCACGAAACACAATGCCATTTAGGTTGGTAACAGTAGAAGAGCTAGTTGAGGCATGGGGTGAACACTTTTTTAAGGCCATAAATGGTACATGAAATGAATGATGGAGAATGTTGATCAGCATAAAAGATAAGCAAAACCTAAATAGAGAAAATTATAGGCATAATTAACTACAATGTCATAGGCCCAAAGTTCAACCTTAAAAGGTAAATTAACTAAAGAATAAGGATATATGAGCAAACAATAGTAGTAGTGCAAAATAAAACAAGTCTAAAATCAATGACAGTAATAATAGCCTATAAGGAAAAACTGAAAAAAAAGGTTATGATCTCACCAACCTAATCAGGAAAATGGCCTCCAAATACTAGAAATGGACTAGCCCAAGACTTAATGTGTCCTAATCAATAGAGACAACCAATGCTTATGACATAAGCAAGATAAGATAAGACAATATAAAACAAGAGTATAGTTTAGTTCAGTAGAACAATAATTGAGGTCAAAATGAAAAAGCAACCTAATTTTGAGTAAGACCTAGAAAATCATATTAGTCCTTATCATTAACAAATAAATAAAATTGCTAGACATGTGAAAAGTCTAACTGAAGGCTCATAACGATTACTAATAACATTATAGCTCACCAGGACCTTAAACAAAGCAAAAGAACAAGGCCCATAAATGTAAAGTTCAATCATAGAAGTTTACATAAGTAAAAATACTCATGACAATCTAAAAATAAAACTAGGGACCCAAAAGACCCCTAACTAAAACAAGTAATAGATAAAGTCACATAAAAAAATTTAGAGTAAAGCCAAAAAAATATATTAAGTAACCCAATGGTAGCATTATAAAAAGGAAGATGAAAATAAAGAATGAAACAAATGAAAATAAAATATATAATAAAAAAGATGGGGGACTAAATAAAAAACATATAGGGGACAAGGACTAATAAGAAGGTAATTTGCTTACCTTGTAGTTGAAAAAATGGAAGGGAGAGGAAGAGGACACAGGAAAAGACCTATGCAACAATAAACACCCATGGCAATAAGGGTATGTAGTAGGGTATTTCAAGAATGAGAAGGGAAAAAAAAGGAAAGGTAAATAGTGTGGGATGGATGGAGACAATAATGATGATGATGGCACAGTGAAGGTTAATTAAAGATGGCAATGATGGTGTTGGGTGCCATGGGTTAGAAGCGTGAGATTGTGGGCTAAGGAAACAAGGAAGTTTAAGATTAGGATTTATAATATAGGGATGGGACAAGTTATGGGTTTGGTTTTAGGTGGGGGATATAGGAGAAGAGGACAAGTTTAGGTTGTAGAAGAAGAGTTCTTTTTTTTTTTTTTATGAATACAAGAGTGTAAATCAACATAGCCCACCCATGTCCACCTTAAGCTAAATATGAAAGTTAGAGAATTGCAGCACATGCACATGTTAGTGAACACGACTAAGTTGTGTTCATCATGGGCTAATTAGTTCTAAGTCCTGCGCATGGGTATGCTTATTCACATAGACTACCTGTGTGCAACATTGTTATTTAACAAATTTTAGGGACATGAAACATATGGTCTTATGGTTCCACATGGCTTGATTGTGTTTATATCTGGTTTTGAGAACACACTTGTATAAATGGACATAACTTACTTGTGTCTACAATAGGTTCAAATATTATATAGCACACAAATATGCAGCTCAACATGACTTACCTGTATGCAACCTATTATAAGGATTGATACCTAAAGACCTTAAATTTTCAAAACTTGCACAAAGTTAAGACTCTAAAAACACCTAAATAACCTATAAATAAACCCCTTAAACTTCATATTTGTATACTTAGTAACCCAACACAATGATTCATTAACAAATTAAAGTTTACGAAAAAATTCCTTATCAATTTTCTATTCAAACTATCATCAAATGGTCTCCCAAACTTAGCATATGACATTTTCTTAAGGAATTTAAAGATAGTCACACAAAACAAAAGGCAAGGGGATAGAAAACTCCCTAAAATGATGAGACCACTTGGAAACATTGTAATTTCCATTATCAGCCAACCAAATGAACATGGTTCCTAATAAAAAAAGATAAAAATTAAAAATAAAAATAACACACAAACTAAAACACACTAAATAAACTAAATTAGAGGATAAAGGAAGAGAAGGAATTTTAATTTAAAGTTTTTAGCTTGACTTTTAAAAGTTGGCAAGGTTAAGGGGTGCCCAAATTGTAGGTAGTCACTTTCTCGATAACTTCCCTAACAAAATAAGGTTTCAACCACTGCCTATTGACCATGAAGGCTCCGGTAGTCTCACTTTCAATTTCAATTGCTCCATGAGGGAAAAATTTGACAACCTTGAAAGGACCTCATTATCTTGATTTGAGCTTGTTTAGAAAGAGCTTTAAGCATGAATTGAAAAAGAGAACCAATTGACCTTCATGGAATTCCTTTCTTTCAATGTGTTTACCATGCCAGAATTTGGTCCTCTCCTTATAAAGCCTTGCGGTTTCACAAGTTTCCTGGTAAAGTTCATTTAGTTTATTCAATTGTAACAAACTCTTTTAACTAGTAGCCTTAAGATCAAAGTTTAGCACCTTGATTGCCTAACAAGCTTCATGTTTCAACTTTATTGGTAAGTGACAAGCTTTACCGAACACTAATTGATAAGAAAAGATCCCAATTGGTGTTTTTAAAAGTAATGTAATATGCCTAAAGTGCATCATTCAATCATTTAGCCCAATTATTCTGTGATGAACTTGCTGTCTTCTCAAGAATTCTTTTTAGCTCACAATAGGAAATTTCAACTTATTCACCCACAGAGTAGATATTCGATAATAAACTCATTATTTCTTTAAAATTATATCCAAGTACCAATTGCAAAAGTAAGTGCCTTTATCACTAATTAAAGTACACAGGACTCCAAAGTGAGAAAATATGTTCTTTTTGAAAAAGTTAATCACTATCTTGGAATCATTTGAAGGCATGATAATGGCTTTAGCCCATTTTGACATATAATTAGTTGCAACCAAAATGCATTTATTATTGAAAGATAATGGAAATGGTCCCATAAAATCAATACCCTAAATATAAAAAAGCTTAGCTTCCAAAATATTATTCATGGGCATTTCTTGCTTACTAGAAATGTTTCCTATCCTTTGACAATGGTCATAAGCTGATGTAAGATGTCAGGCATCTTTAAACATGGTAGGCTAATAAAATCTAGATTGTAAGATCTTAGCAACAATTTTGGTTGCACTAAAATGTCCACCATACTTATCAGAGTAACATTGCTTTATAATGCTTCTAACTTCATCTTATGAAACACATTAACAAATAACAATATTTGGCCAATGTTTATATGACAATAGTTCCTCCTAAAAGTAACATTTAACATCAGATAAGAACTTTCTTTTCTAGTAAAAACTCAAGCTAGAAGGTAAGATGTCATACACAAAATAGCTAATAATGGTTGCATACTAAGGTATGGCGATGGCTAACATGAATAGCAGCTCATCAAGAAAATCTTCTTGGATAGGTGGTTCAACATTTAAGTCTTCGGTGGGTTGCTCAAGGCATGATAAACAATTAGCAACCAGATTCTCAATACTTTTTTTATCCTTGATTTCTATATTAAACTCTTAAAATAGTAGAACCTAACAAATTAAGCGTGGCTTAGAATCCTTTTGGGAAAGTAAATAACGAATAGTTGTGTGCTCAGTATACATTATAGTCTTTGACCTAATAAGATATAACCTAAATATGTTGAAAATGAAGACAATGGCAAGCTTTTATTTTTCAATTGTTGCATAATTCAGTTAAGCATCATTAAGAGTCTAACTTGCGTATGCTATCACATACAACTTCTTCTCTTTGTGTTGTCCCAAAAGCACTCCTAAAGTGAAGTTATTGACATCACATATCAATTTAAATGGCAAGGACTAACCTAGGGTAGCCATTATAGGTGCCAAAATCAACTCCTCTTTTAACTTATTGAATGAATCCAAACACCATAAAAAAGAGCATTTGTTCAACAAATTACAAAGAGGTTTAGATATTTGAGAAAAGTCCCTGATAAAGTGATGATAAAAACTTGCATAACCCAGAAAACCCCTAACTCCTTTGATATATGAGGTGGCATTTATTCTATGGCAACTATTTTCACACTGACTACATTTATCCTTTTTTCAGACATCTTATATTCTAAGGCAATGCCTTCAATTACTATAAAATGACATTTCTCCCGATTTAACACTAAGTTGCTTTATTTACATCTCTATAAAATCCAAGACAAATTAAAATAGTGATCAAATGAAGAACCAAAAATAGAAAATAATCTATGAAAATTTTCATAATCTTTTTCACATAGTCATAAAAGATGGCCATAGTGCACCATTGAAAAGTTATGAGTGCATTATACAAACCAAAAGGAAACCTAAATGCAAAGATCCTACATAGGCAAGTGAAGGTTGTCTTTTCTTAATCCTTAAAAGTTATAGGGATCTAGTAGTAACCTGAAAAACCATCCAACAAACAATAGTAAACATGTCCAGCTAACCTCTCCAACATTTGATTAATGGATGGCAAGGGAAAATGATCATTGTGAGTACCACTATTCAATTTCCTATAGTCTATACATACTCACTAGCCAGTCACTGTTCTAATAGGAATCAACTCATCATTTTCATTTTTTATTATAGTTATCCCACATTTCTTAGGAACCATTTGCACAAGACTTACCTAAAAGCTATCAGAAATAGGATGTATAATACCAGTATTTAGGAGTTTAAGCACTTTTGCTCTGATAACTTCTTTCGTGTTTGGATAGAGCCTTCTCTAATATTCAATGAAATTTTTATGATTGTCTTCCATCACAATTCTATGTATGTAAATGAAAGGACTTAATCCTTTAATGTCATATATGGTTTACTCTATGGCACCCTTTCTTTCTCTCAAAACCCACAATAGCTTATCCAACTTAATATCAGTGAATTATGTAGAAACAATTACTAGTAAAGTATCATTTTCTCCTAAATAAGCATATTTAAGGTGATAATATAATGGTTTTACCTTTAAAGTAAAAGCTTTCTTAGTGGAAAGTGGTGGAAGGGGTTTGCCTTTGCTTATGTTTTCAAACCTATATTGCTTAAGAAATGAAACAAAGGGAGTAACTTTTGATAAATGAGCTACTACGGCAATGCTACTGTCACTATCCTAAATGGTAGTAGTCAATGAAACACAAGCCTTAAATTGGTCATTAAAGGATGATTGTTCATTAGTATCTATACATTGTTCATTTATCACATCAACTTTTATACATTGTTCATTAGTATCTATATTAGACTTCTTTGTTGCTTAAATAAATTAAATTCAACCACTTTTTCACCTACTTACAAAGTAGGTTTTTCATTTTTCACATTAATTAAAAACTATAGCAAAAATGGGTGTTTTAAAATGAATGGCATTAGTATATCTTCCTCCATATCTAAAACTACAAAATCTACAAGAAGAATAAACTTTTTCGACTTTTACTAAAGCATTTTCTAACAAACCCAGTAAAACATTTAACTAATCTGTCTGCTGACTATAAGGTGACATTTGTATGCTTCAAGTCTCCTAAACCAATTCTCCTACAAATAGATAAAGGCAAAAGACTAACACTTGTACCTAAGTCATGTAATATGTAACACCTACCCTACTACTTACACATTTAGCAGACCATCTCAAGCATTTAATGATAAGAGACCTAAAACACATACAATGGATTGAGGACTCTGTCCTGCAAACATAGGCCCAAGTACCTGTACAATTATAGCAAAGGAGGCTTCGCCTCTTGAGTTCAATTTAAGATTCATATAGAGGGCTTAGCCCTATCAGAACAAAAATCATCAAATCAATAGTTTAAGAAAAATCTAAGGGCTCTGCCCATCTTATTCAATTAAAATCATAAATGTCCCAAGTTCACAGCTCAGTATAAATATTCAAACTTTTAATATCCAATCTGCAAGTAAGTTCCAAAAGTTTTAACGCAGACAAATAATCAAAACAAAGACATATTGTCCCATAACGAATAAAACAAATAGAGTCATAAGTCCCAAAACAATAAAGATACATAAACGGCATCCTAAGGTCATGGCGGAAAGTAAATAATGACCCAGTATGTGCTCGATGAGCACAAAAGCCAATGGCTCACTCCTCTGATGCCTTCCCTTGCCTCCTATTTGATCCTTCACCTAACAATGTTAAGAGAATGGGGTGAGCACTAACGTCTCAGTAACTCATAATTTTACCATGCACATACAAACTAACAAACACGCATAAAGACATATCATAGGTAGATATATAATTCCATCAATGTCAATCTCAATTATTGACATAAAAGATCACAAATATAACTCATAAAAATTATAAGCAAACATGATATTATGCAATGCACCCTCCTTTATTGCTTCTTCCAGCCTTATACCGTTGACTGGAACCATAGACTTATCTACGGTCTGGCCCACACACTGAACCGACCAAAGCTTCTCTAATGCTTCTCTGATGCTTGAGATATACTTGGCCAAAGATACAAAGCCCAAACCCAGACTATGGGTCCCCTCCTTAAAGAAATAAACCAGGAGGTGTCATTGTCCCACGTTTGCCCTTTATAAACCCGGTCAGGTAAGTATTGAGGGACAGGGCCTTACAAAAAGCCAACCACCATGAGCGGAGTAGAGGCAAACCATGTGGTTACTGTATCATATGTATATCAATATCATCTCCTCAACCCCAACAATGCATTTCATGTTTATTCAAAAATTATACAAGCATGCTTGAAAAGGGAAAACATTACATCAAAATTTCATTACAGCTACAAGCATACTTGACAGGTTTCCAGTAAACCAACAAATTCAACAATAATATTCCTTTTTACCATTTTTGCAAATCTCACAGTTTACTATATCATACTCAGTCTATCTACCTGTATCATGCTCAACAACATAAATTTTATTTATTGAAATAAAACACAACAAATACAGCTTGCACACACATGAAAAATCCTAAGTTATTTGTTCTCCTTAGCTCACAAGACAACAAATGACAATCCAAGCAATAAATGTTCTCAGTGAGAGTCTATAGAGATCGCACACATATATAAAAAGCATTAATATGAAATTTGAAAGTACTATAAAATCATTCTAAAACTACTCTAGGGCTACTCTGAAGCCACTTTAGAGCCTTAAAATTATCTTAGAAAAACTCCCAAAAATTTTCTTAATTTCATACCCCTTTATAATTTAATCAGTTAATAGAATGGTCAATTTTCATTTTTAATCTTTAATTTATGAAAGTTCCCAATTTTCCTAAACCATTATTATTATCATCCTTATAACCTATATTTACGCTAAATTCATTATACGCACTTACATATATGTATCTATATTTACGTCCTCATTTATTAAGTCACTAGAACTAGAATAAAAAGACAACATTTGAATATTTTTGTAATTTAGGAAGACTAATGTGAGATACAAAATAGTTACTGGATCCATGGAATATATATAATATACATACGAAATAATGGAACAAGGGAAAAAACAATTTGACTTAATGAATAATTAGTGTGGGACCAAAATTATGAGAAAATAATGAATTTGATTCAAGCCTTCATATTTCAAGCATTTTGTGAGTGACCAAAAAAAACAAGAAGGATAATTTAAATAAAAAATTATATTTTAATATAACCAAAGTGTGATATAGAATGAAGAATGGAACAATGGATTATAAGAATAAGGCAAAAGTTGTAACAACCAGGAAAAAGAAAGAAGAAGAAAAGAAAAGAGAAAAGAAAAAGGAAAGGAAAAAGTTGAAATTTTCAAAGGGCTGAAAATTCTAAGTCTTCTCGCCACAACCCGGCTATAGCGAATGCACTTGTTTGCCATAGCGAGAAATGGCCTAGCTATAGCGAGAATGTCTTCTCGCTATAGAGAAAATGCTTTTAGCTATAGCGGGTGCGGGCATCCCATACAAAAACCAGGGAGTTGCTCGCCGTAGCGATGCCATAGCGAAGGTAGAGGTCTGGAACAGACACGAGCTCGCTGTAGCGAGGGCGATGGCTCGCTATAGCGAGTGAAGTCTGGAAAAGTGAAAAAAAGAGAATTTGACTTTTTAAAAGCCTCCAAATCTCTTCTTTCTTCTTCTAACCGACTCAAACTCACTTTAAGAGAGAGAAAGGGGCGGAGGAGAGAGAGAGAAGCTTAGGAGAGGAAGCAAGAACAAGAAAGGTAAGGATTTCCATGGCTTTTCTCTTAGTATGTTACTCTTCTCCCCTTACCCTCTCTTTCCACGGTTTTGGTGGTCAAAATAGTTAGGTCTTGAGCTTGGTTCAGAAGAAGGAGAGTGGGAAACCACTCTTGATGGAGGTTAGAAGTCATGTAGTCTTCTCTTCCTTGCTTTTCCTTCTTAAGAGCTTGAGAGTTAGAGAAAAGAGAGAGGATAGTTAATGAATTCTAGTGAGAAAAAGAAACCTAGTTTGACATGCTCAGTAGGGTTGACAAGAAGAGATCCCTAGCTTATGAATTAAGTGTTAAGGAATTAATTCCATGCTTCTTGTGTGGTTAGGCTCAAGAGAAGTTCCCCCATCTAGAAGTGGTTGTGAAACCCACAAGGGAGGAGACAAGTTGAAAGAGAAAGTTGTCAATAGCTAATAAGTAGCTCTCTCCACCTTCTTTCATGCATAATTGTGTGTTTATATTGTCTTACTTATATGTATGTATGATATGAGTTATAAGAAGTATGTTAGCATGATGATACATTATGAATTGAGATGATGATTTATATGATTATTTTGGTTTGCTTAAGGAATGGAAAAGCCAATAACCCTTTTAGCCATAGTGAGGATGAGTCAAACCCTTAAGTTGGTTGAGACAAAGTAAAGAGTCTCCCAAAAGTGAGGTTGACTCCCAAAGAGTAAGAGTTGAGTCCAAGAACCTCTTAAGAATGGGTAAGGCAAGTCCAAAATCCACAAATGAGTGGGTGAGGCTAATCCATGTACTTGGCAAGCTTCTATATATTATGTATGGCCTACTCACATGTTGAGGATGTTTTTCTTTTATGCATGGCCAATTCACATATTGCAAATGCTTTCATTATGAATTGATATGCTAACATGCCATACATGCATGGTGAGACTTGTTGCATGCTATATATGTATGATTAAATGAGAGATGAGCTATTGAGATTCTTTGAATCTCACCCTCCCTCTCCACCATCCAAACATGCTAGGTGGACCAAGTGAGACTAGAGATGGGAGCCACCAAGCATGAAGATAGGGAGACTAATGAAGACTTGCAAAGATCTTCTTGTAAATATGTTGTATATGAGACAAGAGATGTAAATTAAGAATGTATATGATATAGCCTCTATGAATGTTGCAAGTTAATGTATTTATGATGTATGTATGAGAATGAGACCCATTTTGAATGAAGAGGCAAGCCTTGATTATGAAAAGCTCAATGTTAGTATTGGTCATATGAAGGTATAAGTGAGCATGGGGTAGTGAGTTTCTCCAATCTAGGCTGCTAGACACTTGAGCCATGATTGATGGCCCTTATAGATGCTTTCTCATGTGCTCAAAGAGTCATAGAGGTAGAAAAACTAAGATTGGGCCCCATGAGCCCCATTTTTAGCCAAGAAAGTGGCTTTTTGCATTTGACGTCAAGAGTTAACCAAATGACCTCCTCTTGCTTTGAAATTTAACATGTGATTAGATCTTGTTTAAAGCTTTTTGGGCAGATAAAGATTAAGTCATTTGGAGTTCTATAGCATTTTCTATGATTTTTCAAAGTTGACATCAGAAATTCGGATTTCAAAAAACACTGTTCATTTGGTCAGTTTGGAAATTGTGTCATCCGAGGGGCAAACGTAGTCCAATGGCTACGAAATTTTGTATACAGAAACTAGATGGTCACAGTGACTTGTAGGAACTAGAAGCACCTCATTTGGAGGTTTAGAGAGGAAGATATGCAAATTCGAAGTTCCTACCCAGCATCAGCACTCAGCCAGACCCGAGGTACTGTTTCATCAGTTTCCGGGAGTTTGACTTGATGAACTGATCTGGAGATATTTTTCCTCTCTAGATAACATCCACATCTTTCCATAGTGATCTCATTTGAAAGCATTGGATTTGTTTGGAATTAGTTAGAAATTTTCAAAATCCATATCAGTAAACTGTGACAGTAACAGGACCCCCTCTGACCAGTGGACGATTTCGGATGTCAAACGCATGATATGCGAGATATTGAGACTTCTACATATTTTTAGCATAAGGTAGACATCTTAAGATTTCTAGAATGACCGAGATCATGTAGTTATGATTTTTATATATTTAGTTTTGAATTTCCAAACTCAGCCCAGAAATGAAGCAAAATCTGCCGAAAACGAAATTGCATGTCTCATATCCCTTTTTGCTTTCCATGAGTTTAAAGCATATTTTTGGGATTGAAATAAGTCTTAATAGTGCAACTAAGCATGAGAATGTATAGAAAGAGCTCACCCGGTCCATGTGACATTAAAGTGGATATCTACTCATGCATAATACGATGTAGAAGGAACATCAAGTAGAGTGAATGATCTTCCTTGTATGCTTAGCATGTGTATATGAGTATGTAAGGCATGATGGGTATGAGCTAGAAGTTAAGGTGTTACAAAAGTTACATTAAAGGAGCAATCACGGTGGACCAAAAACAACAATAGAAAAAGACAAAATTTGAACCTTTTGTTTCCTATGTCAAACAAAATCTGTGAGTGATCAATTGGAGATAAGAAGAGAACAAATTAAGAGTCAACAATTTCATGCTTCAAATATATATGTGTGTGTGATTGCAAAATACTTACCACCTGATAAGAGGAAGGTATCCGTCCAGAGGAAAAAAAATAAGGCGAGAGAAATAGAAATAAACGAGGGTGATGACAGAAAAATATGGCAAGGTACCTAGTAGAGAGCTGTGATGCGATGCGGCAGAGACAAATGAAAAAAGAAAGGTAAGGGTTTTTCTCTTAATTAGATTAATTTAAGTTGGTAGAAAATATAAAATTTAAACACTTTTCTTATCTCATCTATATATATATATATTTTAAAATTCTTACTGGATATAAAATTGTTATCAAGATGACTTTAAAATTTTCAATTATTTAAAACTTAACAAGGTTTTTAAATTACTATCTCTATAATTTATTATCCTACTTTATTTCTAAAATATATTTTTAGTTTTATCTTCCATCATAGCTATACATATATTTATATATTCATAATTATTCATTTATAATTACTTATTCATTTTTTTTAATTTCTTAGGTTTCTTTTATCTTTTATTTTATAAGAAATTTCAAATAGTTTGTAATTTAATTACCCCATATTCTACCCCATATCCTACTCTTTTGGGCTTACTGCTTAATTTAATGTCTTCTTTAAAGACACTTCCAACACTCTAAATCCTAAACAAAAATTGGGATATTACATAATACATTATTAAAAAAGACATTACCAATTACACAAAGAATATAAAAACTCCCTAAATAAACTAATTTTGGTGGTAGTTTTTTCTAGATCATAACACTACACTTCTTAGTTAGTGTAATGATAGCATAGTCCTCCAACTTCTTCTTATTTGACAAGACCTCCTTGAAAAACTTCACATAGGTTGGCATTTGAGCTAATGCATATGCAAAAGGTATATTTACGTGAAGTTGTTTAAAAATATTAAGAAATTTATCAAACTACTTATCTACCTTTTGTTGCTTCAACCTTTGAGGAAATAGAATAGAAGGCATATATGCCTTGAGTAATGCTAATATTGGCAGATTAGTAGTTTCCTCTACATCTTTAATTTAAATAGAAGTGTTATACGGAGTCTCCTCAACCACTTCATTTTGCTTAATTGGTGCAGGAGTTTTGCTCATTTTTTTCCTACTTCTTAATATAATTACTTTGCATTGCTCCTTAAGGTTAACCTTAGTTTTGTTAGGCAAGTGGCCTTGAGGTCTAGTATTGCATGACCCAGTCAGCTACCTCAATTGCGTTTCTAAATTTTTATTATGAGTAGCTGATTGATCCAACTTGAATTTCAACCTTTCAAATCTATTAAAAGACACATTGCAAAATTTTTCAAATGCAGCCTTCCAACTTTGCTTATTATCATTATGAAATTAAACTCTTTCATTCCCAGATTGAAAAGTTAGTCTAGATGGTCTAACTTGATTTCCTAAATTCCCTATATGATGCTGGTTTTAATTTCCCCAAAACAAGTTAAGATGATTGCGTCATCCAAGATTGTAAGTAGCTGAATAAGGATTATTTTATGGTTTGAGATTGTTAGAGACATATTGTACTTGTTCAGACTTATAAGATTCTGAAAAGTTATTTTAGCCATCACTATATAGATGATCACCACCACAAAGTTTATAGTCTAAATATGATGAAAAATTTGAGATTTTATTGACACCAATCTGATCAAACCCCTTCAGAAGCATATCAAACTTAGAATCAATTTTGTTATTCAATGCATAAATGGTTTCCATTTCCATAACACTAAATGCTCTTATGTGTCTTTTACTGAGCCAATTATAATGGTTTGCAATCATCTTTTCAATAATATCAAATACTCCTTAGCACTAAGGGCTAGTAAGGATCTACTAGCAGTTGCATCCAAATTAACTTTGAAGAATTGCTTAAGCTTATTATAAAAAGTTTGCTCCAACATCCAGTCTTAAATATTACGATGTGGGCAATGCCTTTATAAATTCTCAAATCTCTTCCAAGTATCATATAGAGATTTCCCATCATGTTGAACAAAACTCTAAATGTTATTCCTTAATCTTTTTGTTTTGCCTTATAAGAAATACTTTCCTAAAAGTGCTAGTAAAGGTTATCCTATGTTTAAAAAGATTGAGCAAACATAGAGTCAAGCTATAATGCAACTTTATTCCAAAGGGAAAATGTAAAAACTCTAAGTCAAATTGCATTAGTGATGACCTTATTCATCTTGATAGTATCACAAATGCTCAGAAATCTAATCAAATGCGTATTGGGATTTTCCAAAACTCTACCTCCAAACTTATTCTATTGAATATTTAGATCATCCTTGATTTAATCCCAAGGTTGTTAGTTGTAACTGTCAAGCTAACTATATTGTTATTCAATCCATGTGCGCCTAGCATAGCATTCATTTACTAGTTAAGGCTCTTATGCAAACTTTACTCACTTGCATTTAGCATGAAGGATGCGTTCTAGTCTAGGTTTAGGCTTTAAAAGAACAACACTAAACGAGCAACTCATGATGTTAGACTACTAGAAAAGAAGAAATTACAAATCAACCCAATTGAAAAATTAAGAAAACAAAAGAATTTAATGAAAAATAAAATATCTAGATTAATAGGAAAAATATTTTAATTAATATTGAATTGTCTTCCGCAACAATGGCACCAAAAATTGTTATGCTATGATTTTACAAGTGTACAAGTTCTACAGGTAATAAATTGATGAGTATAATATTGTTCCTACTAGGAAAGAAATCAACTAATTATCAAAATTTATTTTATTATTTAGATTATCCAATTGAAATGAAATTGATAAATGTAAATTTTAAACAATAAGATATTCTAAACAAGTACTGATTATAAATTAAAAAGACTTTAAAATTTAGAATCCTCTCTTTATATCCTAAGTATCACTTAAAATGGACTCTTACAACTAAATTTAATTGGATTAACGACAATTTCACTAATATAAATGAAATTCTTTCTCGAAATAAATTACCATTCTTATACTAAGTCTATGTCTACTTTCGTAATCATACACCTAATGCAAATCCATTACATACATAAAATCAATACAAATATTCGCAAGCTACTCGGATGTAATTTATATATCTATAAAATTGTCATCTAAGCCTAATACCCTAGTGATTTATATTGCAATTAACCTTTTCAATCCTCATAATATATCAAATAAATGATAGTTAGCAATTCATGAACAAGAGAAAAATAATAATAAATTAAACTGATTAAAACAGTTACAAGAGAATTACAAATTCAACTCATTCAGTAAACAAATTCAACTAAACTCTAGATAAAAGATTTAGCTATACATAATGGAAATCAACAAACAACTAACAATAGAATTTAATAGATCCATGATTCAAAAGCTATGAAAAAGGGTGAAGAAGAAACTATTAGCAAATTTGAGTGATCCTTCGGTGCAAGTTTTAGATCTTATAAATCCTAGCATTTTCCTTTAAATATCCTCTCCTTATTTGTATATCTATTTCTCGAGGTTTCCTCCTTAGCCTCTTTTGTAAAAATCTTAAGTTGCTTGACAAAAAGTCCTCATTTTAATCAAACATGGGTTGCCCATATCAAAACCACCCAGTTACATGGCCTGCCTATGTTCAACTCTGGTAATTTACTTTTTTCCTGTTTCTCACATGGCCATGTGATTCCACATGGCCTACTTGTGTGTAGCATTGATGGTCAAAAGTCTCTTATTTTACATACCCATGCTTACAAACACAATTAGCTCATGTTTTTTGCTAAATGTGTTTGATTTCCTGCTATTTTACTTATACTTTTCTACTTCTAACTATTCCTTGTTACTTCCAATGTACAATACATAAAAACCTAAAAATTAGACTTAATATAATCTTAAGACAAGCATAACTATTTTGCACTTATCAAAATGCAAATGATTAATGGATCCAATTAGATACTTTTTATGACCATACTTAAACTAAAATACTTGAATTAACTATTTAAATTTTATTGTCTAGTTCTATCTCTTTGTCATCATTCTTGACAACTTCAATGTCTTTGTTATCTTTGATGAAGTCATCAACCAATAGATTGTCAAATAGGTTATGTATTTCACTTATACTAACCTCTTCCATTGGAGCACTGTCATCATATAAGCATATCTCTTTGTGGTTTACAAGGAAGACTTATAGTTTTGGAGACATATCTTCTTAATGGTAATCAATGGTAGTTGCTTCTTCTAGCATAAAACATTCTTCATTGAGTGTCTAAACTATAAAGAGTTTTGGTTTAACGTTGCAAGTCAACACCATTCACCAATTACTTTACTTATATTGAGTGAGCTCTTGTGTAGTACACTTGCTATTTATGCCAAGTCTAGTGATATGGAAGGTTGTTTAAAGCTTGACATCATCTAATTCGTACTTGTTGTTAAACTTAACTATATCCTCAGGGTCAAAACCAATGGCACCCAAACATTATTATTTCAATTTGAACTTTTAAATATGAGAACTTTATTATCTTTTCAAGGATGCCATAATAGTAGCCCATTCATTCTCACCACATATACGGTCCTTTTCTTGTGCCCCACTATTCATTAAATTATTATAATAACAATTATGCCATTATAACATTTCATTGCCTTTGATAGATTAGAACTTAAGAGTCAAATCATTGGATTATTAACCCTACTCATATTCACTTGGGGATGATTAAACAATTCAATTATAAGATAAAGAAATAAACATAGATTATTAGACATACAAATTACAAAGTAATTGAGTTAATATTAACACTTAGAAGTTGCTTTAGCCAATTAACAAATTTTGTATCCCAAAGCAACAATATTTTATTACTTGTAATGTTTAGATTTCCTTCTCTAATGTAAGTCTTCAAATTGTTTAAACTATGAAATTAATGATAAACATTAAATTTACAAGATTGTAAAAGGTACATAATGCATACTAACAAGTTTAATTAAAAGGTAAAATTACTAGAGATAGGGTTTATTTTACTATAGTTGACAAGAACATATGTCTTGACAACTTTAAGCACTTGGCCTCTAAGGAACCTATTACAAGATCTTTTGATAAGATAACAATAATATGTAAATACAAATAAAAACTTACTAGAATTTTCATGCCACCACCATCTTAATTTTGAAGAACTTAAGCCCATCTTATTTAGATGTAGCTTGAAATACATAAAAGCAATCACTCAAACTTAAGTTTGTCTATTCTAGTATATACTCCACATATAGATCCCTTGACTATAGCATTGTTCATCACCATTTTCTTTAAATACAACACACATTGCATAATACACCTATCCTATATAAGATTCTCAACCATAACCTTATATGGGAATTGCACTACTAGATGTTCCATATTATTGAAGAATGCCAGTATAAATATTTTTTTTCCACTTATACACTATTTGAACAACTAAAAATTCTACATTCTCCATGTCAAAACCATAGTGCTTAGTCACACATAATTTCTTTTTTTTTAAAAAGCTAAGTTTACCTAACACTCTTTATATGGCAGTCATGGCTTTTCATTCCATATATCTTCCTGTTGTCTATATTGATGTAACAACCAATGTTTAAGGCATACCTATCAAAAAATTCCAACTATTAGATCTACTGGCACATTATCTTCCTTTAGGTGCATTAAGCACATATGAAACTTGTAATTTTTTACATTGCCCATCCTCAATGATCAACTCCATGATAGGTTGTTTGCAAATAAACTTCCTATATACTTTCTTGCATTTTCATTGTAATTTGTCTTACTTTTTATGTCCAAATGGTGTTAAGAGTATTGTTAAACATGTTCTTCTCAATGTACATAACATCTAGATTATGTTTATCAAGTTGGTACATTAAAAAGGCAATTCTCAAAATATAATTTTCAATCAATGTTAAACCAATGTCTTCCAAACACTTTTCATAATGATGTGTTAAATTAATGTACCCTTCCATGAATTCATGAGTATACAAGTGTTGTTCTACCAAAAAAGAATCCATCCTAATAAATTTCTTGCATTTTGCATAAGGACAAGGATGATAGCTTAAATAATCCACCACGTTAAGGCTTTCATGAGCAAACTTAAGGAAATCATTAGCCCTATCTTTAGATTCTATAGTTACCTAACCATTGATCCCTCATTTAAAACATTCAACTTTAGTTTGGTCTTATACTTGCTAAAATTCATTTTAACTTATACATTTAGGAACTTTTTGCAAACAATTTATCGTGTACAACTTCCTCTTTTTTATCATAACAAGGCATGGCCCTATCCTGTTCAAGAAATGACTTTTCTAACCATAACTTAATAACACCCATAAAAATCTCATATCCTACAATTAATAAAATTTGAGTAGTATTTCCCTTCGGTTTCCTAAGTGCATGACTTTAGCAAGGTAACGTCCACTTAATCAAGTATACTCCTGAAGAACAAAAAGAAATGTAATAGCATAGAATTTCACCATGTACAAGATATGATGTTTTCATAGGTATTATAATTTAAGTGGAGGAAAAGACTCTTCCCAAACTACTCAATATTGAACAACTCAAGATTCTATACAATGACATGTAGCTTGAAAGGTTCATGTGCTCAATTGTATTGAATCTTAAATAGGAAACTAAGGTTTTAACATGACTTGACAATTCACAACAATCCTAATTCACAATTGAGAATCCTAATTCAAAATCCCAATTTAACACTAAATTTCAAATCTTTAAATCATACAAGCACATACCAATCCAAAGCCATGAAGAAATGAAAATGGATGCTCATGCATTTTTATGATGTTAAACCAAATATACTAGTAAGAAACTTTGGGGGGAAAGAAACTCTAACTTTGGATTGCAATTTAGACTAAAAAAGCTTTGCCACAAAACTAAATATGCTACTAAGCAACTTAATCACAAAATTTCACACAAAGTGACCACATCATTAATGACAAAATACTAGCAACAATTTCAGCATTATTATTTTTTTAAAAAAATGAAACAAATGAGAACTAACTAGGAATAGGGCAATATACAAAAGCATTGAGATCCTACAACAAACCAATTTCACCATTTCTTAGTATCACTAATTGTAATTCAAATTTAAATCTAACTTGTGGGTTGCATAAAGCATCTAATAAAAGTGGTTTACAAAGCACTAAAAAGACAACACTACTAATCACATATTATTATAATAAAAAAGCAAATTAATCAATATCAAAGTGTTGTGTTACAAAAAGTTTTACGCAAATATATGTAGCTTACAAGTAATATAATGATAAGTAAATTATCATTCTTACAATAATTTGTTATTAAAATAGTTGCTGAGTACTAAAATTCACTGCATAATCTCAGCCAAGCCAACAATAAATGAAAATGGAAATAAAAATATATTAAAGACATAAAAATTAGAAAAATAGAGAGAGAAGCAATTCTAGGCTAAATTGGGGAATAAAAGATTTAGAATTATGATTCTTTTAAGTATTGCATAGGAAATTAATTAATATTTCTTTATTTTATTCTTAATAATAATCTTTACTAACCTAAGACTCTAAATTACCTACAAACATATTTTGAATTACCTATGGGCCTTCCCCTTAAGTTAATTTATAATCTTTTATACAATTGATTAAGACACATGATTAAAAATGGATTCTAATATGGCTATATGAGGCATAGGTATACTTATCCTACAAGCGACTTAGTCCACTCAATATCACAGGTTTCATGACTCACATTTCTTAATTCATGGTTTAATCCTAAAATCTTTTTTTCCAAGTTCATTTAAGTTACTCATATCATCTAATGGTTTTCACATATTTAAGAGTATCAAGAACAGAAATCAAATAAGCAAATCATACATTAATTGCAAGTAAAGAGAATAATTATAACTTAATATATAATAGGATTCATCACAATCCCAAAACAATAATCTTAACTCATAGTTACAAGAATAAATAACATTAAAAATAATGCATCATCTAAATGGGTGAAGCAATACAAAGAAAAATAATGGAAGAAGATAAAAACTAAATTAATCAATGAATCTCCCCCAAACCCAATCATTCCTCCTATCCATTAAAGCTTCAAAGTTGCCTTTTTCGCCTCCCAAATAGCCTAGAAGTTAGCATCCTCTCCAAAACCCTCAAAATCCCCCTTTAAAACCAACAAATAAAGCCTCAAAAACAACTTTGTGCTAAGTTTTCGATCTGGCTCCATAATAGAAATTCTTAGTATTTCAGTCATGACTAAAACTTTACAATTGCAACCAGAACCTTCTCTGGTCACAACTAAGATTGTCCAATCATGTTTAGGACTCAGCACTTGTAATTTGCAATTTTTTTGTAGTTATAGATCTAGGTTTTCTTGGCTTTTGGCTCAAGTCACCAAAACTTTTTTATTTGCAACTTTTAACTTACAAAAACACATGAAATTAGTTAATTACAATTTATGAAAGATTAAATCAAAATCTAACATTTATACTACTTAAAAATGCAATTAAACATATTTATGCATCTTAATTGAAATTAGAACTAAAATACTAACTTTCATTCCTTAAAACCTAAATTAAACCAAATTTAACTCCTAAAAACATACCAAAAAGAACTAAATTGTTGAAAGTTAACACAAAGATCAACAATCCAAGTCATGGGATCATCAATACGTTGATGATCCACCATTTATACATCATAGGCAAAGCAAAGCTTTCCTCAACCTTCAGCATAACTAATTCAAAATAATAATAATATTATTAATAAAATAAAGGAAGGTTTCGTGCCAGTGAGAATGGATCATGGATAGAGTCGACTAACTAGAGACTGATAACGATGAGGCCAAAGGACCGTAGCAAGGGCGTGTGGATGACGACAAGGGCAGCAATCCGCAACAAAGAGAAGGTGCAATTTTCAAGAGAGAGAAAGAGAGATCAAAGAGGGGAGTTCTGATTCAAGGCATAGGGATTTCACTTTAAGGGATCAATGGGGTATTTAAGCCCTTATTGATCCCTCATTAATAATATATTTTCTTAATTAATAAGGAATTAGCAAGGAATTGATCCCTTGCAAGTTTTTTTCTTTTAACAATTAATCGTAACAAGGGAAATCTCTATCTTGCCACTGTATTAATAAGGAATGTATGACTTGGGAAGGAAAATATTCTCTCGCTAAGTCCTCACAGATTTGGTGTGAGCATTCATCCACCCCCCCCCCCCCCAAAAAAAACTTAAAGGGAACAAGCGAGGGATTTATTATGCCTCGTTAGTCACCCCCTCTCCCCACCTCCCCCCCAAAAATTGGTTAGCAAGAGACAATATTCCTCTTGTTGAAGTCTCTTAATAATTCTACTTTTTTTTTTTTGTAGTTACATAGATTTAGTCTCAACCCTTCCCCACACAAATGGCACGCAAGAAATTTTCGGGTAAACAATTTGAGAAAAGTGACTCTCACACCGTCCAAGAGATCTAACAACCGCACACTAATTAATTTCAATATAATTAGTACTTGACCCTAGCCAAAAGGACAGAATAACGTGTACAGCCAAGCATCAGAGCAGAGTCTCAAGTTTCAACAAACACCTTCCTAAATTCTGGTACTAGAGCATGCATACATTTCAAATCTCAAATTCAGTTGTTTATATATTTATTTATCCAGGCTCATAGGGCCATTGAGCTAGCAGATTGTTTGTTAAACTAGGATAACTAATTCTCTCAGCGCATGTACTATATGGACCAAGCAACTTTAATATTAATTATTTTTTGAGTTCTTCTTGATATAAAATTTAATTGATTTTATAACTAGTTGGTACGATGATATCAGATTTATAAATGATTTTATAAAAATGGCGTGCTCCATCGTTTCATTGACAAGAAAATGAGTTCCATTTATCCTTATAATTCGTCACTTTCTGAAGTGTGCACATGTTACTGCCTCCATTGTGCGCTTGTCCCTTTTTAGTTCCTCACTTTATATGGTAGTGGTGGAGGCCCCTCCTAATGCTTACTAGTGCATGTAGTACTCATGGATCGATTGAAGAATCCCACACCTTTCAACATCAAACTAGCTATGTGATTCTATTCTTATTCTTCTTCTTCTTCTTCCCCTACCATTCCCCCAAAATAAATATATGTGACGTTTGTAAAGGCCTGCTGTGAAAATTGTCAGGTTTTATATGCAGAGAAGGACATACACCTTTCAACTTCTCTATATGGGAAATCGCAAGTTTCACCCCAAGTTTTCTTTTTATTGATCCGAAAAAACAAATAGAATTATTTTATACAATTTCTGATGGTGGTTGACAGTTGAATTTTTGGAAAGTTATGATTGTCCTTGATTTGATCGGAGGGAAGAAGAAAAGGGTCCTTGTTCATGCAAGAGTGTGGGGAATAGTTTTGTAATTATCATTAGAATCTTAGGTAAACTAGACAAGAGTTGTTGTCAAAGTTGCAATTAAGGGCCATAGCAACTTGCCTTTTGAGTTTCGGTTTGGACCCACTGCAGATATAAAATTAGCATCTATCCTTGGTTTGGTAACTCTGTGCTAAAATAATTTCAATGATGAGTTTGACCAAAAAGCAATTCACGCTCCTCATTTGCCATACCCCATAGCTTTTCTATTTTTGAACTATTTTTAATAGATGAAATGTAGGTGCATTTAGTTAGTGATCAAATCTGACTAGTATATATTTTTTTCTAAAGCGTTAATGATGTAAAGTTGTGTTATAAAAAGTGCGTGTGTGTGTATATATATATATATATTATTTTATTGAAAAATATAAAATAGACATCTAAGAATTATAAATAGTCTACTTTTCATTTTTTTTTTCATGTTGAGGCAGGTAGGCTATCAATTCTCAAAGACAATATTAGGGTTGTGGCTTGTATGAGGACAAGTCTTTCATTCAACGTAATTTTTAGTTTTTGACTTCTGTTAAGTAAGAAATTCTTGAAGATACTTTGCTTACCTAATTAATTAACATTATGAATTTATTTATAAACATTAATTACTTTAGGAAATTTTTATTTCTTGTATGGTATAATTCTTGAATATACTTTGCTTACCCAATTAATTAGCTAATATATGAATTTATTTATAAACATTAATTATTTTATTTCTTTTATGGTCTACTTTGACGGGCGCCACATTGGGGTATTTATGGAGACATGCCTTTATTTATTTACTTCCATCGGAAACGGATGACCAGGATTAGGAAATTACCACTTACCACAACCTCTTGGTCATGTGGTGTGCCATCATTGGATGATAAAGATACAAAATAGTTAATTTGGTCAATCGGTGTCTCATTATGCTTGTACAACAATATAAAGCACCCAAAAAAGGTTGGTAAAATGTTGCTCAATCAATCCTGATCCTGATCAATAATTTATTTTGAATCTCTTGGTCATATTTGGTATTCCACCCCTAATAGCCATTATATAAATTTACATGCTAGGTTAGGGTTAGGGTTAGAGTTAGTCACCAACAAGCACTGATACCGTAGGCTTAAATGATCATTTAGGGAATCCCAGTGCTATTTCTACTTCTACTACATTAAACCCAAAGGGAGAGGATGAAGAAGGTTATAACTAGAGTTGGCAACACAGTGGTTCGAAATATTCGATACGGGGAATGTCAAAAGAATCATGCAGCTTCCATTGGAGGGTATGCTGTGGATGGGTGCAGAGAGTTCATGGCTAGCGCAAGGGAGGGGACAAGTGGGGCTCTTACATGTGCCGCTTGCGGCTGTCACAGGAATTTCCACAAAAGAGAAGAGCAAACTGAGGTCGTCTCTGAGTACTCTACTTCTGCCTAATTCTGCTACCTCAACCCAATAAAAACAAAACATATATATATACGATTAATATATATAGCTTCATGAATTTGTGTATGGGATATATATTATTATTGAATTCTAATGGTCTTGATCTTAATTCCCTTGGTTTCTCGAGTGTGGATTACCCAACAGATTTGATTCTTGATTTCTTGCGAAGAATATTTGAAACTTCAGATTTTCAGGGTATGTTTTGTAATATTATTATATATATCCAAGTGATCTATTCTCTTCTTAATTTGCTTGCCATTGCTTTTAATTTCTTCATCTTCTTCTTTTCTTTTATGTATCCTTTTTTAATGTTTCGCCACTCTGGCTACATCAATATACTCAAGTGCAAATTAAATAGCAGATAATCTTAATTAGTGTAATCAATTAATTGGAAGCCATATGGTTTTTTCTTTTTTGTCTTATGGATTGAGGGGGGAACAAGCCAGTAATTGTTAACACCCACTCCTCTAGTAGATAGGGCAAAGATTTCCTTGTTGCTTGTCTATAGTATTGCATTTAATTAATAAGCAAATTAGCTGTCCAATTTCGAGTTAATTATATCATATCTAAATGCCTCTCACTCTCTGACTGGTGGGTTATCAATAGCACCCTGTGCAATCAAATTAGCTTGGTCAAGCTTTGCATATACTAGCTAGCAAGCCAAGAATATAAACTGTTTCTATCTATTTATAGTCTCAAATTGGATATATGTGCATCTTTCATCCGTATACTGCTTACTTGGTCATTTAGCTAAGGACGTGCATTTCTAGCAGTTTGAAACCTTGAGGCATAGAAAATATTTGTAGAAAATGACTAAGTCAGAGTCAGAAAGGCTTCTCAAATCAATAACATTATGGAATGAGATAGGTTCAGTTATAACTTCAAGTTATAGATTCTGCAGAAATCGAAATGATATTACTGTGCATGATATATATTCATCCTTCTTATGTTCTCATGGGCAAGGAAACAGGTTAGTGTCTATATATTTGACAAGATAATTATCTTTGTCCAAATCACTTAGCATTTGAAATATATTATAATTCCATGAAGGCCCACCTCTATCCCATCATGTCAGGGATATATATCAGTTAATATTATTAATTAAAGTTGTCTAAAAGTTGAGCCGAAAATCTTTATATATAGTTGAGAAGTTACTAGCCTCTCTTTTTGGGATGATCAGTGGTATTAGTTACAAACAATAAATAAATGTCTTCAATAAAGAAAAAAGGGAAAGCACATGATGCACATCCAATATATAGCTTAATAGTTGGAAGTGGCAAGCACCTGCACCATCAATCTTTAGCCTTGTGATGTATGGGCATTTGAGTTGATTATTACTTGTTTGTAATCGATAAAGCATATATATATATATATATATACATATATATTAAACGCACACATTCCAATAAATTAACCTAACTTAACTATTGATTTTGAGTGTAAACTAGCACTGATCTCTGCCCTATTATGGGAGAAAAAGATATTTGTTTCTATTCTTGTTGTGAGGAAACTGACTTAATTAAGGCCAATAAAAACCACTCAATGTGGTGTATGACAATTTTTTGTTTTTTATACCAGCTATAGGGCTTTGCTGAGTAGTGAATACCTTCTACAGGGCCGTCAAGTATTTTAAAAGATATTCTTTATTCGGAGTGGACAATATTAGATGGCAGACATAACCAATTAGTAACTTAGTCACCCCACCTTTGTATACCGGTATATATTGTAGGGTCCGTCAAGAAATTAAAGTTCGCCAAAAAACTATATTAAATCATTCATACGATTCATGTGAGGAGTCCCCTAATTAGGCATAGATGCATGGTTGGCCTTAAAATATTGTCCATGCCATGTCTTGGAAAGGTAAGTGTGCATGTCCTTGTTTTGTTTGCTGATTCTCATTTCTGTTGTACATCAATTTGGCCATTCTGCAATTTCATGAAAAGCACAAAAATTCCTTTTGTTGAGTCATGCGCTGTGTTGTCCAATATTTATATGTCCTATCGTATATATTAATTACTTGAGAAAAGCATATTAGCCTCCACAAGTACTTAGCATGAGCTATATATAGTTAACGAGATTTTACCTATATAGTTATGATAAATTGAAGGAGAAATTTGAATTAGAAGTAAATGGGTGATGAAATAGAGGGATCTGTTAATAAGTTTAATTAAATTTTGCTTTGGAAAGAAAGAAAGAATTTTCAGTACCCATATGCAAAGGATCTCTAGTATATGATATACCTTGGGAATGCTACTTGCATTTTATATAAAGAGAATTTCATATATATATATATATATATATTTGTTTGTCCAGACTATGTGTTGTCACATGTATAGGACCTAGGTAATGTGTCTTTATTGTTTGGAAGGTTTCAAGCTATTTTCGCTTGTGTCATATATCCAGCATGCTGCTGTAGTAACTAGGAAGGTTCAATTTTATGCCAATAACAGCACTGCATACTGATGAGATTTCCTCGATTATGATCGATATATATGCTGATGAAGCTTCAAGTGTAAATAAGGACAGATTTTTAGTTTGTTTATTAGTTTTTTCAGTTTATATCGGCAGATCAAGTTATGATTCTCTCCTTATATCATGAACATATTATCTGCCTAGTGTCTTTCATCAATTAATTACACTGCAATTGAATAACGATCGACCCATATCCAACCGCTTTTAGCATTTTTTTTAACCCTGTTGCCTTCTCTGCATATTATAAAGTATTAGAAATTACATGATAGAAGGAACTTAGAAATCAACCTCTGATACGCAAAATATAGAAAAGAAAAGAAATCAGAAAAATAATGTAATGCAATATATCCATTTATTAACATAGTTAATGATCATTTTAAATCAAACTAAAAATATTAATTTAAGCATGACAGTTGCAGATTCTTATTTAAAATTAAGCATGGTGGTTTCAATCACTTAATTAGCTAGTGTCTACTTTGCTTTCCCTTTTCTCTCTGGGGCACTTGACCTTAACCTCCATGTCACATGGGTATGCGCATCATAATGGCAATTATCTATTACCACAAAGAGCATTAATGAATGTTTGTAGAGTGGCCAGCTGGGCCCTAACTATTAATTTAAGCTTTTAGATTTTAGGATGGGGCTGAAAATGTCCTATTTAAATATGGGTAAAATTTTTTTAGTCCAATCCAACTTTATTAAGGCTTAAGGTCAATTTTATGAGTAAAAGGAATAGTGAATTCTAAAGACTGGCTTGATAGTAGGCCCTAATAATGAGAATTGTTATTTAGGATCATTCTGGCTCTAATTGGCCATAAGGCTATAAGGGTCGGGGCTAAAAACTTGTCTTAAAAATGGGATATCAATTTGTTAGTTTAATCTAATCTTTTAGGGGACTAAAAACTTAATCCTAAGAGTTTTCCCTAACATAAAGGGATAGTTAGGGAAATCCTTGACAGATGACCCTAAAAAACGCTAGATTTTTGTTTTTGTTTAATATAGTAATATAATATATTTTGGGTGTTTGTAAATATACAAAACCATATTTAGTGATTAAATGATTTATTTATAAGAGTTGATGAGAGGATCAATCAATGACTTATTATTTGATTATACATATACATAGGGGTACCAAATAAGAAGAGTGATATTAGATGAAAGGTGAGACGAATAAATATTCCTTTAATCACAAATTAATGATTTAGATTAGTGTAAAAATTAATAATACAAAAATTAAAGAAAAAAATTATTATATATTTATAACGGTTTTTATATTAATATCAACTACTAATTTATAATTTAAAAGTAATAATTATCTGTCTCACCCTTCATATAACATCACTCTCCCTTGATACGCTTCTTATATTTGAGACAAAATATACTAAATGAATTTTCCACTCAATAAGAATAAAGATCATATTGATGGGTATATTATTCTTCACATTTATATTCTTATGGTTACAGAAGATGATAGACATTTTTCACACTTAAGTGTAATATATATATATATATATGTGGTAGTTAGATGAGTTTATGGACAAAGTCCAAATTCCAAACTAAATTCCCTCTTGGATTTTCTCCCATTTGTTCATGACAAAACATGTACACTCGTCATATAATATTCTATGTAGTCCCTCTTAATTGTGGGTGTCATTTCAACTTAGCTCCTTATGCCATATTCTTTTGTTTCTTTAACTCATTTTGGAAAACCCACTCTTTTTGAGGACGCACAGTCGCCCAGCAAGTAAAGGATGCAATCAAGGTTTTTTTTGCCTTTATTTTTAAATAAATTTTAAGAATGAAAATAAACATAGTAATTATTAGGTTAAAAATTTAAATTGTGAAAAGAAAATTTATATTTTAAAAATTTTAATTATACAGTATAATTAAAATTTTAAAGTATAATTTTTTTTACATTAAATATAATTTATCTTCATTCTTAAAATTTATATCCTAAATAAAAAAGATTTAAAATAAAACTGCATCGACTACTGTGGCTGGTGTTTTGACTCTTTTTGGGGGCTTGATTTCGGTATAGCATCTAAAGAACAAAAAGGGAAAAAATGAAGTTCTGGTACTTGTGGCCAGGCAAAGCAGATGTGTTATGTTGGCGGCCCCGTATGTGATGGCGGTTGGATGTCGTTTAAATCATTGACCGAGACAGGAAAGATGTCGTTTAAGTTATCCAGGGTGGGCCCTTTTCGCTCGGTGGGCCAACTCACATGACGATCGTTCATAGCCATCCCCTTCGACGCCTGAGTCCTTTAGCTCAATCGAACCACACTCTTTTTTCTCCAAAGGATTAAACTAGGATCGTAGCTTCAAAAATTAATTTAAGAACCTGTTCAGAATGTAAAATATAAAAAATAGATATATTCATTGAGAGAATTAATAAAAAATAAAAAATAAAAATAACTCTTATATCTTTATTTTGAATAAATAATAATAATAATAATAGATATCATACAAAAACTATATAAAAAACTTATCTTTATATAACACATGCCAAAAGCTGCCTTAGTAATTAAAAAGATGTATTGTTCATTTTAACTAGATCACTTGTATATGAAACAAATATTAAAATTTGCTTGTGATCAAGTCTAATTAAATTGCATCACTAAAGTGTACTCAAATTTTACTTTGATTATCTACAAAAAGGATCATTTAAAAAAAGAAAAAAGAAAAATTCAACTATTCCTTCACACTAAATATCGCCACTCAATCCAGTGATCTTTTAACATCTCACTCTCAAAAGAAAGAAAATTAGTGATTAGAGTTGTTAATAGTTATATGTAATCGCCCGTTCAGTCCATGTATGGAGTTATATATATTTTTACTAAGATATTCATCCAAAATCAACATAGTTAACTACAAACTGCATTGTTTTGTTTTCCAATAATGTGGCTTTTCATATTTAATTATGTAGAATTTAGTTATCGAGAAAAGAAAAAAAACCAAAATTCGTTCTTTCACACCAAATATACGATCACCGAATCCAATGATGTATTTGCATCTTGCCCTCAAAACTGAGAGAATGAGTGACTAGAGCTATTAATGGTGATACGTAATCGTTAAGTCCACATATGGAGTTTTTTTTTCACTAAAGAATTTATCCAAAGTCGACATAATTAACTACAAGTTACATTATGTTGGTTTCCAATAATGTGGTTTTTCATACTTAATTATGTAGAACTTGGAGGAGTTTTTAAGTAAAATAATTTCACATGTACACTTAAACGATTACTCATTACTTTCAACTTGTGTAAGTGACTTAATATTTTATCAAATTTGGGAGTAGGATATATGTTAATAGAGGGACTGGTGTATATGACCTGGTGTATATGTATGACCAAAATAAAAATCTATTTCATCACCATTAATGAAAAGCAATTACTATTGTATAAAGGAAATTAAAATAATAATAATAATAATAATAAGATTAATAATGTTAGGACAACTTAAATCATATTTCATTTCAAGATAACAAGATTAATCAGATCAAAATTAAAACAAGTATAATACACCTTTTTTGTGGCTCAGTTCAAAATTAATTTGCTCCCATGTAGAAAATGTCTTGTTCAATTCCTGTAGAGCATGTCTTGTTATTACTTGACTATTTTGTGGTATTTTTAATCGTAATTTTGTCATAAATGATCATATGAAAGTTAAAATAATAAACAATTTAATTGTTAAAAATATGTTTGCTTATATTTTGAACATTCTCATAGTCTTTGAAGACTATTATTAGAATTAAGTTGATATTTTAAAATTAAAATTGCTTATTTAATCTCAATAATAACCTCAAAATCCTTTAACAAATTGATTTTAATTATAAGGGGTTAAATGCAATTAATCCTTAAGAAAAAAGCCTAGAGAGAGAGAGTAAGAAGGCCTACTAGGGAGAATTGTAAATAAACTTGGTTATTGGTTAAAAAATCTGTCCAATCCAATAAGTCTGATGTGAAAAAATTGATATAAGTTTAGATAATGTAGTCCAAATAAAAAACAAATCCATTTAGAAAAATCTAGTATGTAAAATGAGTTGGGTTTGAGTTTTTTTTTTTTTTAGTTTTCACTTGGTTAAAATTTTTAAATTTAGATAATAGGAGCTTATGACAATAGAGTTAATAAATTAAGAGTTTAGTACAATTTTTAAAATTAAAAAAATTGACATTAAAACAAATTATTAAAGAAGGTAAGTATGATTTTTTTAAAATTAAATGAAATATTGAAATTAAAAACAAAAGTTAGAGTAGTAAGAAATATTACGCTGATTATTTGTAGTTAGTGTATTGTTTTCTTACCATTCATTTTTCCTTTTGTGATAGATGATTATTACTTTAGTCTTGAATAAAAACGAATGAGTTGGAATTAAATTACCTTAAAAGTTAATTTAGCATATTACATAAATATAAAAAATAATTTCAAGTTTATAATTTACTATTTATTCATAAATAGTATTAATGTTTTTATTGCTAGCAGTTGGTCCATGTCAATATTCTTTTAATTTTACTTTTAAACAAAACTAATACCTTCATATTTTGAAAAAAATATAATAATATAGACGGATTAGGTTATACTATTTTGCTCTAAAAACGAGCTGAACCTGAGCTAAAAAAGCAAAAGAAGAAATTTAAGTTAAATTTGAATTCAAATCAAATTTTAAAACTTCTATGTTTACAAAGATCCAATCCCATTTTTAAAAAAATCTAAATTGTGATACACACAAATAAAATGTCAAATAGAATAAAGGGATATGAATTTCATATACTTTATTTCTTTCTCTTCCTAATAAAATAACATTCCATGCAAGAGAAGATTTGTTTTGCTAATTGTAAAAGCCTAGAGAAAGTAGGGTTGAAGAAATGGAGATGGGAAAGCACAAGTTCGACAAAGGGGCTTGGGTGACAGCACATGACGCCCTCTGCTGTCTCTCTCACCGAATCATTGCCGCAAGCCTTTCCCTCTGCAATTTATTTGTACCACCCTATCATTATCCGGACTGGAATCTTCTGCAATGAGATCTCAATACAATACTCGGCATATATAAAAGAAAAAAGGTGAAATTTATGAAAAAAATAAAAATATATTTTTAAAAATAAATTAAATTTTATGAGATATCTTAAAAAGAACGTAGAAAGAATTATTTTTAACTGCACCATCTTTCCATATCCTTTCGCCACGTCACCAAAGTACGTTTCATGCTGGTCTCTCTGTGCCCCCACGCACACTATCTTTTTCCCCTTGACCCTACCTTGCGAACAACGTGTACGTTTTATTGCGCTAGGGCAAATGAATGCGTTCTGATTCATCGACTTTACTTGGCAATGGAGGCCCACGTGTTCTCTTTTGCAGTTTGCTCCAGAATTTTGGGCCCCACTATTAACTAACTGCACATGCGACGCTTTCTCCAAATTACCACTTTGTCCTTCTCATAATTTTCATCACCATATCCCATATTTTTTATTTTTCTCTTCATTTTTGGAAATACCCATAATACAATTATTTGCTTTATCCTAATTATTTTTCTCATTAATGCGTGTCCTCTGCTTTTTAGTTCATGGCTTCCCTGCCCAATCTGCAAAGAGAAAGCATTATATATTTATATCCTTATTATTAAGTTTTCAATTAAAATATAATAAATAAATAATTTTTTAATTAAAATATGATAAATATATAATTTTTATAGATAACTATAAGTTTTCATTTAAATCATATTTTTTTAAAAAAATTATATATTTATCATATTTTGATTGAGAAACCTAATAATTAAAATATAAGAAATTGTACATAAATTTAGTCTAATTTCAAATATTCCTTCTTTTTTCTTCAAAAATTTAAATTATAAAGTGTAATATTATCATATGTCTTTAATATGTGATATTTTATATCTCACTACTTGTCAAGTTCAAAGAGACTAATAAAAAGAAAACTCAAGTTCAAATATATTACTAAAATTAGTGCTTCACATATGCTAATTTTTTAAATTTTATTTTGATGCTTTTTTGAATAAAAAATAATTTTTACTAATTCTTATTTTAGTAGAATACAGCAGTAGAAAATTTAATAATTTCTCACTTTCTCACATTATTTTAATGTATCGCCCTCCCACATCATAATTTACATTTTTCTTCTAAAAATATTATTTTACTTTTTTTATAGTAGTTGTGAAATCAAAGGGCACCAAAGAACAAAAAAGAAATTCATAATTGAAATGTCTTAATTTACTACATATTTTCCTTCTCATTTTTTTCTTTTTCGGGGGCAATATCAAGTTGGCCATTTGCATATAAAAGAAAAGAAAATTTTTTATTAAATAGTTTTGCCAGAAACTAATATATTAATTTTAAAGAGTAAAATTATAAATAATGGGCATTGAATGGTGCACGACTTTCAACTAGGCGTTGTGATGGAACCAATGGGGGATAAGATAGCAATAGTGGTGCAACAAGCTTACGTTACCATACAACTAAAAAGGCGTACCTAACCTAATAATAATTAATAACAACACATAGTGGAATCCAAAACTTCAAATTATCCAATCAAACTTAACCACGTCTATTTATAGCCCATTCAACCTCCCCTTCTACATCAACCTCTGTCTCTGTGTGTGTGTAATTGAAGAGTTTTGTAGCTTTCTGTGTGCTGAAAATGGCCATAGCTAAGCTTGTCTGCGTTCTGTTTCTAGCACTCCTCTCCGTTTTCATGATCCCAACCCAGGTCCAATTTCACACTCACTTGTTGTGTGTCTCAATTCTCAAACTAATCTAAAATGGGCTCTATGATTTCTGCAGGTTATGGCAAAGAATGCACATCAACTAGGCACTACTCTCACTGTGAGTATCTCTTCAGTCTTCTTCAGGCTCGTGTTGTGTACACTCAAGTATTCTGACTAAAATTTTGTGCATTTTTCAGGGGAATTATGGACCTGGCAGCCTAAAGGGCTACCGTAAGCAATCTTATTTCACCAAGTTCTTTATATTGTTCATCAAGAACCATGAAATTGAATGTAACATAATGTAATGAAGTCTTTTGCTTTATGGAATCAGAGTGCCCATCTCAATGCTCGAGAAGATGTAGTCAAACACAGTACCACAAACCATGCATGTTCTTCTGCCAAAAATGTTGTGCCAAGTGCCTCTGTGTTCCTCCTGGCTTCTATGGCAACAAATCTGTCTGCCCCTGCTACAACAACTGGAAGACCAAGCGTGGAGGTCCCAAATGTCCTTAATTACTCAACTCACAACTATATATATACATATATATATGAGAGAATATGTATGACTAATGTTTTATTTTTCCGGTAGCACCTATGATTGGCTCATCCATATATAAAATACAGTATAACCATCTTGTTCCCTGAAATTATACGAAATTAGTTTGATCATTTCATGAAACCTATCATAAGGCTAATTTATGGAAACCCCAGCAAGTATTATAGGGTTTTCACTTATAAATTACTGTCATTGTGTGTAAATATATATATATATATATATATATTGCAGTAATTGTCTTTTGTATAATGTGAAGTATGATATCTTAAGTGGTCAATGAGATCTAGAGATCCAATATTCAATCTTAATTTAATTCTAATTTAACAGTGCATTTCCCAATACTTACGCTACTTATAGAATCTGCCAGATGCACCAGAAGCAGTGCCACTGTGCAAACTTTCAAGAGGTTGGTAATATTTAATTATTCATAAGCATTAAACATTTGACATGCCGATAAATAAAAAAAAATTAAGTATATTTAATTTACATATGACTGTGTTTTTATGATTCTAAATCCTTTGCTGCTTTGTGTAGTGCAACAAAAGTTTAAAAAAAGTATATAAAGTTTTTTTAAGAAAAATAGAATGGCTTTCTTGTAAGGGAGCATTGCATGCAGCCTTTATGGTGCTAAAAGTATAATAGATCATCGGGATTCATGTTTTTACATCTCTACCCATTTATTTATTGATTTGGTATACATACACAATTGACTTTAAAAATTTTCTTAAAAAAGAATAATTGAATATAAATATATAAGTCCAGACCAAAAACGCAAAGCATCAAATTTTCTTTTTCTTTTTTTTTCATTTTGTTTTACGAAAGGCTTACTTTTTTGGGCTGCAAGAAGTTTACAAAGTAAAACTTGGGCCATGTGTCATGGACAATGGGCTGCCATATATGGAGACGAACAAACCGCACCCACTAACAAGTCCAAAAAACAAAATGGTGGGCCAAGCCATCAAAAGGAAAAATACAAAACAAATAAATATTAGTGGCAAAAGCTGAATAAAAACAAAGGAAGGACTCGTAGTTATTCTCCATAATATCGTGTTTCGTCTGCACAAAGCTAATGAAAACCTCCACCCAACAAGCAAAATAGACAATGTGATTAAGACGTCCTATCAATACCCAAAAAGAAGAGGTAAAAAGATTCTTCGCAAGAAAAGTCATATTATTATCCTGTGGGTTGACAAACTCATCAGCTTAGGAATTTGGATTAAAGAATTCCTAAATATGCTTTGTTTTGATATGCACATGGAAAAATTGTAAATAGCATGACTTAGTAAAATAAAAAATGTTCCACTAGTCTATTGTAGAGGATGGCCCATTATATAAGAAAAGAGAAGAAAAAGAATGATGTATAAAAATAATATAAATGACGAAAGACTTCATCCACGATTAACAGGTGTCATGTCCATTTTCTGCATGAACTAACTGGAACGGAAATGGAGAAAATCTTCAACCCGAGTGCGGATTCAATCCATTTTAAACGTCAATTGGATAATCATGTTTATTAAATTATGTCTGTTCATTTTATTTTGTAGAGCTTTGTATGGCACGTCAACTCATTTTGATCTATTAATATTAATATTAATTTTAAAAAAATTATATTTTAAAAATTTTAATTGTAAAAATACAAAATTTTATTATGAAAAAAAATTTTAACAATAAGGACCGAAAATTATAATTGTAAAGATTAAATTTTAATTCTGAGGACAAATTTTTAATTTCTTAGATTTTTAAAATAATTTTAAAATTTAAGGTTATTTATTATAAATATTTTTTATACTTACAATTTTTATTTTTATAATTAAAATTTTTATAGTATAATTTTTTAAAATTAAAATTGATATTGATAGATAAAATCGCTCGATGTGTCAAGTGAAATTATGAAATGAGCGGATAGGATTTAATAAAAATGATTAATTGGTGCATAAAATGGAACCAATCTGCACTCTGAAAGCCCATTTAATTTTGTCATTGTTGTAAGAAATATAACGATAAACAGGTTTTCCTCTAATCTCCACTTTGATGATGCCCATTTGCCTACTGGCACTATTCAGAGCAACTGCTTTGGGAGATTATCTATCACAAATCACAATCCTTAATAACGCAAATCAAGATATTTGACTTTCCGCCGAAAATTGTTGGGCAGAATCCACTCTAGTTTCAAAATTCAAACTTTTCTTTTCTTAATTTCTAACTAGTGGTAGAAAACCTATTTCAATTGTTTTTCAACAAAAATAGGATTTTCCATTTAAAATTTTCTATATCAGAATTAAAATTAAAAAGATTACATTTACAAAAATAAATGAAAGGAAATCATTAATAATCAAAACTAATTTACTTTAGCATATTTTAATAGCTTTTCATTTTTATTAATTTGTTTAAGTCAATTGATGAGAGGATGATATTAACTTACTACAATATTTCAGTAATAAATTTTTTTCTTGATAAAACTTTGGGGAGTCGGAGAAAATGAGAATGTAAGTGTTTTTCTATTTTCCATCCATGAACAGCCAAAAATGAGAATGCACAAGAATTAACTCATTTATTTAATGGGTTTTTTAATCCCATAAAAAAGCCGAAGACTACAATAAATCTCGAATATATGAACGACTGGCTCACACATTGTCTTGCGCCTTTGTCCAAAAAGCCTTTTCCTTTCCTCTACCTTGTCTGAGAACAAGCCAATGGAGTCGCGTGGTTGAAGCCGACGATCATCTACACTTCCTGGGAGTACGTGCTCAATCACTTCGTCTGGTGATTAATTATTGAATACCCAGATGCCAATTTATGCATTTATCTCTCTTTTTTTCTTTCCCCGGTCTTCCAGTATATTGATGTTTACTTCGGTTCTCTTCAATTTCCCTGGAAGATTTTCTTAGGTTTGCTATGACTGTAGTAGCTCCAGAGCTTGTTATCTGATTGCGTGCTTACTGTAGCTGATAAGTTCTTGTTTTCCAGTGTGTTTCTTCACTTTCTTGTGCACATTTGTCGCTGGGTCTGATTATTCATCCAATGGAGACTGAATACAGTTTGAATTTCCAGGTCATCTTTGTTAATTGTTAGAAGTATGTCTCGTGAATGTCTTTTATAAAATGGACCATTTCCCATTTGTGTTATTTATGGCAACTTATTGTGAATGCGCTGCTAGAAATCATTATCACTGAAACTTAGAGGGTTTAACCATTTAAGAGCCATAAATGGTTATGTCCTTTCGTATCTAGGGAACTCTAGCTGTCAACGTGGATGAATTGCAATTCAAGAGGTCCTATTGTAAAGCCATCGCCCCCTTAATTGAAAGCCTCTACTTTGTGTATTCAGTTCATGCTCTTTAATCAATAGTAGAGAAAATAAGATCTAACTATTTTCTGCCGCTAGGTCCCTTGTTCTATCTCCTGGAATCCCGGAAGTTTGATTTCCTTGACCTTCAAAAATGTCAGAGAAGAGCGTGGTTCCATCAAGATTTATATTTTGTGTAATTGTCGTTTCTATGTTCCTTTTGGTCTTGTCTTCAATTTTCCTTCTTCAGTTTAGCGATCATTCGTTAATGCCTAGATCAGTGCTAGAGCTTATTCTTGTCAATAACACATCATTTTACTTCAATCCCTATTTCAAGAAGGAACAATTTATACTTCCCCCCTTCCCTTCTGGAGATCAAAAAATTCAAGCTCAAAGACCCAGGGAATTGGACTGTCGAGTTTCCAAATCAAGCCAGAAACTAAGCTCTATAGAACAACAGAGAATTATGGCATGTGACCCTACTCGGGCTCTTTTGAGAGTGTTCATGTATGACTTGCCTCCTGAATTTCACTTTGGGATGTTGGATTGGAAGGGAAGCGAAAACCAAACATGGCCACAGGTGGATAGCCCAAAACTTGTCCCATCATATCCAGGTGGACTAAATTCACAGCACAGTCCAGAATACTGGCTCACTCTTGATCTCCTGTCATCAAACTCTGCAGAAGTTGTCCGACCTTGCACTGCAGTTAGAGTGCAGAATTCAAGTCAAGCAGATGTAATTTTTGTACCATTTTTCTCATCTCTGAGTTACAATCGGCTCTCTAAGCTTCAAGGGAACAAGAAAGTTAGCGTTAACACAATGTTGCAAGAAAAGTTGGTACGGTTTCTTATGGACCAAGAAGAATGGAAACGTTCAGGAGGGAAAGATCATCTCATTGTAGCCCACCATCCTAACAGCATGCTGGATGCAAGAAGACAGTTGGGTTCTGCCATTCTTGTTCTTGCAGATTTTGGAAGGTATCCTGTTGAAATAGCAAATGTTAAGAAAGATATTATAGCTCCCTATAAGCATCTAGTAGGTACCATACCAAGAGCTGAATCATTTTCATATGAGGAGCGTCCCACACTCTTGTATTTCCAAGGGGCAATATATAGGAAAGATGTGAGTATCTGCCATACTCCTTTTATCGGTTCAATGCATTATTGCTTTGTTATGAAAATTTTCCATCACTGACTTTTGCTATAATCTTTCCCCTGTTTTGGCTGTTAATTTTATCTGACTTACTTGATAATTGATTTATGCTCATTTAAAACTGGTAAAAAGCTTGTTTTTACTTTTATTAAGTTCTGGCATGATATGGAAGGTGATTTTAGCTTCTTAACTGTTTTTTCAATGAGTGGAATTAGATTTAACAACTCCTTCATCGTTGTAACAACTTATCAATGTCAGCATAGACAACTGAAACATGAATAATATGTTAACTTATTCCTTGCTCCTTGAAGCAACAATCTGCATTTTCTTGTCTGCCCAGCTTTCAAATTATTAAATACAAAAAATAAAAAACAAAAATTGTTGCTCTTCACATAATTTGGCAGAGAGCACATCTCTTATTATTTTGAGATATTGATAATACTATGATACACTGAATTTGCAGCATTGTTGCCAGAGATTATAATAAAACTATTGATAGGTTCTAACAACTTAAAATTTTGAATTGAAGTGGCCCTCTGACATGGTGTTACAGCCTCTATGACTAAGTGATCAAGAGTTTGGTCCTTGCCACCCCCATCTCTTGCTTTTTCCACACTATATATGGGCCTTCACTTATTTTAATTGAACTATTAAAAGGAAATGGAATAGAATACTGGTATCACTGAGCTGACTCTGTCAAACCAGTAACCCCTGTGCATTAGTTGAGCATGTACATTCATCCGGACCTCAAGGGAGCACAGGTTAAATCATTATTAGTTGAATTCAAGCTTTCAATTCAGAGGCGGTGCAGAAAAATATTAGATTCCATGCTGCCATCAAGACCCTTTTGAATGGTTGTTTTCAGTATGATTTCATTGAGTTATTTCCTTTAACATTCGAAGGCACAGGTTAAGCATTTGATTCAGGATCACTGTTGGAGTATTAAAAATTTTATTAGTCATGTTAGTGATGTCCTTTTATCAAATTACTATCCATATCAATTTTATGGTTTATTAATTTTAAATCTGCCAGATAGGTATATATCCAAATTGATCTGATTTTAAACTGGAAACTCTTACAGGGAGGAGTTATTCGCCAAGAACTGTATTACCTTCTCAAAGATGAGAAAGATGTGCATTTTGCATTTGGAACCATAAGAGGAAATGGGATACGTGACGCAAGTCATGGAATGGCCTTATCCAAATTCTGCCTGAACATTGCTGGGGATACCCCATCCTCCAATCGTCTCTTTGATGCTATAGCGAGCCACTGTGTTCCTGTAATTATTAGTGATAAAATTGAGCTACCATTCGAAGATGCCTTGGACTACTCAGACTTCTGCTTATTTGTCCGTGTCAAGGATGCTGTGAGGAAAGGTTACCTGCTGAATCTGCTTTGGTCAATCCCGCAGGAGAGGTGGACCAAGATGTGGGAAAGATTGAAGGAGATTACATTGCATTTTGAGTATCAATATCCATCCCAGCCTGGGGATGCTGTGAATATGGTTTGGCAGGAAGTTGCACATAAGGTTTCTTCTGCGCGGTTCGATTTGCACAGGAAGAACAGATACCAGAGACCTCAGCTTCTTGTCAAGACCAACTGAAATACCGAGATGTTCAAAGGTTGAGGCATTTATTATTTTGGTTTGGTTTCTCTTATATTCGAGCTACCTTCCTCCATTTTCACTGTTGTTGGCTGAAGCGCTGATCTTATTTTATTAGTTGTAGCTATAGTTTTGAGAACGCAGATTAAGGAAAAAAAAATTGAACATTTTTGTTTTAGAATCACGGGTATTGAAAACTTGTAGACCGGGATCATCGGCCAGTGTCTTGTAGGCCTGTTAAGACCATAATTTCTTCGGATCATCTTATACACAAAACTCTTAACTCTTCCCCCCTCTAAAAGCCTATTCTTTGTGATTTTATTGATAAGCACTGTATTAAACTGAGACGTTAGCAACTGTATCATTAAAGAAGTCGACAGAGCTAAGATCATATATATATGTATATATATGTAGAGAGAGAGAGAGAGAGAGAGAGAGAGAGCCTTTTCATAAGAAAAGAAAAGAAAAATGCACTATATTCTGTATTTGAGAGCTAACATGATCATTAACTATCCAGCTATTGGTAAATACCTATGATTGCTCTAGCACTATCATACTTTATGCTAGCGCAAAGATGGATTTCAGCTTGCTGATAGATTCATAGTAGAAACATTGGAAGAAAAAGAAAAACGTAGAAACCCAACCAACCTCCTTCAGAATCCTTTAAGCAAAGAATGATATAACTCGCCTGTCATTTCTCTGCGTAGTAAAAGACATAGCCACAACAGCATGTCAACCTCTGTTATGAATTGGGTCTGACCCTTTTCCAACTGTCCTTTTGTTTGATTGATCAGGATCGAAGGTCATTGAAGATGCAGGTGCCGATTCCTGCTTTGTTTGCAAATCCTGTGTTGCAACACCCTTTAGGCTGCGAAAACTTCCAAGAAATGGTAATTTCTCCTTGTCCCATCTCAATGCAAGATTCTTGCTTGTTAGGCTACAAACTTTGTATGGTTCAGAAGCCAAAATCCCAACACAAAACAAAAGAATCAACCCTCTGAAAGTGAAGAAACTCATGGTTCTATGAAATGGAAAAATTTGGAGGAACGGAAGCTTCTTTGCTTTAAGCAATAATGAAGAGGAGATGGGTAGCTAGAGTTAGGTGTTATTGCTCATGCCTGCAAGAATAAGCCTGAAGTTTATCTTCTATGGGATTGGGGAGGATAAAAGCATAAAGCATGAGATTGAGAAGGAGCAGAAGATGTAAGGAAGTTTTAGATTCGCCTCAATCATAAGCATGCTATAGAAGCTGATATATAAGGCTGTTTTAAACGACTCTGACAGGTTTGAACAAAAGTGTTAATTGGAACAATATCCTTGGGAAGACAAGTATCTTTTCATTCAGTTTCCCTACATCCCTATCATTTGCCTTGCTCTTTTTTACCGAACAAAGACCGAATCCTCATTCTCTTGAACACTTTATTAACCTGCCACGTCGCCTCACCTTGCTGACATGTCCCTGTACCATATTCTTAAGACATAATTAATCACTCTCTGCATTTGGCTTAATTGAACCAGCAGCGCCTCTGGATTTATTAATGAGAAAACGAAATTTTTTAACATGATAAAAGAAAATTCAACTAGAGTTTGGCCGTCAGTGTCATGCCTAATATTAGGAGATTCAGTTAGTGGTTAATTCTTTCCAAAAATATCCCTGGCGCCTAGTCTTCTAGAGAGGCCTCTGTTTGTTGCTTAATATATCTTACCTTTCTGAGTCAAAGTGTTAGGCTAAAAGAGAATCTTGTGTATGTTCCATGAAATTCTCATAACCCACCAAACACTATTATTAAGAGTGGTTTTGATCCAAAACAACAAAAAGTTTCATCCATCTTGAACTTTTAAGCCAATATTGATTTATTTTTCTGGTTTTGGGGAAAAAAAAAATTAGGAAATTTATAGCTTGCTTTGTTTGGATAAGAGGATCAGCCCAGTTATGTTGGCGACATGGCTAAAAGAAGCAAAAGGTTGAGAATGGTAATGGAAGAGAGGGAAGAGAGGCATTAAAAGTAGAGAAATAGGGAGAAGGTGGGGAATAAGAAACACTCCTAAAGAAAAACAAACCAAGCAAGAACTGGCTTTTGTGTTCCCAGCAGCAGCCAGCACTTTCTTTATGGGTAACTATCTTTAGAATTCCAAGCTCTTCTCTCCATGCAACTAAAATACTAGTCTTGGTTTCTTGTGCTTAATGGAATTCCTTTATGCTTTTCTTAGCTCTCTTTGGATTGCTTAGCCCCAAACCATCCCCGTTCAAAGTTTGAAAGAAGATGTTTTTTGCTTCTAAATCTGGCCTCTTAACTTCTTCCTTTAAATTTTCTCGCTTATCCATGATGAGTGATGACCACTAACCTCTATTTTCTTATCTCTTATATTATACCCTCTTTTTTTTAAATTATTTTTATAAACTTCTATGGTTCCAATAAACAAGTAAACACATATCTCAGAGAGAGAAGGATGGATAGGACAAATCTCATTCTAAGAACTGAACCAAGGACTGAGATAGTCTTTGTGACCCACCTCTTTAGAGCTGTATTAAAGTAAAAGAAATATCTGACTGATTTTTAAGTTCAAAAAAAAGTTAAAAAAAAGGAAGAAATAAATGCGATATTGCTTTCCCCCCCAAAAAAGGAAAAAAAAAAAAAACATTCTTCACCATCACGTTCGGCTTTTGTAGACCATGACTGGTAATATGATTAGCACTGCACAATCAGTACGAGTTCGAGCATTTCTCCTCACACGGAAATAGGGCTACAACGAAGGGCTCTCGTTTGTGGGTTAACGAGCTCATCTTGGTTTTGCAGAAATTGTAGTGTAATGGTCCATTTAGAATAATATTGACTACAATGCTGATCCAGAAAAACAGAGAGATCTCATAGAATGTTCCTTGCCCAATATAAAAGGCTTTTATTCTACAAAATGCTTAATATTATCAATAGGGATCGCCGTGGGCAAAAATTAAATATTTTTTCAATTATTAATATCAAATCATTTTTTTAAGAGTTGTCAAAATGACAAAGTCTTATGGATTAGCCCGTTAAACCCTTTTATAATTATAGAGTTGGGCTTGGAAAATGTAGCCTACATTTTAGTAAGGCTTTTTCGCCATCCGACCAATTAAGGGCTAGTTTTTTTTTTTCTAATCTTCATCCTGTGGTTTATATATATATATATATATATATATATATATATAATTTTCATTTTTGCTTCTATGTTGGCCAATGGCCAGTTTGAGGGAAGAAATATGTTTCGAATTTAAAAAAGATAATTGTGATAAGATTGACAAGTTGATCTCATCTCACCAAATTAGTATTTTCTACTATTTAAAATTAGAATGGTGAACACACATATAAGATTTATATATTATTTTATTATGTTTATTATTAACTAAAATAAATTAAATAATCATAAAAATTATCAGTATATTAATAGTTAGTTTCATTAAAAAATTATATTTACAAATTAATAATTATTGGGATTAATCTAGAGAGGTAGTCTTAAACCCTAATAATGTTGGTTAGGATGAAAAGATCTTAACTCAAACTTGCCTAACTTGGCTCCAAAAATTTAAGATATTTAAGAGTGAGGGTGTCTTTTTGACTGATATATATATATATGTATATTAAAAAATAAAAAATAAAATAAATATATGGATAAAAGGTAAAACATATTCTTGAAATATATAACAAAATAATTCTTTTCATATATTATGGGACGCAGAGCCATAGGCTCAGTGTCTCATTATTATTATTATTATTATTATTATTATTATTAAATATTCAAGGGTGGTTCCATGTCTTATTTTAATTTTTTTATTTTTTATAGAAATTTTAAAATAATAATTTTAAAAAAGTTTGGAAAAAATTTTAAAAAATTATAAATTTATGTTTAAAATGGATTTTAATATATTTATTCTGTAAATCTATATAAAAATTCTTTTAACTAAAAAGAAAATTGTTTAATTTGTATTTTGAAGAATATAATGTTTTAATATATATATATATATATCTATAATTTTTTTAAAATTTGGTAGTTATGAGAAATTTATGTTTTAAGAAATATTAATTAATTTTGGTTAAAATTGTAGAAATTAAATTTTAAATAATTTTTTTAAAAAAATTTAGATAAGAATTAAAAAAATTAGTAACATTATTTTTAAAAACATTTGTGAAAAAATTTTCTTTATAGTTGAAAAAATTTTATATCATTTTAAACAATAAATAAATCAAAAAATCATTTTAAAATTAATTTTCCAAATTTTTTTAAAATTCTTATTTGAGCTATTTTTAAACTAATTGCTCCAAATTTAATATCTACAAATTTTAAAAAAAATAATATTTCTCAAAATATAAATATTTTAGGACTACAAGATTAAAAAAATTATATACACAAATTAAGAATTATATTCTTCAAAATTCAAATAAAATAATTTTCTTTGTCGTTGAAAAAGTTGTATATAAATTTAAATAATAAGTATATTAAAAAATGATTTTGAAAATCATTTTACAATTTTTTTCAAAATTCTTATCTGAATTTTTTTTAAACAATTACTTAAATTTTAATATCTACAAACTTAACAAAAAATAATTAATATTTCTCTAAATATAAATATTTCACAACTACAAGAATAAAAAAATTGCACATACAAATTAAAACATTATACTCTTCAAAATATAAATAAAATTTTTTTCTTTTTGGTTGAACACATTTTATATAAATTTACACAATAAATAAATTAAAAAATAATTTTACTAATATTTTTAATTATTATCTGAATTTTTTGAAACAATTATTTAAAATTTAATTTCTACAATTTAACTACAATTAATTAATATTTCTCAAAACATAAATTTCTCACAACTACAAAATTAAAAAAATTATATATACATACTAAGATATTATATTCTTCAAAATATAAATAAAAAAATTTTCTTTTCAATTAAAAAATTTTATATAAATTAACAGAATAAATGTATTAAAATCTATTTTAAAAATAAATTTATAATTCTTTTAAATTTTTTTCTAAACTTTTTTTAAAATTATTATTTTAAAATTTAAAAAAATATAAAAAAATTGACATGAGACGCAGAGCATGTGACTCCGCATTCCTTGAACATTTTAGAAAAAAAAAGGATGTGCCCATAATAAGAAAAATATATTTTATTATATATTTTAGGAATATGTTTTGCCTGTTATCCATATATTTTTTGTTTTTGTTTTAAATATATATCAATCAAAAAACCCTTTTTCATAACTCTAGTTCTCTCTTTTGCTTTTCTGCATCCATTAACTTAAAAGAAAAAAAAATAATTCCATCTTTTGAGAGTAGTGCTATAATCTAAATTTTTTTATCTTTAAAAAATTTTTATATAAAAGAGAAAGTAATACAATGTATGAGTCTTACACACACTATGTTTCTTTCTCTCTCTTTCTCTCCCCCCTCCTCTTCTCCCATATAAAATTTTTACACATAAAATTGTTAGTAAATAACCATAAGTTGCAACTCCTCTCTTTTTCTTCTCATTTTTTTTCTTTTGCTTTTTTTTAACAAATAAATCTCTTAAGATTTGTTGTCTATAAGAGATTTCATAAATGTGTTTTTCTAGCAAATTTTAAAATGTTTTTTTTTTCTTTCAATCAACTCGTAAGTAACATTTTAAATAGGGTAGCTCATTGTAAACTAGCCATAAACAGGTCAGCAAAGTAAAGTTCATATCCTCCCATTCAAGTTCGTGACTTAAATAGTATAATTCGCAAGTATCTCTTAAATGAGCTAAATGGCTGTTTTATTTACTTTTTAAAATTTTTTAAGTAAAAAAATAAAGTTAAATAATGATAATTATTTTTTTCATATTAAATATATAAACACTACACTGGGTGCGTTCATTTTAAAAATAATATTATAAAGCATAAGAAGTACAACATTAATTTTAAGGTTGAATGTGACTATCTTTTAAACAAACTAAAAAAAAAAAGAGATTATTGCTATATTTAAAAACGTGTTTCTTTTTTTTAAATCATGTTTCAAAAGAAGTAATAAATTGTCAGTTTTATGCAAACGTGATTTTTCAACATTCAACCAAATGTGTACAATAATTGCTTATAAAGGAGTTAAGTTAGCTCTTTTTGACAATATGGTTAGGCTTTGCATTTGAATTAATTATATATATAACTATTAATATCAAAATTAAAATTATATTCTAACTATTCTATCCTTACTTGAATTCAAAAGACTCACACGTAACCCAAAAAGGTTCGTTTAGTTGTTAGAAAGATATAATATATTTTCTTAACAAATTAGGTGCTGTTCATATAATTCTCAACTATCCGTAAAATAAGAAATAGAAATTATCTTAATTATTTTATTTAAATATTTAAAATTAAAAAAAAACCCTACATTCACATATTTTATTTCAAATATGATGTAATGTCACATCATTTATTATTTTTTTTAAAAAAAATTGGGAGTAGGACTAAACCCTTAACATAACATACACATTATATTTAATTTTTTTTTAATGAAACGTAAACTTCGTTCAAATGCAAACTCGAGGATTTGCAACTTAGTAAAAATCCTAAATCTAACATAATAACAAGTAAACATTGATAATTTTCTTGTTAAATTAAAGTGCAAATAAAAGTTTTATTAATTCTCTTAGTTATATCTTTGGTGCAACATGATAACTACATCTATTTGACTTTGTTTAGTATGTTGTATATTATAAAACTTACTAGAATAAAATTTAATAAAATTTTAAAATTATGCAACATTTTGTGTATACTATATATAATAATGTATTGTATAAAATAATATTATTTTATATTTAATAATGCATTGTATAATATTAAATAAGATAAAAAATAATTTTTTTTAAAAAAATATCTTTTACTTAATTTGTAATTTAATCCTTGCATCATAAAATATACAAAGGTAAAAAAGATGACTTAGATAGCCATAACAGAGTTGATGGCATATTTCAATTCCTTCTGTGCAGATATGTTTTTGGACCTCAAGCAAGATTTACAGGAAGTTACCTGCCAACATCACAGCATAACAATCGGAAGAGGGGGAACAAAACAACAAATAACTCTCCTTATTCCCAAAAATATAAAAGAGAAAATAAGAGACATGAAGATGAAGGTTATATATATATATATATATATAGGAAACATCTACCCATCAACCTAAAAATTTAAAGGGCTTTCTACGATGCAACTCAATAGTAACCTCATAATCCCACCTCCTAAAGGATTTTTTGGCTTCTTATCCAACAACTTCATCATTTAGATTACCATGAAGCACCCTGGGAAGGAGCAATTCCAAGTTTATTCAAATCTAGAATTTCATCTAGAAAGTTTAATGCTTCTAATTCAGGTTCAGGTGGTAGAATTCACCACAAGAGACGGAGAGGGAGAGATAGAACTCAGTATCAACTAACAAGCATCAGAAACAAGAAATAAATTCCGAACAACCATGGATCACAAAACTGACACTCTTGTTTCAAGGAAATTCCCATCTATCATGAATGGTTTGCATGCTTTGACTTGTTTATATGCCTTAAATGCTTCATTGAATGAGTGTATGAGCTATTAAGATTCTATGAATCTCACCCCTTCCCTCTCCCAATTTGATTTGAGGTACGCTGATAGTGAATGACTTTCCTGTAGTTGCTATGTTTGATTCGGGTGCTAGTCACTCATTTATATCCTATGATTGTGAATTGAATCTGGTTGTTAATGTCTTGCCATTTGACTTATCTGTCACTACATCCACTGGAGGCTATGTGGTTACTTCCCATACTTACTTAAATGTCACTGTTTAGTTCAATCATTGCCATACTACTATTGATTTGATCTGTATGCCCTTTCATGATATTGATTTGATTGTTAGTATGAACTGGTTGGCTGCGAATAATGCAGTACTTGATTATGAATACCGAACCATTTCCCTATCTGCTTATGGGACCATACCTAAGGTAAGAGTTGAGTTATTCTTTATGACTACTGCCTAGGCCGAGAGGCATTTAGAGTGTGGATGTCAAGGGTTTTTAGTCTTTTTCTTTATTTATACTGAGGTAGAGGAAGGGATAGAGGAGATTCCAATTGTCAGGGAATTCCCAGAGGTTTTCTCTAAGGAGTTTGACTTTAGTGGTCTACCCCCTGAGAGAGAGCTAGAGTTCCGTATAGACATAATGCCTAGGGCTAGATCGGTGTCCAAGGCTCCTTATAGAATGGCTCCCACCAAGCTTGTTGAGTTGAAAAAGCAAATAGAGGAATTATTAGAGAAAAGGTTTATCCGCCCTAATGTTTCACCTTAAGGAGCTCCGGTGTTATTTGTGAAAAAGAATGATAGTAGCTTATATTTGTGTATCGATTACAGAGAATTAAATAAAGTTACTATCAAGAATAAATATCCTCTCCCTAGAATCGATGATTTGTTAGATTAGTTAGTTAGGGCATCTGTGTTTTTCAAGATGGATCTTAGATCTAGGTACCACCAGTTGAGAGTGAGAACTGAAGACATCTCCAAGACGGCCTTCAGAACGAGATATGGCCATTATGAGTTCCTTGTGATGTCATTCGGGTTGATGAATGCGCCCGCTGTGTTCATGGGTTACATGAACAGGGTATTCAGACCATATCTAGATCAATTTGTGGTGGTCTTCATTGATGATATCCTAGTATACTCTAGAACCTTTGAGGGGCACGAGAGGCATTTGAGATTAGTCCTAAAGACCTTGAGAGAGAAAAAGTTGTATGCCAAATTTAGTAAATGTAAGTTTTGGCTGATTGAGGTGAGACTCTTAGGTCATATGATCTCATGAGATGGAGTCACGGTTGATTCCTATAAAGTTGAGGCTGTGTTATAGTGGGATAGACCTAGAACAATCACCGGATTAGGAGTTTCTTAGGTTTGGCAGGATACTATCAACGATTTATTCAGGGCTTTTCTCAAATAGCCTTACCACTGACGAGGCTAACTAGTAAAGAGACACCTTTCGTGTAGGATGAAAGATGTGAGAGGAGTTTCCAAGAGTTAAAACTCCGTTTGACCACTGCTCCCGTACTGATTATCCCTGACCTTAATAAACCATTTGTGGTTTATTGTGATACCTTGGATAAAAGGTTAGGATGTGTGTTGATGCAGTAAGGTAGAGTAGTGGCATATACCTCTAGGCAGTTGAGGCCTCATGAGGAAAATTATCCCACACATGACCTGGAGTTAGCCGCCGTAGTGTTTGCTTTTAAAATTTGGAGGCAATATCTGTATGGTACTATCATAGAAATTTACAGTGACCACAAGAGTCTGAAATACCTATTTGACTAAAAAGAACTCAATATGAGACAGAGAAGATGGATGAAGTTCCTGAAAGACTATAATTATGTGTTAAAATATCATCCAAGCAAGGCCAATATGGTGGCAGAAACCCTAAGTCGAAAATCCATCCATGTAGCCCATATAATGATTAGGGAACAAGAGCTCCTAGAGAAGTTCAGAAACATGAACCTCTCTTATCAGGTGGTATCGGATAAATTGTATCTGAGTAAAACTCGAATTGAGAATGTATTGAGAACCCATATCTTAGATGCCCAAAAGGAGGATGAATTCCTGAGATGGATCAAGAATGAGATTTCTCAAGGTAAGACCTCAGATTTCAAAATGTTTAAGAATGGTATAATAATATACTGAGATAGAATATATGTGCCTAGTCAGAATGAGTTGAGAGAAATCATTTTATAAGAGGTACATAAGAGTAAGTATACTATCCACCCAGGTGCCACCAAGATGTATCAGGATTTGAAACAGATTTTCTGATGGCCGGGGATGAAGAATGATGTGACAGATTACGTGGCTAGATACCTAGTGTGTCAGAGGGTAAAAATAGAGCATCAAAGACCGGCTGGGTTATTGCAATCTCTAAATATCCCTGAGTGGAAGTGGGATAGTTTAGCCATGGACTTTGTTATGGGATTACCTAGGATATCCTCTGGACACTATGCTATTTGGGTTGTTGTGGATAGACTGATGAAGTCTGCACACTTTTTAGTTATTAGGGCTACTTATACACTGGATAGATTAGCCTAGTTGTATATCAAAGAGATAGTGTGACTTCATGGGGTATCCAGTAATTTTGGATAGAGATCTCAGGTTCATATCGAACTTTTGGAGGTCATTACAGCATGCATTAAGGGCTAGGTTGCGATTTAGTACTGCATATCATCCCCAGATAGATGGTCAGACTGAGATGACCATTTAGACCTTAGAGGACATGCTGAGGGCGTGTGTATTAGAAATGAGGGGTAACTGGGATGTGTATTTACCATTAGTAGAGTTTGCTTATAATAACAGTTACTATTCTAGTATTCAGATGGCCCCTTGTGAGGCTTTATATGGGAGAAAGTGTAGATCCCCTCTGTGTTGGGTTGAGCTAGGTGAGAGGAGTATGATAGGACCTAAAATTATGGACTAGACCACTCGACAGATAGAATTGATTAGAAAGAGACTCCTCACGGCCCAAAATAGGCAGTAAAGCTATGCCGATAAAAGAATAAGGCTGTTAGAGTTTAAGATTGAAAACCATGTATTCATTCGAGTGTCTCTAGTGACGGGAGTAGGTTAGTCAATGAGCGTAAAGAAGCTCAGTCCTAGGTATATTGGTCCATTTGAAATCCTTGAGAAAATTAGACCCGTGGCTTACTGGATAGCCTTACCTCTTAACTTAGCCTAAATCCACAGTGTTTTTCATGTCTTCCAATTGAAAAAGTACTTACCTGACTCCTCACATGTCATAGAATATGAGCATGTGCAATTGTAGGAAGATCTTTCCTATATAGTGAAACCAGAGAGAATTGTGGATGCTAACTGAAATAGCTGAGAAGCAAAAACATTCCTCTGGTGAAAGTGGTCTGGAGGGGCCTGACATATGAGGAAGTAACCTGGGAATTGGAGGATGAAATGAGGTAAAAATATAGAGAGTTATTCCCTTGAGGTATGTCTTTAAATTTCAAGGATGAAATTTCTTTTAAGAGAAGTAGAAATGTAACAACCAAAAAAAAAAGAGAAGAAAAAAAAGGGACAAAAAAAAAAGAGAGAAGTTGAAAATTTTCGAAGTCTTGAAATTTTTCTAAATCTGTTAGCTATAGCGAGAAATGGTCTAATTATAGTGAATGTACCTGTTCGCTATAGCTAGAAAGGGTCTAGCTATAGCGAGAGTGCCTTTTCACTATAGCGAGAATGCTTTTAGCTATAGCGAGTGCGAGCATCCCATACAAAAACCAGGGAGTTCCTCACAATAGCGCACGCCGTAGTGAAAACAGGGGTCTGGGATTGATACGTACTCGCCGTAGCTAGGGTTTTGCTTCACTATAGCGAGGGTTAGTCTGGAAAAGCATGAAAAAAGAAAATTTGACTTCTTAAAACATCCAGATCCATTCTTTCTCCTTCAACCGACTTAGGCAGAGGAAAAAGGCTTGAGAGAGAGAGGGAAACTAGGAGAAACTAAGAGAGAAGGAGGGAAGCCAAGGAAGGAAGGTAAGAACCCTTAAAGATCTTCATGTTTCTCCTTCTTGATTTTATTCTTCTCCTTTTAAGCTTCCTTTCCATGGGTTGATGAGTAAGAAAGTTCTGTTCTGACCTAGAATGAGCAAGAAAACCTTAAAAAAGAGTGTGATAAGTTAAGAAATGTAAAGAAAGGAGAAGAAGAGTTAGTGAAATTCTAGAGAGAGAGAGAACCCTTAGTTTCTTATATGTTTTGTAGGGTTTACTATAAAGAACTCCCTAACTTTATGAATAATTGTTGAGTTATGAGAGAGTAATTCCATGCTCTTTGTTATGTCTAGGCTCAAAAGAAGCAACTCCATCTAGTTGTAATTATATCAAGAGGGGAGAAGAGAAATTGAAAGGGAAAGCTTGTATTGGCTTATAAGGTAGCTCTCAACTCTTTCTTGTTGTATTTTAGATGTGTAATAGTCATTGTATGCTTGTGTATGTGCTTGTATTATAAGATATGCCATTTGATATTACCTTAATGCATTGGTACTAATATACTTATGTGTGAAAATTGCTCGGGTGAGGTGGTGCCAAAAGTCCCTTGAGATAGGTGAAGTGGAGCCAAAAGTTCCTAAACCAAGGGTGAGGCCAGTCCAAAAGTCTCAAAAACTCAGGTGAGGTTAGACCAAAAATCCCTAGAGCTTATTCTTGGCATTGATATGATATTCATGGCATGAAAATCATATGTTGTGTAATTGTGAATGGTTTGCATGCTTTGACTTGTTTATATGCCTTAAATGCTTCATTGAATGAGTGTATGAGCTATTAAGATTCTATGAATCTCACCCCTTCCCTCTCCCATCTTAACATGATAGGTGGAGCTCAAGGAGACTAAAGTGCAAATTAAGGAGCCTAGTTGAGCATGCTTAGGAAGTTGTATAGTTATTTTAGTTTTTTTTTATATAAAAAGGTGCTTAAATGAATATACATATATTATTTTTAAGATGTAAATGCTTAAACAAGTGTAAAAGTATGTATGAATGATGTATGAACTATGTATAGAGTCAAATAATAAAATTATGAGATTTGGCTACTTTGTGGATTATATGGAATAGTGCATTTTGGCCCGTAGAATAGTGAGTTTGAAATGTATGATGATTTGGACCACTTGGTCATTTCATATATACTATATTTATGCTTTAAAACTTGCCTAAGAGGTGCTAGAACATGTGGGAGGCCATTTGGACCCATTTTGGGTATCAAAACTATCAAATTTGTGAGTTTTATCAAGATATGATTAAATAAGTTCTTCTTGATATAAAATTTTGCATGCCTCTATAACCTATTAAGAGCTTCTTGAGAAGCTAAAGTGGGTAATATTTGGAGGTCTAGGGAATATTTGGCGAATTGTTGAAGTTGGAGAATTTTCTAGTTTTAGTTATTGTACTGTGTAACTAGGTCTGAAAATGAATATGTGTCATTCATGGACCAAACGGTGTCCGATTGTCATGAAATTTTATGAACACAAACTAGACATCTATATGACTTATACCAACTAGAAGCACCTCAATTGGAGGTTTGTAGAGGGAGCAATAACTTTTTGAAGTTCTGTATCAGCATTAGGGAAGCCATCCGACCTTCGTTACTATTCCATCAGTTTTTGAGGTCTAAGAGCTATTGAAATAATCTAAACTTATTTTTTTCCTCTAGTTAACATCTATAGCTTTCCAAATTAGTATAGTTTGCCCAAATTGAATTTTTATGGAATTAGTTATGGATTTTCAAAATTCATGATAGCAAGCTGTATTAGTATCAGGGACAGCTAGACCTCTATCTCTTTTTCGATGTCAAACATGATCCATATGCTGAGATTTTGTTAGGCATTATTTTAGTGTGAATTTAAAATCTAGAAATTTCTACAAAGCTATGGTTTGCTTGATTTCCATTTTTCTAGAATTAGTTATGATTTTTCAAAGTTAAAGCAAAAAATCTAACTTTTGGGTCCATTTGAGAAATTGCATTTTCTTAGTTTTTAGCTTCATATCTGTGGTTTATGGGTTGTTTAAGGCTATGTATGAGTTATTTAAATGGTGTTTGAGTAGAGAATGTGAATGATGGATTCACGGGAATCACGAGACAAAATATGACTGATTAAACCCCGACTTAAAGTAGAAAAATACCACTGATTTGGTCCTTTTCATTGGAAATCGTATGGAATCAAACCTAAAGGGAGATTAGTTGGAGTTAATTCATTATGGTGTTTTACATTTGAATTATAATAGTAGCTAGAGATAAAGTAATTGGCTTCATTAAGGTAATTAGAGTTATTTTTCTTAATTCCATATATATGTTCATGTTAATATAATATTTGTTACATATGTTTAATTTTGAAATATTAAATGATTGGTTGACTACTTAAATTATGATTGTGACTGGACCTTGTGAGTCCATGGTAAAGTTGTGGTGCGGTTACTACCCATACATGTGCTTCAATCGGGCACCGAGTTGTGATCAAACTCCAGATGCACTGAGTCCTAGTTGTGCTCATTATAGAGTAAGTGTCATGGATGGACCTCTCCCAGTGTTATTAGCTATTAACATGTTGTGTGTGATTGCTGGTATGAGACAGTAGTCATTGGTAGCTCAACTAGTTCATTTGTAAATTGAATTGATGATTTTGGTATTGAAGATATGAAATTGTATTGTATTGATTAATTTGTACATATATATGGAATTTGCCTCTTGTTATTGAGAATATCTCACCCCGATTGTGGGCTAACATTTTCAAGTCTAGACCTCTTAGTGGCAAGGAGAAACTAATAAAAGCTTATTATATGATTTGGTAGCACATAGATTTGAAAATCTTGTCAGATTGTATTGTGTAATTAGATTGTTAATTTTATGTAATTGCCACATTGTATAATATATTACCAAGCATAAGGACTGTAATCATATGATACAATAGATATCAACTTAAACTAGTGATGTATGGAAAGCTTGCTTTGATGATGGGTAGGCTTGTTGTGCTTTGGCCCTTCTATGGACTTTTATTAAGGAAAACAGACTTGACAGGCCCAAGTTTTCATTTGTAGGACTTTGTTTGATAGGCTCGTGTGTGTAGGCTTAGGTCTACTGGGATTTATATTTGAATGGAAATGTAAGTAGTTTATGAACTCTTTGTTGTCATTAATCTTTGAATTCACTGGTTTATGGTGGCTAGAGGATTAAGGATCCATATTTGAGTTTTGAATGGATAATGATAGATGTGTTAGGTAGATTAAGTAAAAGAATAACACTAGATCTTCATAAATTAAGTTAAAGTGGTTTAAAGTGTTACTAGAAGGAGAATTGGAAAGTATAAGCTGAAACCTTAGGAGTTATAGGAGCAGAAAGTAATTAGCAGCAGCCAAAAGCGATGAAGTTGTCCAGGAAGAGTAATATAGGGTAATTAGCTATGGCTAAAGGGATAGTTGGCCACGACCAATATTGAGGAGCAAGTTATGAAGCTCTAAGAGGTCCTTTAGTCACGGTGTGAAAGTGTTTAGCTATGGTAGAGGTACTCAATTCCTCATAATGACCTAGAAACCTTGGTTTTCTCTATAGAAATGTTAAGGAATAAATTAAGAACTTTTGTAAAAGGTTCTTATGAGTTAGAATTAATGGATGAAAGGATTAAGGGCTTATAATTGCAGGTTTGATTCCCTCACGTGCATAAATAGTTATGAGTAATTAATTAATGACTCTACAACATCAATGTTTAAATTTCTCCACTTTTTCCTAATGTAAGTAATCATAATGACTTTAAACCTTGATTTAGGACTATTAATCACATTTTTAACCTTAATTACCATGATTAAAGTTTAGGATCGTTACACGGCCAAACTAAGAAAGAGAGGAGGGAAGACAGCCGTAGCCAAAGGAGAAGAAGGAAGAAAGAAAAAAGAGGAAGAAAGTGCCACTGGGGGAAAAGAAACACTACGAATTCAAAGGCAACATAAATAAACTCTTTTCTTCTTGGTTTTTTTTTTCTATTTTTCTCCGAAAATTTTTCTTTTCTCTTCTCTTTATAAAGGAGTGGGATCATTATAAGTACATACTAAAGTATATCATTAGGGATCTAGTCTAAACTACCCAAAAAGGAAATTCCCAAATACCAAAAAGAGTTATCTAAGTCAGTCCCCTATTTACAAAAATAAAATAAAATGAGCTATCAGTAGCTATATATTTTTATGGAAATGGGGGAGAAGATCCACTCATAAGAAATAAGTGAGTCTCCAACTCTCTCGGTGTCACAAAATTCACCAATATAGCTCGTATAGCATCATCACAAGACATAATACATGTATTATGGATCACATAGATCCAACCCCCCAGAGGGAATTGCATTCATTCTGCCTACAACTCTAATGTTACTCTGTAAATTGATATTTAAAAATGTAAACCATAATAGAGTGAAAAATAACTTTTTCAGTAGTATAAATATAATTAATACAACATAATATTCATAAAGAAATGCTAAGTATAAATTTAACAAGCGAGAGATAATATAAACGGAAGAATCTATGGAAAATAATTAATTCAAATAGTATTTTAACATGAATACAAAATAACAAAAATGAAGGGTAACAGAGAGTTTTATACAAACATATAATTAAAGAATATTAAGTAAACTTCAAGATTTTGCACATGTAAATGGACCATGATTTAAATATGATTAATAAGATATTAACAGAATCAAGTTCATAAACCACAAGATATTAACATATATAGAATATAGAAAAATATAATAGAAAACAATTATTCACCTTAACCATTAGACTTTGGAGACTACTAAACTCAATACTCAGATTATGTTGCATTGACATTGGCAAGCTCAATACAAAGATCATGTTACATTACCATCACTTAACAAGTTCACCTCTCCTTCCTTTATTGAGGCATCTCCCAATGGGTATCTAAGGAAAATCATATAAAAATATCATAATAATATGTTATCCAAGCTATTATTTGATCAAGATATAATATGTATATTTGAGAAAAAAAGTTGCCTTACACAACTTTGTACATAAATAAATAATCCCAATAGCATAATAGCATACTAGAGTTTGAAAAAATTATATTTAAATATTAAAAATTATCTTTTCACTTTTCTAAATCCAAATTTGTCTTGGGGCTCATCCGATGTCCAAAATAGCCCATAATTCAAAGTCCAACATCAAGGTACAAAATAAAGTTCAGTATAGCCATAAGAGGCTCATTTAGGAATACGAGAAGTTCAATAAAGCCTAATAAATCCAAATAGGTCCCAAATATCTGAATGACCCTCATCAATCTTAATTAATTATTTTGAAATATTTTAAATGTCTTTTTTAATTAAAATTGGATATCTAGCACTGCAATAGTCATCCAGTGGCCAACTCTGGTACACACAGGGCTTATCCCTGAACCATGTAACTCTGCCATAGGCTAGTCCTTTACTAAAAAATCTATATTCATGAAATCAGACAGTAAATAACATATTATCCATATTATCAGGAAATCAGACAGCAAGCAACATAGTAGCAGAGCAAATATTCACTGTGTATTTCAATATCGACATAATGCTTCATAAATTTATATATATCACAAATAGGCTCCAGAAATTGCAAAATAAATACAGCATAATCAAGACAACATATAGAACATATTAGATCACATAAATCATCTAAAACACATTAAATAACATAAGTAAAAATTCAAGAAACTCTTGATTAACATTTTTTCTCAAAAAGTTGGCTTTTTATATAATTATCCATAATTCACCAAAATTTTACCATAAGGCTTACTTTTAATGTAGATTAAACTAATTTAGTTGGTTCTTGAAAAACTCCTTCCTAGGTGTGTGTGGTGGTTTAGGCCAAGCCTATATGTGGGTGAGTGCAAGTGTATTTTCTTCATTTTTCTTCTACAAAATAGCCAATAATACATAATTCAAGGAGATGAACAATAGCTCTAAAATAATTTCTAGAAATTTAATGTATATTCTAAACTTCTATCAAAATGAAATTTAAGGGTTTCTTGCCCTAATTTTCATGAAAATCAAAGTTATATTAATATATCTCTTCTTTAAACTTTCTTGCATTGCTCTCCCATTCATTTTCTCCTCAATTTCTTCCATGACTTCTTGAAATACAAAGTTCCATAATTTATAAAAAAAGTTTCTAAAAATAGAAATTTTCTTAAATTACATGAATTTATAAGCTACATATATGAATTCTTTATCTTTTCTTGCCATGGATTCATAAGACAACAAGAATTTTCAACTTCTTTTTGCCATGGCTGAAATTTAAAGAGAAGAGAAGAGATAAATTCTTGGAGAAAAATAAAAAAAAAACTAAGAAGAAGAGAGTTTATCTATGTTACCTTTAAATCTATAGTGTTTCTTTTCCCCTGGTAGCTTTTCTTTCCTCTTTCCTTGTTCTTCCTTCTTCTCCCTTGACTGTGGCTCTCCTCCTTCCTTTCTCTCTTAGTTTGGCCAAATGGTGAGTGTGTGTTTTGTATGGGTGTGTTTCATGTAAATTTTATTTTTAAATGGATGGTTAGGATTAAATAAATTTTAAGATAGAAGATCTTGGCCTTTGGATCAAATAAATGGTTAAGATTAAGTCTTGAAATGGGAGATTAGATGTGAGCCTTTGGATTAGATGAAGGGTTGTGATTTGATCTTAAAAAGTAGAAAAATCTAGGCCATAGAATTACATCGACGGTTGAAATCGCATTTTGTTGTATGAATTAATATTAGCCGTTGGATTTTAACTGTAGTTAAATTTTAATGATGGTTACTTTTTTTGTAATTTATGAAAATAACTTTGCATTTATTATTGCTTGAGTCAGCAACTATGTCATCAAGTGTCAGTAGTGATGTCAGTAGTAACTTTTTTGTAAAATGTGAGATTTACCAAGATTTGTTGACGTAAGCTGATGTCATAACTCCATAACATATGTAGTCTCTAAAACATTCTTTACACATGGCACTACATCATCTCTTCTCCTGCTTATGGTGCCATATCAACACCTTCCCGGGCAGATTCTATGGAAATATCTCCATTTCGTCGATGCATCTTTTTGTAGGTTTTCCTTAATATTTTATTCAGCTTGTGTTCTCTAGGTTCTTCATTGTATTTTAATATTATTTGGGCCAATGTGGGTCCTATTTAAGTTCTTTAGTTATATATTTTATTATTATTTATTTTCTTAATATTTTATTATTTTAGGGTTCAAATGACCATTTTACTTCTGGTAGAAGGGTAATAGATAAGCACATCTATTTGTTTTTTTGCTTATATCTCCATTTTAACATCACATTTTTGGATTTTGCCACCATCATCCTATAAATCTTTCTGCATAAAATCTCTTAGAGGTAGTTAACTCAGGTTTCGAGATTTAGTTTGTTTTTGTATAAGCTTTTAATTGTCTGGATTCATTTTTTGGTCTTAATGATTTTAGAATTTTATAGAACAAATTTTATAATTTTTTGCACATTATTTCCTAACTATTGATATATATATATATATATATTGGGTTAATTCTTGACTTTCCAACCTTTTGAATTAATTATTAAAATTTGTCTAAGTGACAAATGATGATTTTTCCCCTAAACCCCCTGGAAATCTTATACTTTTCATATATGAAGTTATTCTGTTCAAATTCATCTTATTAAATTTTAATAAATTCATTTCATAAAATACTAAATAATAAAAAAATCTTAATTTTTAGGGGTATTATACATGCAGAGTACACAACTTAATGAAAATGTGAATGCTAATATCAAGAGTTGCATTAAACCAAACTTTGACATCAATACATTTTTCAAGCGCTTAAAATGGGATGTAATGGACAAGCGGTACAGTGAGTTAAGGCGTGGTTTTCAGTTACGACAGAAAAATGCCAAGATTGGAAATAGAGAGTTTGCTTATGCTATAATAGCTTGCTCAAGTTTAGATGCACATTATATTTGACTTGTTCAAGAAAGAGTTTGATCTATACGTAGTTGCCTATATAAAACACAAAAATGAGAGTTAGTTGTTATATGAATATGTTGTTAATATGGTTGACCAAGAAGGAGAATGAAGTGTTTCGTTTGATCCTATGAAAAGTTAATTTTATACAAGTATTAAAAGTTTGAGACTTTTGAAATACTATATTATCATATTTTGAAGGTATATGATATGATAAATGTGAAAAAACTTCTTGAGCAATATATTTTGAAAAGGTAGACAAAAGAAGCAAGAAATAGTGTGATATATGATATCAAAGGGAAAGGAAGTGAAAGTAGATTCTAAGCTAGAAAACATAAAATGACATAGAAACTCTGTCATATGCTAATAATATTAGCAACTGAAGTGTTTGACTATCTAAAACTATTCTTGTTAGTGCATAAAGCCATATTTAAACTAAGCAAGCAAGTGATGAAACTTTGAGGCAAAAGAATTCAAATAGTGATGGTGGTGCTACCATGGCATTGGTAATGACATGTATAACATAAACAAATGGATTTAAGAAAAGAAATAGTATAAGGAGTAAAAGACGAATAAAGGCTTAAGTTGAGCGTCAACTCAACAGAAGAAGAATAGCTTCCACTGTTAAAGATTCATAAACTTAACAATTTATGGTATGGATAGGTGTGCTTGTATTTATTTTACAAATCCATGTTGTAATTTTCATTGAATAAATCATAATTTTGCATAATTTTTTTTTATGATAATGAAGCACACAATCAAATGTAATTTGGAATATCATGCTCAATACTTCTAGCACCTTATGCATTTCGTTAAACAAATAAGATTGAACTTAATTTTACTAAGATGATAAGAGTAGTTAATCTTATAAAAAAAGGAAAATATGGTATTGCTTGCTAATTAATGCTTTTAATGACTTTTATTTTTTTCTTCCTTTTGTCACCTTTGTTTTGTTTGTTCTTCTTTGGTTGTTCAAAGAGGATTGCTGATCCTTCTTTTTTGTATTTATCTTGCTCTTAATTTCTTCTTCTTTCAAGAACACAATATAAAGATATTTGTTGTATTAGATGGACAAGGATTGAACTGGGTCTAATAGCTTTTACTATGGTCTTTCAAAAAAATATAACATGGTGCTGCTGATCAATTTTTGATAACTTGATTCTAATTGTAATTTCACTTAAGCTTTTACTTATGGTAACAATGCATGCTCTACTTAAGACAATGGAATAGTAGTGTATCTCTATTGTGTAACGTCTAATTTTTCGTAAAATATCAAAATGAGTCAGTTTTCAAAACAAGTCCCTTGAGATAAGTTATTTAAGACAAAAAAAATTAAAATAAAATTTTAAATAATAGAAAATGAGAATCCAAGGTCTAAGATACCCGAAACTCAAGCTAAACGAGTTAGGAAAATTTATGAAAAAAAGTTAGGTATTTTCGTAATTTCTGGACAATTTAGAAAACTCACATGAGGGCTTTTTAAATGAAAAATTTGAGCTTTCTAGGTTTCTCAAAGGCCTTGAAGATCATGGGAACTTCCAGAACAGTTGAAACCTCTCTAGTGAGCAATTTCGGCTATTGGTTGACCAAAACTTTGACTGAATGGTTTTAAATCTAATTTGAATAGTTCCAAAGGCATTTTATAAGTTACAGAGCCTAAATATTATGATAAAAAATATGGATTTCAAAAAAGAGTTGAAATAGGCCTAAAATGAAAAGACCAAGAAAAGGGACTAAAATGTAAAAATAAAAAGTTGTTAAAATGACTCCTCCCCTCCATATAGCACCTATCCCTTTTTCAATCTGATTAACCAACCATTTTTCTATCCTAAAATAGAGCAGAGACCAGCAGCCATCACGCACAAGAAGAAGCTTCAAGGAAGAAGAGAAACAGGGCAAAAAAGTATGAAAATTTAAGGAAATTCAAGCTTCTTCCTTCTTTAAAGTTGCTCACCTCCTCTTTGCCTTCCTTCCTATGGTTTTTGTGTGTGATATGGTGATGTTTTGGGTCTGGTACAGAGGAGAAAGATTGGAGTTTGGAAAAGAGGAGTTCACCACTTAGAAGAGCACTTGAGAAAAGTTAGAAATTAAGGTAACTTTATTGTCTTTCATGCTTTTTCTTTCTTGCTTCTTTTAGTGTGAGTTTCAGCCAAGGAGAGAACAGTCAAGAGGGATCGAATTTTGGATAGAACCAAGAATGAATAATGTAGATTAAGGTATGGGAATCAAGATTATGCAAAGAGAGCAAACAACCATCCATGATTTTGTAATAGTGAAATGCTAGGGATTCAAGAACATAACCAAAAATATGATTTTACACAAGAGTCCCTAAGCTAATGTAAGTGTTTGTGATGCAAGACCCACTAGGAACATGCCCTAGAGAACTTTCAACAATGTGAAACTTTGCCCATGATCGACTAGAAAATAAGAATGTTGGTTAAAGGAAAGACTCTAAGAGAACCCGTCTCTTAAAACCCTAGTCTCAAGACGCCACAAAGGAAGACTAATCATTTGATAAGTCATGTAAACTCTCAGAGAACACAAAGAAGCAAAAGCTTCACAAAATATTGAATAATACTCAAATTCATTCATGATCTTAAAATAGAGTACAATAGGGAGCCTTTTATAGGCAAAGTTTCTAAAAGACTTAAAATCCTAATAAAAGTTGAACTCTAAAATCTAATTAGAATTATTTTGAATGATGCCTAAAATCAAGGAACAAGATTAGGATAATAATTTTAACTTAATCTCCAAGATAAGCTCTTTGACTAAGTCCTAAAAATAATAAAATAAATAAAAAATAAAATTCTTAAGGAATCCTAGTCAAAACTAATCAACTCCTTTAAATAGTCACATGGGATGTTCATACTTCATTAAAAATCACATGGTTGACATATGATTCTTAATCTCTTGCAATTGGATTCCAATTGGGCCTTGGCACTCTTGTATGTATATAACTACATTGGGCCTTCAACATATTAGATATTTACTCTAGTTGCTCCATGGACCTTCTTAGGACATTGGGCTTCCACTTGAACTTCCACTTTTGCATCTTTAAGGAAATCTCATGTCCAAAGTCCAATTTAACATGTTTTGAATTGATCAAATATGAATCTTAGGCTTTAAACTTAGGCCGATGTCTAACATAGAGATTATTTTAAGCTTTTTGAAGTTTTTGGACATATTGCACAATTTGGGCCACTTGAGCTCTTTGAAGTTCTTGATGGATGAGGGTTTCTCGAACTTGTTGTGCTCCAATGGGCATGTCTACTGATATTGTATCATTTCCTCCCTCTTTGAAAAGATTCGTCCTCGAATCTTTGCCATTAGGTGGATTCTTAGGAAACAAATCTAGGTAATTATAACTCTTTTCAATGCTAGTTGAAGATGATGGTCCATTGGGTGGCTTCCTTGAAAACAAATCTCCACATTCCTGCAAGGAGCTAGAATCAACAATAGGCAAAGATGGGTTAAGATTGTTAGTAGATAAACAAATATCTTTACACACACTCTCAACCTCTCTTTTTTCATTAAACAAGCTTACACTCATACTTTTCTCATTTTTCTCATAACTCTCTAGCTCTTTCTTTTCACTCACATTCTTTTCTTTTTCAATCTTTTGTTTTTCTTTCTCTAACTCATGTTCTCTCTCTTTTTGTTTTTCTTTCTCTAACTCATGTTCTCTCTCTTTTTCTTTTTCTTTCTCTAACTCATATTCTCTCTCTTTTTCTTTTTCTTTCTCTTTTTCTTTCATTTTGTATGTTTGTACTATTCTTATTTGATCCTCATAAGCATCCATAGGATTAATAGGTACTAATACATGATTTTTTTCATTGAATACAAATGAATAGCAATAGCAACATTTGTGCTTATGCTTAACATATTTAACTTTTCTAACATGTTTCCATGGTTTACCAAGCATAATATGTCCCTCATACATAGGAGCCACATCACATAGCACTTTATCATGATATTTATCAATGGAGAAAGAAATCAAAACTTGCTTATTAACCCTAAATTTAGCACTACCCTTCAATAAGGTATAGGGCCTAGGATGCTTTATAGTAGGCAAGTTTAATTTCTCAACAAGTAAGGTACTAGCAACATTTACATGGCTACTATTATTAATAGCCATGCTGCAGACTTTCTCTTTGATAAGGCATCTAGTATGGAAATCAGGGGATGTCTTTTTCTTATCTTATCCTGTAGAGTTGGAATTAGATTGGAATGCATCTAACCATACACAAATTTGCTTGAATCGCTCTTTGTTAGCCTTTTCAAGGAATTTGTACTCATTGGATATCTTATCACCTGAAAAGTTAGTCAAAGAAAGAAAGAAGGAATAGGACCTTACACACTCTTCTCACGTGTTTACACTCAAAAGATGATAAGTTCACTCGTGTTTTGCTCTCTTTTTGGCTTTTTCTTTAATATTAATTGCACTCTTGCCTTTTACCACTCAACAATTTTCCTTTTACAAGTGTTTTAAGCAAGTCACAAGCAAATCAAAAGAAAAGATCAGACTAGTGGCAATAAAAAAATTTAGAATCCTAAAATGCAAATTAGAATCAAACAAAGGAGAAAAAAGGGTGTGTAACAAAAAGGGAAGCAAGAAGGAAAGGGAGGTTTGGATGGCTTGGAAGGAAGGAGAAGGAAAGGGAAAATCTGAAAATAGGAAATTACTTAAGAACCAAGTTAATCAAAATAGGAAACTACTTGTAATTTAAGTTTAGAACAATTAGAAAAGAAAATCCTTACTTGAATGCAAATAGAAAAGTAGATAATTTGGTAGCAATTCAATGCAATCAATTTAGGAAACTAACTCAAATTAGGAAATTAACTCCAACTAGAAAACTAACTCCAACTAGGAAATTGACTCCAATTAGGAAACTAACTCAAATTAGGAAATTAACTCCAAGCTTTAAACTTTTAACTTTGAATTTGCACAACTTGTAATTTTCCTTTTTTTTTCACTCTTTCTTTTTTCACTTTTTTTTTATTTTTTTGATTTTTTTTGATTTTTTTTCAAATTTTTTTTTTAGAATGAGGATGTAGGCACACAACAATGGAAGAAAGAAGAAGGTGGAAGACAAAGGCGAAGATGAAAAAGGTAACACAAATGGAAGGAAAGAAAGTATGAAGAATAACGGTAGGGAAACATAAAGATATACCTTGTACTAGCGAACCAAAGCTCTGATACCAAATGATGCAAGACCCGCTAGGAACATGCCTTAGAGAACCTTCAACAATTCGAAACTTTTCCCGGGATCGGCTAAAAAATAATAATGTTAGTCAAAGAAAAGACCCTAAGAGAACCCGTCTTTTAAAACCCTAGCCTCAAGACGCCACAAAGGAAGACCAATCCTTTGATAAGTCACGTGAACTCTCAGAGAATACAAAGAAGCAAAAGCCTCACAAAGTATTGAATAATACTTAAATTCATTCATGATCTTAAAATAGAGTACAATAGGGAGCCTTTTATAGGCAAAGTTTCTAAAAGACTTAAAATCCTAATAAAAGTTAAACTCTAAAATCTGATTAGAATTATTTTGAATGATGCCTAAAATCAAAGAATAAGATTAGGATAATAATTTTAACTTAATCTCCAAGATAAGCTCTTTGACTAAGTCCTAAAAATAATAAAATAAATAAAAAATAAAATTCTTAAGGAATCCTAGTCAAAACTAATCAACTCCTTTAAATAGTCACATGGGATGTTCATACTTCATTAAAAATCATATGGTTGACACATGATTCTTAATCTCTTGCAATTGGACTCCAATTGGGCCTTGGCACTCTTGTGTGTATATAACTACATTGGGCCTTCAACATATTAGATATTTACTCTAGTTGCTCCATGGACCTTCTTAGGACATTGGGCTTCCACTTGAACTTCCACTTTTGCATCTTTAAGGAAATCTCATGTCCAAAGTCTAATTCAGCATGTTTTGAATTGATCAAATATGAATCTTGGGCTCTAAACTTGGGCCAATGTCCAACATAGAGATTATCTTGAGCTTTTTGAAGTTTTTAGACATATTGCATAATTTGGGCCACTTGAGCTCTTTGAAGTTCTTGATGGATGAGAGTTTCTCGAACTTGTTGTGGTCCAATAGGCATGCCTACTGATATTGTATTAGTTTGTATGAGCTTTTAAGATCCCTAGAGACCTCCTTACATGCATCTTCGATTAAGAAAACAAAGAATGCTCATTGATTCTCATTCTTGAAACTCATTTTGGCCTAAGGCAGAACCAATATCTAGGGGTAGTTTTAAATTCATCCAAGCTTGGTTTTATGTCATATACGATGGGAGAAGATGTGAGGAAGCCTTGGAAAAATTTTAAGAGGCCTAGGAAGTGAAATGATAGCATAAGTTCCATATTAGGACCTAAAGAAACAACATGTAGTTAGACTCTTCATTTTGATTGTATGATGGCTCCAAGAGGTCTAAATGGAGTCAAGAACCATAGATAAAAGGAAAGAATGGATCCAAGATTATGATTTATGGGTGTTGCTTCATTAGATACATTTGGAACCATAAATGAGCTATAAGACTAATTTAAGATTTAAACTGAATGTGTAGCTTTAGAAATTGCTTCAAGAGTATAATTGGCTTCCATATGATATGTTTAGGCCAAAGGAAGCAAGTTTCACCTACTTATGGGTACTTAGCCAAGGGAAAAGAACCATTTTTAAAAGTTAAAGTGTGTCATTGCAAGCAAGGTAGCTCCCTCCTCCTTCTTTCATGCATGCTTGAGTGTTTTTCTTGTCTTGAATATGTGTGTGTATGTTTAAAGTCATGAAATATGTTTCTAGAAAGCATTTACATGCCATGGTATCTTGATGCTTTTCTTATATATTGAAATGATGCTTGATGAATGCCTTTGGTTTGCTTGAGCTTAGTGAAGCCAAAAATCTCTTAGTTAGGGTGAGGATGAGCCAAAAGTCTCTAAGGTTGGGTGAGATAAAGCCAAAAGTCTCTAGCACGAGTGAAGCTTAGTTAAAAGTTCCTTGAAAATAGGTGAAGCAAGTCCAAAAGTCCCAAAGAAAGTGAGTAAGGCTAAACCAATGCTTTGGCAAGCTTATGTATGTTATCTATGTCCTTATGAATGAAGAGAATGCTTTATATATGATTGAGAATTTCATGTTGGCATACATGCATCTAGACTTGAAACTTGCATTAAGTATGTGTGTTTGAAAAGGAAATGAGCTATTAAGATTCCTAGAATCTCATTCCTCCCTCTCCTTTGCCATATAATTTCTAGGTGGACCAAGTGAGCAAGGAAATGGAAGCCACCAAGTTGGGAGATGAGAGAATGACAAGAAGAGTGCTATTTTGTTCATTTTGTAGCCACTTTGATGGTACATGACATAACCCCATGAGAAATGTATTGTATAACCATTTGAACATGTGTAAATATATGAATACTTGATGTATGTATGAGAACTAAGGCCAAATGAATGATATTGTATGGTTTTGGTAATGAATGACAAATGTAGCATATATGTAATCCAGTGTCTATCTTGGTGTGGAAGAGTGGACTTATGAAATATGGGTTATTAGCCCTTTGAGACATGTTTGTTAGGGTATTTTGATGCTTTTTCACGTGCTCATGTGGCCATAGGAATAGGAGAAGCCAATATGGACCATTTGAAACCTTTATGAAGCATAAAAATGGACCATTTGTGACCCCATAGCACAATCTGACCAAATAGATGAATTTTTTCATGAAATTTGGCATGCACGTAGAACTCATCGCTCATCTATAGCTTTTTGGGAAGTTAAAGTGTAGAATTTTTGAAAGTTTTTGGAATATTTGGAGAATTTTTGAAGTTGGCTGAAAATTCAGAATTTGCCATTGGTACAGTTCATATGGTCTGAATTTTGTTATCCATCATTCATGGGACAAACGATATCTACTTATTATGAAATTTTACAGGCAAAAACTAGACCTTCCCAGTGACTTGTACTAACAAGAATCACCTCATTTGGATGTCTAAAGAGGGAGATATGAATTTTTGAAATTTTTGGTTTGGCCTAAGCACACAGTCAGACCCATGTTACTATTTGATTAATTTTTTAGATCTAAATGCACCTGGAAGGGACTGAAGTTATTTTTTTCCTCTAGCTAACATCCATAGCTTTTTATATTGGTATTATTTATATAGATTGGATTTTTGTAGAATTAATTGGATATTTTTAAAGTTTATATCAGAAATCTATATCAGTATCACTAGACAGCTGGACCTTTGTACATTTTTTATTGTTAAACGTGATCCAAATGCTATGTTCATGGCTTGATTTATTTTTATTGTAAAGTTAACACTTAGAGCTTTCAAGAAGCTATGGTGGAGCATATTTCAATTTTTCTACATTTAGTTATGATTTTTCAAAGTTACCCTTGAAATTTTCCACTATGCTGTTTGGGAAGAACGGGAGAAATTCGGGGTTTTCAAGTTTGGATCCGTGGATTATGTGTTGTTTTGGATTATTTGTAATTTGTATAGGTGGTAAATGACTATAGAATGATGTGGGAAAAATCCACAGAGCCCATATAACGCAAAGTGAAGAATTGAACCCCGACATAATGTGATAAAAGCATATTAATTCATGGTTTTCCTTGATGAGATCTTAAGAACATGTACATAATTATCATAAATGAAAGAATATGGTGATAGAAAATATATGACATGACACATTGCAAGGCCAGGATTGGTTTAACATTTTAATAGTGTTCTTTAGTTTGGGATTTGAGGACATTGTTTAATAGAAGCTTATTTTTTGTATGGCTTTTGGTCATTTTGCTTGGCTAGGAACACTATTTTTTTAGCATTATAAAGGGTTCATGTACAAAATATAGAATTTTTCAAATTAGTAAAAGGGTGACTACGTATATACAACAAGTGGTTTTATTAAGTTCAGTTGGACTTGGAAGGTACTGCACAATAAGGCATTTGGGGGTTGAAATTTCCTTCCAAAAATGGTTTGTTAACTAAACTAATATTAAGTCGAACTAACATTCTAAACTAGTGGGTGGATTTAATCAATTGAATTAGTAAGCAACTCAAATTAAACTAGCAAGTAATTCAATGCAATACCTACTTGAGACCTTTGGAATCCAACCTATTCAACCAGTGAGCAATTTAGGCAATTCAATCAACCAACAACTTCTATAGTATATCTTAATTCCTTTAATGCAATATCTCCCTGCATCAATGAATGAAGATGTGGTAATAGAGACATAGACTAACACATTCTCTTCTAACAACATTAGAAGAATGAAGCAACAATTGAGATTTGAAGAAACCATACCTATGCTTTCAAATTCAATAAATCATAGTCTTCAATGGTAAAGAAGCCATACCTGTGCTTCCAACTTGATGGAGAAGGATACAGTGACACCTGAAACTTTCCTTGGATACCTAACTTTAACAGATCCATCAATTTAAAAGAAGGGAAAATCACTACAATTAAAGCTATTAACATAGCAAAATTGTAATGCCATTACATTATAGTATTAAAAAAATTACAATTTATTTTTTTTTCAATTTTAGAAGAAAAATAAATAATTTCTCATTATTATATAAATAAATCAGTGATATTTTGAATCAAATAACACATTTTTACGTCAACTTAATGTTTTATTCTATATCTCATTTATTCATTTAAATTAGATTTTCTTTTTTAGGTAGGCTACTTTTATTCACAATAAATATAATAATAAGAAATTAATAAAGTTCTCCTTATCTCTTACAAACAATATATTTTTCTCTAATTTAGTTTGAATTCAAAAATAATGTGAATACTTTAAAAAACAAATACAATATTTCATTAAAATTAAAAAAAGCACGAATAATTTCAATAATTTCATTATAGTTTGAAAAAAGAATAATTAATTTAAAAATTAGCTGATATTTTTACTGTAGTTAGAATTTTTGAATTTAAATATTTATTCTTTCTTTTAAAACTATAATAACTTTTAAAAAAATTTTAATAAAAATGTTGAGTGCTTGCAATGGAAGTCAACACATTTAGTTTAAATTTAAATTTTTAAAAAAAAATTTAAAAATTTAAGAGTTCAAAATTTTTTATATTATAAATCCTGTTCAAGCTACACTGTAAATAACTATAGTGCGACTTTGCCTTAGGCTTTGTGCCATCTTTTCTTTTCTTTTTAATTTTTTTGCTGATGAATCCCTATAATGCAATGGAATTCTGCTAATTTTTTTTAAAAAATTTAAATTAAATGTGTTGGGTTTTATTGTAAGAATTCAACATTTTCATTATGGTTTTTTCACAAAAAAATTTCATTATAATTTTAAAATAAAAAATATATAATTTAAATTAAAAAATTGTTGAAATTATAAGCCAATTTTTTAATTAATCATTCTTTCCTTTAAGACTTTAATGAAATTATTGAAATTATTTATTTTTTTAAACCATAATGAAAATTTTGAATTCTTTTTTAAATTATTTAAATTAATTTTTAATTCACATTAAACTAGAGAGAAAATTATTATTTGTAAGAGATAAAAAAGATTTTATTGATTCCTTATTATTTTATATATTATGAATAGAGTTGGTTCTACCTAAAAAAATTTAAATGAATAAATTCAGATATAGAAAAAAAAATTGAACTAGTGTGAAGATATGTCATTTGATTGAAAATTTTAATGATTTATTTGTATAATAAGAAATTATTTATTTTTATGAAACTATACTTTTTTAGAAAACCGTAAATTTTTTTGTCCTGTAATACAATTGCATACCCTAGTAGCTTACAAGGAAGTATTAAATTTTTTCTAAAATAAAAAAAATGTATTACCAACATTTCAAAAAAAATAAAATATAAATAATTATTTTTATTAGATACGGTTTTATATCAAAAAAATATTTTAATAAAAAAGGCTATAAAATTCCTTCGCTGCGCCTGTTCTCATCTCAACTCAACCCAACATCGTTTGCCACTGTGCTTTGTGGCGATCATAGTCTAGGGTTTTAGCCTAAACCGTTGCTTTCCCTGTATGCTCTCACCCATGGCGGAAGGAACAGTACCGGAAGTTGCCGAGTCCAACACTACGGCCACCGTAGACATGGAAGTTGAAAATATTAAATCCCCCGAAAACGACGTGGACAACGTTGGCTCTGGGCCCAATGGCGCCGATTCGGCAACAAACGGCGAGTCCAACCTGAAGCGGGGTCGGGAGGAGGACGAGTCCGAAGAAGACAAGGATGGGGTTTCTAAGAAGCCAAAAGTGGAGAAATCAGTGGAAGAAGAAAGGTTGGAGAAGTTGGAAGAAGGTGTGGAGGAAGAGAAGAAATCAGGTCCGGTGAACCTGGGTCCCAAGACTTTTGGGTCTTCCGTGGAAATGTTCGAATACTTCTACAAGTTTCTTCATTACTGGCCTCCCTATCTGAATGTTAACAAGGTATTAGTACATTTGTTCTGTTTCTTTCTCTGTTCTGTTTGGGTGATAAGAAAGCGCAATATATCAAAGATGAAAATTTTTCGTATATTGTTTTAGTTGGCGCAACATATACATTCAAGTTACTAGCTTAAGCATTTAATTGATCCCTTGTCGTGTATCAAATTTACTATTTAGTGGATAGGAAATTTATCTGAATTATGTCTTGCTGCAGTAATTGTGCAAGTTTTGTTCTTTGACGTTAGACTATGTGATAATGGATGCCATCAGAGATAGATGCTATTAAATTTAATAAGTACATATAGGAAGATAGATGGTGTCTTTAACTCTTTATTTTGTACTATGGTTCTAAGATGTTTTAATTGGAGATAATGAAGGCGTTTCACCTGGCTTTGCTCGGAGAATTAGGAAGAATCTGGAATGAAGATATCCTTCCACTTCTCCCTGACAAATTTGAAGTTCTTTCTGATTATCTTTCACTACTCTTCGATGTTTAGTACTTTTTAGGCATTAATAGGGACTAGTTTTTCTATAATTGGGACATTGAAGAATCAATGTATTTTCCTGACATTGATTACTGAAAGCTTGCTTTAGGCATTAAAATTTTTCTATAGATAAATAAAAACGGACGACAATAGTAGTATTGCTGAAATTTTTTTTAGAGAGGTTCTTGTTGATTAGTGGTTGGAGGAATCCATGAATTAGCTTATCATGCGCCAACTAAAAGAGCCCATAAAGGCAGAAGGAAGTGTGGAGTTCATGACTCTTTATACAAACTTTGTTCTTTCAAGCTCTTGTATTGTATCTACGTCATTTTCTGGCTCTCTGTGTTTTGGTAACATGCCATGTATTAAATTCCCAGTGGCACCAGTTGATTTTGATGATATTAGTATTATTATGTATACTAATGTGTTTATGTGAAATTGTATAAATCTGTTAAAATTTAATTCCCAGCTATATTTTCATTTTGTTTTTAAATACAAGTAACTTCCATCTATAATTTGTATGGCACTGTAATTGTACCCTTGTCCTGTATCCCTATTGTGTCTTGATTGATCCCACTGAATGTTGGTTTGAGAACTTGTTGCGCTTCTCGTTTCTGTAAGCTCTGGCTTCATCCTTATAATCATCTATAGCCTCAAAGTTCAACCTCCAGCTTCCATAAACTGCAGCCGCATTGTGTGTAGAGTGCTAAAAGTTCACTCTACTGTGGTTATCCTTTATACTTGTAGGCATGTGTATCTGTGAATGCATTTCTTGTTGTTGCAGAGATGTATGTGCTTGCCATCTTTGGTGCTTCTATCACAAAGCAGCTTAATTTATAGTTTAAGTCTTTTTTTAGTTTTTTTGGGGGAAATTTTCCAGCCGTACATTTTAAATGGTTGTTGTAATGCATGTATTTGTGGAATGCTTTTCAATACCTTCAAGTTGTGAAGTGGCAACCCAATTTCATTTCATATGTACGCGTCCGGATTGAACTGTGTGCAATCATTGCTACCAGTAGCCGCTAATCTTCATGCTTTTCAATATCTCCAAATTGTGATGGACATTAACCTTCATGTTGCGGTAGCCACATCCTGAATCTGCTGAGTTTAATTCATTTACTGTGGCTTGTTTTGTGTGGCAGTATGAACATATAATGTTGCTGGAATTGCTTAAGAAGGGCCATTCAGAGCCAGATAAAAAGATTGGTGGAGGGATCCGTGCTTTCCAAGTACGCAACCATCCTACGTGGAAAAGCAGGTGCTTCTTCCTGATCAGAGAGGATGAGTCCGTTGATGATTTTAGCTTCCGGAAGTGTGTAGATCATATACTTACATTGCCAGAAGAGATGCAATTGAAGTCTCATGTGAACAAGGTATTAGGTAGTGGAGGAGGAAAGGGTCGCGGAGGAAGAGGCGGGGGTGGGAGAGGAGGCGGCCGTGGTCACGGGAAGGGAGGAAAGTGGAGGCGCTGAGTATAATAGTTGCTAGTCAGAGTTGACTTTGAAGATTTAAGATGTTCTCTGCATTTCCAGCTTGTTTCGTTTTTCCTTCTGCTCTCTATAATTTATATGTTGACTGTGTTACTTGCGATTATCTGAGAGTGACATGCAGTTTTCAGTGTTAAAACCTGATCCGTTGCAATATAACGCATTGCTTTATAGTTTAGTCCGGAGTAACGAATTTGGGTTTTTATCATAACAGAACTATGCTTGTTGTAAAACGGAGAACTTTCACCTATACCTTTTTATATATAAACTTGTACTAAAACTTGTGCCACTGATTTTTGTCACTTGACATGTCTAATTTAATAAGTTCTAATCGAAATTGGTCCCATAAATCCTCTTATGTATATCAACAATTTGCGTTCATTAAATCATCTTCAAAGCCAACAAAAGAATGAAAGAACAAAAGTCACTCTTCTTAATAGGAAAAAGAGCGTTCCTAAAATGATTGTAAATGTTATTTAATACTCTATTAAATGCCTTTCAGTGCTTAAGCGTTCACGTTAAACTCCATTTCTTTTGTACAAAGTTATGAGTCTCAATTGAGATCATAAATCGTGAAAATCATGGGATAACACTGAAATCATTCTCCTCCCCCCCCCCCCCCCCCCCCGGCGCGCCCCGGCCCCCCAACAACAGAAAAAAAACAAAAAAAAAAGGAAAAAACTCTTGATTCGCTCTCTCTTTAAAGCCATTAATTATTGGGAATTGATTAATCATTCACTGCTCTACCGCATTAAGGAGATATAAATTCGGAAGAATTATAAGTTAAAAATATTTATTTTAAAGGATTTTAAATTTTAAAATTATTTTAAAAGCATAAAGAATCAAAAATTTTAACTATGAAGACAACAGTTTTAATTGATGAAAAATTATATATCATATTATAAAATTTATAAATTATTTTTACTGTTTATCTAATTTTCTCTTTTATCCTTACTTATTATTGTTTAAGAAATGATTTTTTATAGTTAAATTCTTTTTTATCTTTTAAGCCTTTAAAATAATTTTAAAATTTAAAATCTTTTACAATTAATATTTTCAACTTATAATTCTTTAATGTAATTTTTCCTATAAATTATACAACTAATTTTTGGCAAAGGCAAAGAAAATTCCTCATGGACTGATGGTGACTCAAACCACGAAGTTCTTT